>MU150239.1:380373-475416 GCA_015584075.1 Collybia nuda
TGTGAGTTTTTTTTTTACTGAGCGTGACTGTGCCTATTTCCCACACAGCCATCGAATACTGCACGGACCACATGCCAACGGGTGGTCTGTGATACCTATACGCTTTCAAGATCTTAATTGTACGTTTAATGTTATAACCCAATTCATTATACTCATCAAGGGAAGTGGTAAGCGGTGCACATAAGAGTACTTGTTCCTATTATCTTACAATAAAGCAAGATTCAACTGCAACAACCACTGGCAGGCCAGTCGTGGAGACCTCGGTCCATGACATCCGATTCCGTACTGTTCTTGATCGAGCACTACAATCATGCAGATCAGGATCAGGATCCGGGGTCACAGTTAGTGGTTACAACATAGACTCTTTTCTCTTTTCTCATCTTCGCGAATGGAGCTTCTAACGCTTTTGAAATTTTAGAAGTCCCTAACTTTTCATTCACAACTGTTGAAACTAGTATGTGGTCTATGTCTCATTATAAACGTGTATTAACGAGATTTAATAGCCTCTAAACTGTTCGCAGCGGGGAGGTGTACCGTATGGTCTTTCACTAGTGTTTTTCGCGAGCTCGTCATTCCATCTGTTGTAACTCTCCCAAGCCGCAGTTTTAAAGACTGTATGTTCTGTATTGTTCAAGTCGAAAGTGGTGTAAAAACTGCTAATTTTACAGTAGGGGTTTAAATTTACCGCTGTAATGGACTCCCGCGGGCGTTATGTCAACACCTCGTGAATACCGGCGGGCCAAATTTAACCATCTATATATGTCCTATTATGAGTTTTCCCACATCGCACGTCACTACAAATATAACTAGCGGACACAAGTAACTATCAACATAGCCCTCCGATGCCCCAACATCCTTCGGTTGCAGTGGGTATACCAATTCAGAGTTCAGTCTATCCATATAATGAATCCCTGCCCTCTCTCGAATCCACGTCAATAACAGACTCGCTGGCAGAGTTGTCCTCTGATGGTACTACAACCACTTCCGCTACCGTCCCAGGTCTAGGGGTGATCTCTGGTAGAGCAATTCTTGCCCTTGGAAATTTTACGCTCCGTGGGGCAGAGTATGTTATTATACGAAGAAGGCTCAATACTATTGCTTCAAACTTTCCCCATCGAAATACATGCCATATTCAGGGCATAGATCAAATGTATAGAGATATTTTGGAGCTTTCAAGGTCTAAACATAACCTATTTGTCTATGTTCTAAACTTACCCTGACTCCTAACTATAGACGTGGTCTATACCATGACACAATCCGTACTCGAGCTTTGACTATTATTTTGGTACAGGTTGGGAGCCGTCAGACCCAACAGCTTATCAAATGCTTGTTGCACTGGCCGCCCATCGAAATCAAAATATTCATAACGGAACTAACTACCATACTCCACCCTTTCCAGTACGTGGGTTGGACAACTGCATAGGGAGTTTTATACTAAAAGAAACATAGGTTAAAATTTGTACAAGGCCCAGGAGAACAACCTACTTTAATACGGGCTTATGCCAAATCACTCGCCCCCTGGGAAGGTCACTCCTTCGAGCCTTTTATTGTTTTCTTGCAGCGGCTAGTTGAAAAAAACAATACGATCGGTGGGGCTATCCTCGAAGGCGGCGGCATGGACTATTTACTCCGCCTGTACGCCTTCGATTTCTCCGACCCCCTCACGATTAAAGAGCCCTGGGACTTCCATCGGAGATCAACTCTCTATGCGGCATGTAACTCCCTACTCCTCATCGTGTCAAGTTCGCCCCAAGGACTATCGTCCATTCGCAAGCACCAATTTCATATTTTGTGGTCAGCTCGCCCAGAATTACCCTTCACGCCCCCTGCACATGATCGAGTCGTTCAACGAGCCCAAATATGGGCATCCTTGGACAAAGAAATCGTATTTTGGAGGATACGCTCGATGATGGCGATGATGCAGGATTGGCGTCGGCCATTTGAGCAAGAACTTCTTATGGATATTGCCATTGATGTTTTGGACTTCTCAGGGTACGAGCGCTCATATCATTTCGTATTTATAGTTCACTTTGACTTAAAATAATATAGGTCGGAGAACATGGAGCCTGATATACACTTTCGCGCTTTGAGGGCATTGCGTCGTTTCCTCTTGTGCGGTAAAAGTTCTGCCCGAGAAGCTGTTTGTCAGTATATGACCATCAGTAACCCTGAGTATTTTTCTGAGGTGATGTCGCGCATTATTTCCCGGATATCCAAACTAATGTAACTTTCGTTCTGTGAAATGAGCACTGGCGCTGATTATGCAATTGTTGCAGAAGCCTCGATACTCCTGAATGGGACATATTTTTCTCTCCTTGGCCACTGTTACGCCCACGCGACGAAGCCTCTTTCAAATCATATGCAGTCTTGCAGATCACCAACTCGCTCATTGAAACAGCTGAAAATAACCAGCGTTTTCTATCTGTAATCCTGGAAGCCAATATCCTTGGCTTGTTGCGCCCATTCCTGCAACAACAATTAAAAGATCCTCGATATAGCATGGTCCAACACACTGGCGATAATCTTATGATCTATGATATTGCTGACTCGAAGCTTCTGGCATTAATTTCCAAACATGGACTTAAAGGTGTTTCTCCTTATCAATATAGCTACGACAACCCTCCCTTTATCGATATGCGAAGGATTATCGTTTCGCATGCATTAAACGTTGTTTTCGATCGCAAAAACAAAGCGGCCAGTAGTTCGTTATTGATGCAGAATGTAAACCTGTAACACTACTAAAGCTTCTCACTAATATCTTGACTCAAATAATTGAGTGCTGAAGATCTGCCTACTTTGAATCTATTACTGGGATAATGATGGAGAGCTCCACTGGGGGTATAAATGTATAACAACTGTTGGGTATTGAGAGTTCCGTTTCTAGCTGGGCCGCATATGAGACTGGGCGCCTATTAATGGTCCATCTGAAGAATAACCCGGAGGCGCAGAGTCTATATCCAGCTGCACCATTTGAAGCCTAAGTTCAATCTCTGCGATCCTTCTGCCCATCTGCTCGACGCCAGCCCTGAACATCTCCTCTTCCATCTCGCTACTGTCGGAGTAGTCCACTGGTCCGCGGTCTTCATGCTGCTCCTTCGCACTAAAGCCAACCCTCTCGTGGTCATTCTGCTCTCCCGGATCACGGAATTCGGATTGCGGTCGCTCTACTAGCTCGCGATTAAACGAAAACACACTCGGCAGTGAAGTTATTTATCCGCACATACCGTCGCTAGTTGCTCTTGGGACACCCCCGCCGCTCGTCAGAGGGGAAATCGATTGTGACGAGTCCCATCTACTATCTGCAACAGAAGGGGCATAAACAATCGCCTCGGAATCTTCTACATGATCTTCTACACGATCACCATTGGGAATACCATTAGTCACAGAATTGGACCCGCCCTCGAAATGTATTTTCGATCTTGCCACCCTACCCGCACGACACCACCTATATACCATGACGAGGCCCACAAGAGCGCAAAGGAAGGCTACACCGCCAATAGTACCACCAATGATTGCGCCGCGGCGGTTCCCATTTATCGCTGAAGATGGTAGGTCTGAAGCAGTAGTTTCGGGACTATCGATCCTACTAGTTACGCTGGTGGTGACTTGCGAACTGGGGGTCCCTTCTCCTGTTGTGAGGTGTGTTGATTTGGGGGCTTTAAGTCGTGAGGTTGGGGTAGTCGCTGGAGGTGAATGCTCAAAATCAGTTTTTTCAGTCCGAGAGCTATTATGCGGCGTTGTTGAGATAGATGAGCTACTGTGCGTTGGCGAAGCACTTGTACTGATTTTGGGTGAGCTTGTGGTGGAACTTGTAAAAAACTCGGCAGGCCCGAGGACGCGGTCGAAGTCAAGCTGATCCACAAAATCACTTCATTATACTCGTGTCATCCGGTGGTTTGAAACATGTTAGTCGAGAGACTCACCCGCTCCCAGAGTCAACCACTCGCACATGACACGGGCCACCGGTTAAAATCCATTCATCACTATCCTGTGACTTAACACAAAAACCCTGTTATTCAAGTAGGACCCAAAACTCACAAAAAATCAGGAACAGAGATATTTATCTCAAGGGTCCACAAATGGACATCTCTTACGACCGCTATTCTCTCCATATCCGAGTCACAATGTAATTTGATATCGAAAATACGAGGATCCTCGGAACTCGCTGTCCAGGTGACATCGATTTCGTCTCTGAGAGGTCCGGCGGAAAGGGTGGGGAAATTCAGCACCAGGGCCAAACTAGGTGACCGAATGAAGGGAATACAAAGTCTACAACGGTAATCGATATGAATTTAATGTAACAAAAAGCCGGTGAACGAGAGTGAACTTACATGAATATCAATATCGCATTCTGAAGACCTCGCATAGTTGCCCCGGCTGAGGCTCCTGAGGTTTCCAACCCTTATGAATCAGTGAGGATGATGATATTGTTCTGCTTAACTCCGATCACATCGAAAAAAGTTGGGAGAGCAGGAGGGGATATAAATCGTTCATGAGAAAGCGGCTTCCATGGCTGAAAATGATCATCTCTGAAAGGCATCGAACATATAAATCCATCACCATCAAAACAAAACCTGGTCTTCAGTACTCTGACACAAACGTCTGAATGGTAGTGAAGTTCTATTGCACATTAGTTGTATATAGTGCTTGACCAGTAGTACTTTCGAAATGCCTCTTGAAAAGGGATGGATCCGAGAGGCCAATATAAGCTTCAATTGATAAGCATTAGTACCCGTATGGAATACGATAAACTCATCAACACGATGACACCAATAAGTATTTTGAAAAGAGATTCGAAGATTATCTCTGATAGAGGCAGTTTGTCATGGCAATTGATAGTGATTGCTGTAAATTTACATAAACGTACAAAATGAGGTTGGGAGCTAGTGATGGGGGATGTGTGAACTTACCTGAACAGGAAGCCCAGGATGACCTAGCCTGTTTTTTTGAAGCGGTACGCGCCCGAGAGAAGTTCCCATCGTCTTCTGTCCCGTACAATTTTGCGTGCGTGGAATTGTGCTTTATTATATAATTCTAACCGATGGTTATTTGTAAAACGGCGGATAAGGGTGAACGCTACAACCTGTATTAAGGTAGAGCTGGTCCCAACTAACGTTCGATACTCAGGTTTCAAATGTACAATCAGTGGTTGTGCCTTGGCTGATAGATTTGACATATAGCCATGGAATCCCCGTCGAACTAACAAAGATCAAACCAACCCTTAGAGTTGAACAGTCTTCCACTGATAATCCACAACCAATCAAAATCAAGAATAGATGTTACACTTGACTAATGATGACATATATATGATTACTTACATTGCACCGCCTGCTCAAGATCTAGTCGCCGAACCCCCTATAGGTGATACGTAACCAGGAGGCGGGAGTCCAACCACTTGACGCTCTACTGCCAACTCCAATTCTAGCTCTGTGATCCGTCTACTCATCTGCATTATTCCGTCTCTCAACCGCTGTTCGACCCCCACATACCTCCCCCTATCATGATCGTTCGATGTTCTGTGGCTGAGTCTCTCCTCTAGATTTGATTCGAGAATCTCACGTTGTTGTAGAGCTGCTTCCATCTCAGCACGACTCCCTTGTTGGCTTTCTGTGAGAATTCGGTGTAAGTGAAAAGTGAAAAGCGAAAAGCTACATAAAAAAAATACACGTGCCACTATCAGTCGAAGCTTCATCAACATTAGGTCCGCCGGGGTTTAAATTTTCAGAGGGAACACCTGTGTTGTGCTTATTTATTGGAGAACTTGAGTGGTTGCCTTGGATTAGAGAGAAAGGCGACGGTCTTGGACCCCTGTGATAGCGGCTGGGTAGCAGTGATGTGAGACTCATGCCGGTTTTTACTGTATTTAAATAGTGGCAGTCTCAAAAAGTGAACGCCATAGACCAGGCATCGACACTTACCCTCACGTATCCCGGAAAATTGTGCCGATTGTGACACTTGTCGATATTTACGGTATTTGCGATATGCAAATCCAAGGCCGATAACCACGGCAAGTGAGCCTACGCCGCCGACAGTGCCGCCAATGATTGCACCACGGTTCTTGGTCTTTAGGAGGAGCGCTGGAGCCGGAGTTTGTGGTTCGAGGGTGGGCGTGGGGGTCAGAGATGTGGAGGAGCTGGAAATGAATGCGGAGGTGGCAGAAGTAATAAGTACGGTGGTGCCTGTTGAAGAGTCACCAGATATGGTGGATTCAGGGGAAGCAGTGGATATGGATGTTAGTAGTGGTTTATCGGGTGGCTGGGAGATACAAGGTAATCGAGTGTTGTCGTGTGTAATGGCCGTAGTTGTCGTCGTCGTAGTTGTGGTTGTGGTTATAAGAACGTCCCTTGCATTATTTTCCGTGGGGCAAGTAAATGGAGTGGGCGGTCTTTAATTTATAAAACGGAGAAGTCAATTGGACAACGATCGATAGCTAAGAAAATCTACCTCACGTCATTGTGCCAGATCCTATTTGAAGTTGAAATTTACGCGTAATAAAAATCGGCCTTTAATTCAAACATTAGTACTCAGGAGCCACATCAATCAACGAGTGAAACTAACAAAGCTGATACTGACAGAGCGAACACTTCTAAGTCACACGTTAGCTTATGCGATTCGCCAGTACTATAGCGTCAAGTTATCGGCGCACGTCTGGCACACTCGGAGAAGGACGCACAGGAATGGAGAAAGAGAGGTTGAAACCTTAAGGTCTGATGTTCTAACGAGGTTGGAGAACAGAGTATCACCTCCACATGAAAGTTTTATGTTGAGGTTCGGGGGGTCCGCAGAATCATCTTTTATCCAACTTATGACTAACTCTCCGTCTTGAGGACCCGTGAGGGTTGGTTCGTTCAATTTCAGCGCCACGAGGTGCAAGGGGAAGAAGGAGAGTGCGAGTCTGTGACGACAGAATGAGACAATTGAACAAGAATAATAGAGAAATAACGAAACAGATACTCACGCGAGACCCTTAAAGGTGGTTCTAAATGACAACATCAGGACTCGGATGCTTGTTCGACAACATAGGCCTCACTGTTTTTTCAGTACGGAGATATAAGGGATATTGGGGTTGTTGCTGGTGGCGACCGGTATCACAAAAGCTGAGGTTCATAAAAATGGAACTCCGCTAAACTCGAATCCTTTGGAGACGTATTTGATTGGAAGTCTATGGCAATGGGTAGAGGAATTGAGCAGTGAGAAACCCCCTAGTAAATGAGCATAGCGATAAGTCCGATCATTTGGCTACCACTGCCTATGATAGATCACGCCCATACCAGTGTGTAGTGATAGCCCCAACTTCACCGCTATGCATAACTATTACACTCCCATGGCATATCGACGTAGCGGGGTGTTTGAGAATGAGATATGAACCAACAGGAATAGATGTGGGACCAACAAAGCCGAGTCCAAACGATGTCAACAATCCAACATGGCAATGAGGGGAGCATCGTGCAGAAAAAGATCGATCCATGGCATTTGGAAGCATCTTGAATCTGGTGTGTCTGTATACATAGCACAGCTCATGGGAACGAATCCAAAGTTTGATTGTATCATTGCGAATGGGATGACTTATGCTGATTGGCCTTGGTAGAGAACCTAGAGACATCCCAGTAATACTGTCAATTAGGATATCTCGAGCCGTTGGCAATAGGAAGTGATGAAGAATGTGGTAGTGCTATGGGGGTGTGTAGCGGGTGTCGATATGCAGCTTGCAGTCCTGCCTTGTAACTTTTTGTATGAAAAGGGGATGTCGAAACAGCCAAACTAACCAGAAACGCGGACCCAATTCAATGGCCGACGTCCTACGACCTCACTCTGTTGCCCGATCGAAGTCTCCTTCGCGGCACCCGTCAAAATGATATCCTGCTCCATCATCACCCCAGGTTGCCTTCAAGTTGACAAGTTCTGAGTGGCCCTCAAGTTCTCGGGGCATCACGGGTGTTGCTCTACATCATGTCGAATGATTGTGGGCTCCCTGGACTCCTATGTTTTGATAAAGTATCTTGATAACTATGTTGCATCGTTGGAAAAACCTAGGGAATAAAGTTAGGAGAAAGGTTGACAATAGGAGGAGTAGGGGAAGGTTGACCCGAGAACTAACGTACCTTGTGGCCAAGACCCCTTCAAGAATTTTTCTTCAGATCGTTCGAAAATATTGGCGAAAACGAAAATCATTCCTTTCGTTATATCATATGCTAATTGGTTCAAGTTGACTGTTGGTAACTTCTGGAAATTCGCAGAAGCATCATACATGGTCGTATGTTTCTGATCACTGCGTATTTTATCGACACATTACGCAGCACGCTTCGGATTATAAAGTTGCGAGTTGGGGTTCGCTTAGTTATTTGCTGATTTCGTCTTGGAGGTAAATCATTATGAGGGTGATAGGAGCCTAGATACGAATATCACTTCAACTACATCATATAAATCTCGCCCCTAGTATCACTGCGAGTTTTAGTGATTTATCTAACAAGTCACATCGTAAAATGCACAGATAGAGAACGCTCGTAGTCATAGTGCTAGATGTGGGGTATAAAAGTCGTCCATTGAACGGTGACGTAAGCATCGGGAGGGAGGGAGCGGAGAGTTGTGAATATAAGGAACAGTAGCAGGAGTCGTGCGATAATATACGGGATCAGTAAAATGCCGAGAGCTACCGCGAGAGAGTTAGTGTTGTCACCCAAAAACCATACTGTAAAAAGCATAGCTGGTACAACAGTGGTGATGGCGGACGCAATCCGCCATATTAATTCTTCGGTGGCAGTAGGAAAGTGGGATAGCCATGCCAAGCAATGGATCCCGCCAAATAACACTCCAACGGCCAAGGTATACCCTACGGTGCGGGTGCTAATGCCGTCTGGATCCATGTATAATCCTTGCGCAAGAGAAAAGAGATCTGACGTCTGTAGCGAAGGGTCGTGCTTCTCGTTGCCGCCCTTCTCTGGGTCCTTATCAATTATTGGCAGACGAGCCTTTACACTCCTAGTGTCTCCCTCAATGCCGCTTCTGTCTGACCTATCATCACCTTGCTTTTCCATAACGCCTGAGATTTCGTCGAGAATAATGGGGCACTGGACATCTAATGGCTTGTTCTACCATAGGATATAGGTGATACCGTTGAGGGCAGTGAAGGCGAGAGTCGAGTATTCTAATTCGGTGATGGGGAGACGTGCGATGACTCGGGCGAGGGTTTGGACAATGAACCATGTGGTTTGAAGGACAACAAACCCTTTGGTAAATCTATCACCTTTACTTTTGTCTTGTATCTGCTCTTCGGTGATATTGATCTGGCCATTATTCAGGTAGGTGCATAGGTTTTCTGGACGCAGGAAATAATCTCCATTTTCACTGTGTACCATAAAGCCACCCATGTTGGCGAAAAAACCATGTATAATAGTCCACTTGTGGTCTGGGGCCAATATATATTATCATTTGCCCCATAATGATAGAAGACAGTTACTTTTGTGTTGAGCAGCTATGTTCATCGCAATGATCAGCTGGCACCATGCAATTTCAAGAATCACTTCCGGTGCGATCAGTGCAACGAAAAAGGCCACGGCGTGACGTCCAAGGTTCCATAATATTCCCTTGCCTTGCTTTGGGACGTTCAGATGGAGAGCAAGCCATGTACACGAGAAGATCATAGCCAAGCAACTCCAGACGATGTCCCAAAGGCCCCGGCAGTGCCCTAAATCTCTGCAGAGATTTGCGCTCTTGTCAGGTTTCATGGGTTGAGCATATGCAGCATGTACAGAAAGATGAAAAGCAATCCCGAGTAAAAGTATCATGGCAGTGTCGTCGTGGGATGTGGACACCAACTCGAAGAGGCCTATAACGACCCATGTATACGTGTAGTTGGTAGCGTGTATAGTGTGAGGCCACCTCGCAGCTGCTTCGTCGGAATGTTCATGGGAGCGCCAAAGATTAAGTTCTAGGTTACGCCTTCTTTCTTGAAAAGTCTACTGCTTCTGAGCGCGCCGTGCAGCTCTAGTTACCCGAATTCCGAAGAACCTATCCGTTCAACCTCATACTGTGATTGGTCCTTCTCAAGGGGATTCCTTGGTATCAGGTTGACGCACTCTTTGTAGGGCACAAGCATCAGCCTTGCACGTTCTTAATGTACATATTCTGCGAGAGAGAGAAAAATGAGCTCAGAATGGTCTGCAATGAAGTATTTTGTTACAAAACATACTGCGTGCACTCAGAAACAATAACCCCTGCTCCAACCCCTTAAAATGAGGAAAACGCACGTAAGTGCTAGAACCTCTCTCCATTGATATTGGCCGGGACCCAGGAGATTGATCTCGGGTTTATGCTGCGATGAACTCCCAATTAGTTAACATTCACTTATTTGTTATTCACTATGGCCCTCCATCATTTGCTCGGTTTCCGCATCACAATATGGATGTGTGATGGCGTTGAGGGGAAGGGAAGCCATCGCATTTGAATCGACCGTGCACACAACCCAATCCAACCTTCAGGTAAAGGTGCGCACATGCAGGAATGAGAACCTATCAAGACCTTTTCTCAATGTAGGTTGTGATCCCAATTTACGATGCAATGTCAGATGTGCTGGATACTTGATATCGATGTCCTTGGGTCACGTAAGTAGTATATCGTAGACGCCCCAAGTTGAAGGCTCTAAAATCCCGAGATGACTCATTGCGTGCACCCTAAACAATTAAAGCAAAAACAAAAATTGGCAGTAGTCAGAATGCTTTTGTGAAAGGGACACACTGATAAGCTTCTAGATTCCCACTTGTACACCATTTTTACGACTCGTCTCATGGATTTCATGATTAATGTGACGAGTGTCCCTCTTCCTTCTTATGTTGTCTTCATTGTTAGGACTCGGGATGTTGTTGAAAGTTGCGTTACCTAACTCTATGCACTCCTACAAACATCGTGGGCAGGTAAGTGTTTCCCCAGTTGTGTTCTATCAACTGAATAGTTTCTTGGGAGTAATGAATATTCTGGAGTAGGTATAAGCAGAGTATAAGACTGAGTAGTGGAGACGAAGCAGTGGTAGTGGTGAGTTGGTGGTGAGTCAACACCATGACAGTAATTTGCCGGTCCCCAGAAACAGAGTCACGTAAATTCCAAGTCCGAGCGGAAGTCAAACCAAGTCGAGCGCCACCACCAGCTCTGAATGAATTTGCCTATCCACACCATCTTTTCCACCACACTGCGAGGCCTGCCATTTTAGCTAATTGAACTGAAGCACACTTCGCCCATTTCTGGTCATAATCCGGTTCTATTCGACATTGTTCTTTCGCGTGACACGGAGCGTTATGCAATGTGGTGAGAAGCCAGGAATTGTGTGTATATAATTTGAGTGAACCTTTAGCTTGCCCCTTTTCCACACCTGGTCCAATATCTGGGGGCTTTGCACTGCGCTCCAAGGTGCTACACCCCACCGCACACTCAAGACATAAAAATAGCCAGTCTCCTATACACTGAAATTGGACAATCCTCTCGGTATCTAATTTAGAGATGGTGTCGTGTGAATGGGTACCATTGGCCTTGTTATAGTGTGGGATAGCGCAACCTTGTGTGTTCGATTTTACACCTTCCCTTACTTGCACAAATGTATGTAATGGTGGTGGCTACGAGGTGAGTCCTCCTCACTCACGCCATATTACCATCTATGTATCCCTTCTTCTACATTTCAGACCACGACATTCGGCATAATAAATATATTGTGTACAACAATGCTAAATATGGGGTATGAACGTCGCCCAGTGAGCTATAACGTAAGCATTGGGTGGGAGTGAGCGGAGGGTTGTGAATATAAGAACTAGTAACAGGAGTCGCGCGATAATGTAAGGGACTAGTGCAATACTAAGAGTGACCCCAAGGAGGTTTTGGGTGCCATTAATTATCCATACTATGAAAAGCAAAGCTGGCAAGGCCGCGGTAGTAATCGACGCAACCTTCCATATTAATTCCTCCGTGGTGGTCGGAAAGTCGGAGAGCCAGGCTAGACAATGGATACCACCGAATATCATCCCAATGACCAAGGTGTACCCTGCAGTGCTGTAGGTGCGTGTGTCTACTCCTTGCGCAAGGAAGGAGATAGTTGTCACCCGCGTACGGGGGCTACCCTCCCTATCCCCGCTTTGTGCCAAACCATGCTTTTTTGCTGGGTGGTCCTCCGCCCCGCTGACCTGGTCTGCTTCTGAATTGACTTGCTTGGTGCTTCCATCAGCTCCTTTGCTCGGAAGGGCCGTGATTTCTTTCAGGATAATGGGGCACTGAACATCTAGTGGCTTGTTCCACCACAGCGCATACGTTATGCCGTTAAGAATAGCAAAACCAAGAGTCGAAACCTCCAGTTCAGTGATGGGCAAATGTGCGGCGGCTCGAGTGAGGACCTGGATTATGAACCAGGTGGTTTGAAGAACCACAAACCCTTTGGTAAACATATCACCCTTGCTTCTGTCCTGGACTTGTTCTTCAGTGAGATTGATCTCGCCACGATCCAAATAAGCACGCAGATCTTTTGGTTTGAGGAGGTAATATCTCTCATCACCCTGAACCGCAAACCCCCCCATATTAGCAAAGAACCCGTGTGTGACGGTCCAGTTGTGGTCTATTAAGTCGAATTAAAATTATGCCTGTTCTAGAACAACGAAAAATAGCTACCTTTATAGTCATTAGCTATCTTCTTTGCAATGATCCATTGACACCAAGCTATTTCTATAATAACTTCCGGTGCAATTAGTGCAACGAAAAAGGCTACTACATGACGTCCGAGTTTCCACAATGTTCCCTTGCCCTGCTTCCGGATGTTTAGATGTAGAGCAAGCCATGTGCATGAGCCTATCGTCACCAAACAACTCCATATGATATCCCAAATGCTTCGGTAGTGTCCTGGGTCTTGGTAAAAAATTTCGTTTTGGTCAAATTTTTGCGAGTTGAGCATATGTGACATGTGCGGAAGAACGATTGATAATCTCCAGTAGTTGAGTTTTTGAGATCCTGAGGCCTGTATCAATTCACGGGACGCACGTTGTAATTGAAAAGCATGCGTACTTGAAGGCTGCCTTATGGTTACCTCATTTGAATGAAACGATGCTAAAAATGGAGACCCAGAACACGTCTCCCTTAACTTGGTTCGGATAAGGGATGGATGCCATAACGCTTTGGTTGCCCGAGGCGCCCCCATTATATAGCTGTTCCCTTCAGGGAAAACCCTACCCATCGGCATCGAATTTCTAGCGCTTCATACAGTAAATCGAGGGAGTGAGCTGCCGGTGGCAGGGCCGATTCGCAAGCGACCATGTAATATGGTGGTTAGACTTTATAAAGGACAGCCCTATGCATGGTCGAAAATGATAGAGGCTAAGTTCTTGTCGGCACCCTCCCAATTACTCTGCATTGTCCGGTCATATCCAACTATCAAGATATGGGAGTCAATTCTAATGTAGCAAGCTAAATCATCACTTGGAAGCCAGCACTGGGCCACAAAACCTATCGCCGAAATGTTGGATATTCCCAGACGATTTTCATGTTGCAGACGCACTCCAGGCTTTGGACGAGATTGGTGTGTACACTGCCAGCTTTAAGGTGCCAACCGTGCAAGGGCAAAAGGAAGATGCTATAAGATGTGAGGGTAAGGGTCGAATGTAGTCGAATGTTAGGTTAGGTAACGACTGGAGGCGATCTTGGTCCCATGATGTGTATCATTTCTATGGATTCCCCCAATTTCGAATCGATGAAAAAATATAAGACCCACAACCGCTAAGCTCTGCTGAATGAGATGGAGGCTTTTACATTAGTTCGTGATGCTTGTTTCAAATTTACAGGCTATCATTCATATCCGTGAACGTTTGTAAGTGTCAGTACAGACGGGAAAAGTCGTGGACATACATGTTCGCTACGGTTGGACTTGAAATGGTTCCGTCACAGGCATTGTTGCTCCTTGTTTGGTTCTGTCATCCCCTTGTGACGCTCAGCTCTTCACGACTCCAACCAGTGTTGGCTCTGAAGGCCTTCATATCAACTCTGGACGATTTGAAGGTCTCATGAAGGTTGAAGCCCTGTTTGCCCTTCACATCGAAGGCCTTAATATTAAAAAACATTCAATTTTCCTTTCTGATCTAAACTGTCCAAGTTTCGTCATCATTGAACATCATTTGGGCGAGATACAATGTAATCTATGTAATATTTTACTCATAGTCGTCCCCAGAGCCTTCTAGTGCACCGTCATCAGGATATTCATCCTCTTCCTGATCTGCGAGGGCCTCCATATATGCTGCCTCGATTGCAAATTCTGTCTCCAGTACTTCCTTCAATTTTGGTGCAATAATTTTGCCTTCAAACAGTGTTCTAAGTGTGCAGGGGGCCCATTTTGTAACGCATGGAGGAGGGATACGGGGAGTCTGCACAATAGGGACATTGTTATCAGGTTCCGAATCTGCATCAGGCCTATCATCAGTATCTCGTTGACCACCAACCCATCTTGCCATCTCTGTCCTCCATCCTGCTTCGGTTGTGACTAACCCTCGGCCTCTTTCAGTATCATCCTCATTGTTAAGGTCCTCAAGAAGATCACTATACCGTGGGATGTCCAAAAGGGCTTTGACCGAACGATGGTTCTTGCGCTTGCTACGCTTTTCAAGGAGGCCGAGTTTTTTGTGTTCTGCAGCAATATTTGCACTGACCTGAGTCAACATCATAAGAAGATAATGCATTTTAAGTATAAATGCCATTACCATGGTCATCTTCTCGAGTTTCTTCAACCCCAGGCGATTCTGTCGCTGGGTCTGCTTGATCTTCAAGTCCGAGAACAGACGTTCACAGCCCGCTTGGTTCACCACAATTGTAAGCAGTGTGATTGCGAAAGATGAAAGCTCCTGCACATCAGCTGATCCCTCAAAAGCCTTCCAAACGGCAATGGGATCTCTTCCCTGGTAAATAATAAGATTGACATACTAATATTATGGCCACAATGAAACACATACCATAAAGCTTGTGAAGCCTTCACGTTCAGCTTCCCAGTCGGCGAATGGCCCCACTCCAGCTAGGTATTGCATGAATGCCTTGGAAACTGTTCGTTCTTTTTTGCTTTTCATCTCGGCTGTGTCATTATTTGAAGGTCAGGCTTTCATACGACAGTATAACTAGTTAAAATTAGGTTGACTGTTGGCGGACGGTGATGATAAAGAACATACCGAGAGGAGGAGATTGTTACATTTGAAGTAGTTGAGGTTTGCATGAGACCCAAAGCATGAGAGCCTTTCGTAGGGGTTCAGAATAAGTGCCAGTATAAACAAAGGCTGATCGCAGGCCTTCCATTGTTTCTCTAGCCGTTCTACCATACCAATTGCGATTTCAGGCTCAGGGTGGTCATCAAAACGCAGAAACATTCCTGCCAATGTGAGCAAAACCTGGTCCGCTCGTGTAGAATCACTTTGGTTGATGTTTGTCCCATAACAGATCAGCTCAATATCACCAATGACGGTCTCCAGACCTACCCAGAACTCATGACTTCCAATTAAGTCACAGCACTTAATGGCTTGTTCTGTTAACTGAGCCTTTTCGGTGTACTTTGCAGCTCCAACTTGTGCAGCAATAATAGCTTCACGATGCATCATGACAGCAAGTTGTAGGGGTCCTTTGAGAGAATTGAGGCGAGCAAAGGCAACAAAGTGAGTTGTCCATCAAGTCATGTTGGCCACAAGATAGGACAGAACTTGAATGTGCCCACCATTTCGGTCTTTGCTGATTTGACGCTGTGCTTCATCAAAAATCATACGAACCTTTCCGTGATTATTGATCCATCCAATCAACACGGTTGCAGATGCCCCGACCTCAACAGCATAAGGTGAAACACCAAAGTAATCACCAAGAAGTAACTGGAACTAAAGTTTGGAGTTTAGGATGCCTGCGAGCGATGTAAGAGAGAGAAGGGACGGTACCTGGTGTGCCCAGCATGATGGAACAATTAGATATGGTCGCTTCTTTCCAAGAAGCTTGCGGCCCTTGTTACTACCTCCGTCCACATCAGTTGAGAGGTAGATTACAGTACATCCATACTTCTCCTCAATACGATCAATAATCTCTTCGAATTGTTGACATTGTCCTGGGCCAGTTTTATCTTTTGCAGTTGCGAGTATTAGTTCAAGAGTGTATGACTAGAATCAAATGTGAGTGGTTCTATGTGCCCTTCCACAATATTTCGAAGTACTCACTTTAAAATCAATGTTGACGCAAACACCGTCAACTGCATCTTTTGTCAATGATCTCCATCCATCAGCTCTGCAGAAAACAATCAATAATCAAGCTGTTTCAAGATGCGGTAGGTACTTACACGATGCCAATGTCCCTTCCATGAAGGATCTTATGCATGCCCACACTGACAACAGAGGCAGCTTCATCGAGTAGCCGACCACCAATCACCTTTCTTGATGGTATTATTTCAGGAGCGGCGGTTCGCAGCATCCCGAAAAGCTTCAGCATCTCAGGGTTTTCCATTGCCCTGAAGGACAGATTAGCCGAGACAACAGCTCGAAGAACTTGTGCTTGGACTGCACTAATCTCTTCCTTGCTAAAAGGCATATCAACACCTCGGTATGTCTTCAGTGGTGCTTGCTTTGATTTCTTTTGAAGCGGATGTGATGCTGAATCAGACCAGGGCCGTTTCTGAGTTGAAGAGCCGGGTCCTATACTTTTTTCGGCTACCTTCTCGGCTATCGCTGATTTTTGTCTCATCGCCTCTGCTTTGGCTGCATCCGAAGCATGGGCACATGGCTCAATACCACGGCTCCCCAGAATGTGAGCGATAAAAGCCATTTTCTCGCCTCGCGTGCTTCCAGCAGCTGTACATGCTTTGTGTGCAGGATCAGCCATATTTTTATTTAGTTTTCACAGGTTGGTTGCTCACCTTCCTGGAACTTCTGTTGGTTTGCATTGAATTGAGATGCTGCATCGAGCTCTTCCTCAGAATCATCCTGCAGGAGTTGGTGGTGAATCACACAGCCCTTGCAGTATGTATGAAAATGTGTTCCATTTTGTTTTTCACCACGATGGAAGTAATCCCAAAGGGGCTGTCGTTGAGGCACCATCGGCAGGGACCAGGGTACGTACGCGTCGTTGATAATGAAAATTTTCATTCACAGCACACCGAACACCACGGGGATTGAACAGTCACGTGGTATATGAAGCCCTTCACGAAGCCCTTCACAAGTTTCCTACCATTTGAAAGGTTCACTTAAGCCCTTCTGAAGGGCAACCCATCTGAAGGCCTTCACCCCTTCAGCCAACACTGACTCCAACCTCATGAAACTTGAAGCTGGAAGGACTGGGTACGAACTTCAAGTTTCAAATTTTCAAGCCTCAACTTCTGTTCTTCTCTTCCCCAAATAGCACCAATAATCAAGAAACCACACGATGTGACAAAATATTACAGGCTTCAGGAAGTCAAGCACGCCCTCCTATCACTTTTCCTCAATAACTGTAGTGCTTTGCGTTTCAAGATGGTTTATGAGTTAAGATGCTCACACCGCCGCGTGCGTCAACACCTTATACACAGAGCGACATTCGTCATGCCTAATCCTGAGACTGGAATCGACACGACTGGATTTTTGGCCTACACTGCACGCATCAGATATGCCCGGCGCCCCGCTCACCCCTAACTAGTGCTCGTTCCTCCGAATCCCGACAGCACATGCTCTACTTTTGTCAAAGTACCACACATAAAATTCGGCGGCCTGGCCTCTTGATTGCATATCGAAAATCCTTGATCAGCGGGGAGCTTCTAAAAGGTCTACGCCCATAATATGGATTTCAGACTTCACAAGGCAAAATGGCTGAAAGTTTCCAATGTGAATGTCAAATACACGCAGATTTCACATAACTTTTGGGTCGGCAAAGGTATTACCTGGTCCACTCCAATTTTCGACTACCTCTTGGCATACCCAACGCACTTTCTTCAGTTCCTGCTCATTTCTCTGTATCCGATATATATTTAAGGCTGAGAAGTCTCCTTCCTCTGTAAAATACATTGATCTCAATTTTTTCAGACGATCTTACTAGGGGTTGGCTTAGGGTTACTTTAACAAACCTCAATACGATCTGATATTAGAATTCCAGACATATATCCTAAATGATTGTCAACTTGAAGCTATTGTCTTCATATCGGGTTTGACCTTCGACTTGCATTTTGTTTCTATTCAAATGATCTTACCTTCATCCACTTACCAAACAAAAGTCTGTATGCGTCAAATGGACTTCGATACACTCGTTCAAGGCAACTTGGGTCCTCAAGTAGCATAGTCTACGAAAAGCGTTTTTACGATGAAGTACAGTAAATCGAATATCCAACAGGTTTATTTACATGGCATCACTCTTTTGGTACAGAGTGGATTAAATGGTGACATATGGGGCCGACAGTGTGAGTGTCACTTATTATTCAAGCTATTCATAACTTTACAGGATTTATTATTAAGAATTTGGCCAATAAAGGCGCACTGGATTAATATTAGCGATCGATGTTCGATTCTAGTTTATACGATACCAACGTTTTTAGATGTAAACGGTCATGCCTTTATCACGTTACTTCTATTCCAGATCCCCCAGGACGGATGGGACGCGTAGTCGGTTCGAAATTGTCCTATCCGTTCTACATTGCTCGAAAGAATTCTAGAACATAATACTACGTCACTGGCTCTCATTCGAAACGGCAGTTACAAATTTATGAAGTAGTTCGACAGTGGAGGATGACGGCTTCTCTGACATCATCAATTTCCCGACTAAAAATCACCCATAAGTAGGTCTCACATTATCTCCCAACTTCATTACTCTACAGACGCATACATTTTACAGATTTTCAGAATGTCCGCCGCCGATATTATCACTGCATACTCTGTTGCTGTTCCCGATAAGCAAAAGCAGAACCTACCTGGTTTAGACAAACACATCACCCGTAAGTTAGACCTTTGGCTTCCATTCTACCGCGACTAATAACACAAAAAGCTGGAGTTGAATATTCCAAGCTTGAGGCCTGGAGCGATGAGGGTAAACCCAGTCTCTACGAATACGCAGGAAGTGGAAAGTATGGGATCCTCGAACTTATATATGCCGCCTCTGAACATATTATATAGGCTAACTGGGAAGACTGCCATCATTACGGGAGGAGATAGTGGAATAGGCCGTGCTACTGCCATTATGTTTGCACGCGAGGGTTGCAAAGGAATTACAGTTTCGTATCTCCCGCAGGAGGCTGAGGACGCCAATGCCGCGAAAGCTACACTCGAAAAGGAGGGTACGACAGTAGTTTTAATGGCAGGTGACCTCATGCAGGAAGACTTCTGTAAGGCCGTGGTGGATACGCATATACAAAAGTTTGGAAAGTTGAACATTTTGGTCAACAATGCATCGAAACAGATGTACGCACAAACCATACACGAAGACACGTTACAGTATTGACCTATTTTAGAATCAACAAGAACTTCGAGGAGATTGACTTAAAAAAGGTCGAAAGCACCTTCCGTTCGAACATTCTCCAGATGTTCGCCACTACGAAGTTTGCACTCCCGCACCTCAATCGCGGATCCAGCATCATCAATACAACATCAGTCACGGCATATAGAGGCTCCGGTGGTCTTGGTATGGTCTTTTCCTCCTCCCAAAATACCCATAATAATACGAATTTGCCATAAAGTTGACTACAGCTCAACAAAGGGAGCCATAGTAAGTTTCACCCGCTCGCTCGCAGTCAAGCTTGCCCCACGTGGTATCCGCGTCAACGCTATCGCCCCTGGCCCCGTCATCACGGCCCTCCAACCTGCTTCACGTTCTGCAGAGGATATGGAAGGGATGGGAGTGGGTATGCCCCTCCATGGACGCGCTGGACAGCCTGCGGAGCTGGGGCCCGCATATGTATTCTTAGCTTCTAGTGATTCGAACATCATGACAGGGCAGGTCCTGCATCTCAATAGTAAGTCCTGCGTTTTGGCGAGATGTTGGACTGTAGTAGCTAATGTTGCTCCATTATAAGGTGGTGACCATATTGGCAGCTCTTGAGCTCGTTTGTCCAACAAATATCTAGCAATTTAGAAGTTGTTTCCCTAGTTGAAAAATAACACATTTATTCCTGCTTTACTATTAGTTGTCTATAGTCGGTCCATCGAACGTTAATTTCCAGACAACATGATGGCCTCAGTGTGTATATATAAATAGGCCTCGCTACGATATCGGTCGACGCGGACTTTAACGAGGAGGTGCATTATCGGATGGGCACAAGAATACTAAGCCATTTTTGTAAGTGTTTTGAGTGACATGGGCGATAAATGACCATACCCCAAGCCGTGAAGACTACCGACCTATATAACAGGAACCATGCCACGTTGTTCCCGACGGGGTATTTGTCGTGTGTGCTAGGGTGGGTCCGTGCGTAGCCTCCGACGGACAGTGATCATGGGAGGTTGGTACCTTGGTTGGCGTGTACCTGATCAATTGTAACCCCGTTCCTTTTCACCTCCAACCTACATGTGACAATAAGCAGTTTGCTCAAAATATCCGCTACATTTTCGTCTCCAACCTCGCCCCAACCGCATCCGAGCTATTATTACAAGACACCAGCTAACTTTTGCCAATCGATACATAGCCACATCTGGGAAGTGCATGATGTCGAAGAGTGACAGTTAGAAGCAGGTTAGAAGACAACCGGCAGCGAGGGCAGTACATAACGGTTAGGGGAAGTGTACGCGTGGTGTCACTGGTGTGCGACTATTGGTGACCGGTGACCAGCAACCCAAAACCGCCCCAACCGCCAGTATATATACACCATCGATAATCATCCAAACGACAAGATGGATACCCAAGCGCAAAGCTCGAAGTACCCTTCCAATGAATCCATGTTCTCTTTCGACGCTACATCTATGTCCAACTCAGTAGTATCAAACAGTACGACGACTACCTCTTCTACTGTTCCGGGCCTGGGAGAAATTTCAGGCAAAGCAATCCTTGCCCTTGGAAAGGCTACATTGCGTGGGGCAGAGTATATCATCATTCGAAGAAGGCTTGAGGTTCTCTCCGCACATTTCCCCCATCGAAATGTCCACCGATTTCGAGGAATAGAACAAATGTATAACGATATCCTGGAACTCTCTAGGTTTGTTTATATTGAACCTTCAACCATGCGCTAGGCTTACTTGAAAGTTGAGACTAGACGAGACCTATACGCTGATGCGATTCGGTCTCGTGCCTTAACAATCATCCTGGCACAGATAGGGAGTCGACAAACTCTCCAGCTCATCAAGCAATTGTTAAACTGGCCTTCCATTGAGGTCAAGATATTTGTATCAGAATTAGCTGCCATGCTCGACCCATTCAAGTACGTCAGCGGCTTGATACGTTTGTCGGCATTTTCTCATTGCACGTTATAGACTATATGCCATGCGAGGGACAGAGGAGTGGCCTCCTGCAATACAAGCATACGTCAAATCCCTCACAGTATGGGAAAGTCACTGCTTGGAGCCTTTTGTCGCTTTCTTGCAGGATCTCGTTGATGGAAATAATGTGGTGGGCGAAGCTATCCTTGAAGGTGGCATCAAGGACTATCTGCTTCACCTGTACGTTTCCAACTTTTTCGATCCTCTGGTAAAAGAAGACTCGGGAGATTTTCACCGTACATCAACCTTATATGCGGCTTGTAACTCTTTGCTATTCATATTGTCACATACCCAGAATGGATTGCGTTCCATACGTGGGCACCTGTTCCACATCTTATGGTCAAATCATCCAGCGCTTCCATTTACCCCCCTTACGAACAATCGATTAGACCAACGCCCGGGGATATGGAGCTCAATGAGCAAGGATCACGTATTATGGAGGATACGTTCGATCATCGAAATGGTAGACGACTGGCATAGGCCGTACGAACAGGAGCTCCTTATGGATATTGCAGTTGACGTTTTGGAATTTTCAGGGTGAGTAGAACTAGCTTTATAAAACGTATATATTCAATGATGAAGGGTACAGGTCAGAAGACATGGGTCCTGAAATATATAATCGCGCTCTACGAGCATTGCATCATTTTCTCACGGCTGGTAATAATTTCTCTCAGAAAACCATCCTCCGATACATGGTTCTTGGAAATACTGAATACCTCTTCAAAATAATACCACGCATGATTGCGCGAATATCCCAACTAGTGTACGTTTTTTGCTGAACTTTCTTGTAGGAAGTCCAGTCATTAACTGTAGCTCCACAATAGAACCATGAACACTTCGGGATGGGACACGTTCTTTTTGCCTTGGCCGCAGTTTGTTCCAGTTAATGAATCTTTTTTCGCATCAAATGCGATTTTGCAGATTATCGATTCGTTCATAGGTGCAGCTCAGAACCACCAAAGTTTTCTAGCGGTGCTTCTGGAAGCCAATCTTCTCGGCCTGCTGCGCCCCTTCCTCCAACAGGAATTACAGGGTATTTGGTCTATGACCTATCATGATGGTGATAACCTCCTGAGATACGACGCCTCTGATTTTGAACTCCTGGCAACACTTCGCAAACATGGACTAAGGACTTTGTTTCCTTCAATTTCTGACAACCCTCACATCGACCTGCGACGAAATATTCTCGGTCGAGCAGTCAATATACTCCTGCGCCGCGAAAGTGACATCGACGAGATCGTGATAATGCAAAATGAGGAACGAGAAATCAACCAATAATCTCGACAGTGGAAACCTGAGAACAAACCCATTTCTTTTCGAGAATTTCGTGTTGGTGGAATTCCTCCCACCAAGTTCAACGGAAGTGCTTAATAGATCATGTTGATCAACAAGTATCGCTTCGGCCATTTTTCTCTTTCAGATGATGAAGTGGTATAATAGGTTCTAACTCCATTATCAGATGTGGTCCGGGATATTTCAACCAGGCTTCCCAACTACACAATATCGACATTTCCATCCGATCCTACTTCCTGGGCACCCTATTGTTCACCTCCAGTATAACATAGGAGACTTGAACCAATATCATTATTCCGGGCCATAGGGTCATGAAGGATGTACCCCCAAGAGTACACCTGCCTGACCCCATGCAATGAGCATACCAATAACTTCGTTATAGCGCTTCATCCACCATTGAAACCGATCCTTTCGATATTTGGACCAATATATCCCCCACCCAACCCCACCCCAATGGAAGCCCTGACACTCGATGGCCGCCCTCGTAATTAGTATATAATACTTTGCACATCTGCTACCGCAGGTCGCCGAACACAGGCGCCATATTGCTTCCCTCAGGTGTCTACGTCCTGCGTTATCACATACCTGCGTTGCGACACTGGAGCCGGGTGCTATCTTAGAACATTGCATGCAAGGACTCAGATTTGGTGCAGACGGTACACGACAATCTCACCGGCGTTCGAGATTCGTTCCTCGAGTTCTCTTTAACGTACATCTGCGTCACGACATCTATTGGTTGGATTATCCTGGCTCTACCTTACATAGGAATTTGCGGGCATGGTTAAGCAATTTTTGGACATTATGTCATCTGTAACGCGAAACGTGTAATAAAAACTAACTATCAATCTCATAACGCGACCTGGACATGAAGTATGAAAGTTATCCGATGGACTGTGGTGTAGGCATCGGGTAGGGAGGGGGGGAGAGTGTGTGCTATCACCACGCAGTCTATGGACAGGAATTCTAAATCTCATTATCTATAACAGTCAACTTCTGGCAATTGGCCGCACCAAGCACCATGCTCGGCCCTTCGAACGTTCCATGACCTCCTGGTCGGTACTGTTTATCAATGATTCGTCCCAAAGTCCAAGCCATACAGATGACTTTAGGTGATGTCCCCGTGCAAAGTATTCATTAAGGTCACGACTAACTCTCTCTCACCCATCCACCAGACTTGCCTTTCTTTGGTAGCGACGAACGCGAACGAACGATATTCGAGGGGGTATGGGGTGATGTTTTGGGAGCGTTGCTATGGGTGGGTGTACATTGGGACTCGGCGAGCGAGACACCCAAATTGGAACATATGTTGGCAGCGGTCATCTAGATATGAGGTATGAAAGCCGTCCAACGAACTGTAGTGTAACTGTCGGGTGGTAGGGAGCGGAGGGTTGTAAATGCAAGGACAAGTAGGAATAACCGTGCAATTGGATATATAGTGCCAAGGAGTGCTATGGATATGGCACGCCCGTTATTTGAAAGCCTTCCTTGCTCACTCAGCAATTCGGCGACTGCAATTGTGAGTGGAAGAACGACGGTAGTCACGGACGCAATTTGCCATAGTAGCTTCTCTGAAGGTGTCGGAAAGTAAGAGATCCACGCAATGCAGTGGATACTACCAAATAGCACCCCAACGGCAGCAAGTATATGGTAGGTGGCTCTGTATTCCTCATTACGCACTCCGGGGTGAGCAAATCCGAGACTCGATAATTGATGGTGATTATATTCCTGTTGGCACTTCTCTTGATTTTCAACATCCTCATCCACAACCCTAATTGGCATCGTAAGGACAATAGGATGATGAACACCCAGCGGCTTTTCCCACCACATGGAGTAAGTGGCCCCGTTCAGGATGGCAAAGGCAAGCGTAGCAAACTCTAATTCTGTAATAGGAAGATGTTGAAGAGTACGTGCAATTAGCTGAAGGATGAACCAGGTGGTTTGCACAACCACAAATCCTTTGGTCAGCGCGTCGCCTTTGCTTTTGTCTCGTATCTCTTTCTCGGTTATAATGATCTGACCATCACGTAGATAGGCACATATATTGTCCGGGTGAATGAGATAATCCTTGCCATCGTTCGTATCATGTACCATGATACCTCCCATATTAGCAAAGAAACCATGCGCGAGGGTCCATCCATAGTCTACAAAGCAAAATTAGAACGACTCTCATACCAAAATTAGAAGAATACTACCTTTGTGTTCAGCAGCTATCTTTTTCGCCATGGAGCGTTGCTTGTGTGCAAGTGCTATCATTAGTTCTGGTGCAATCAACGCGACCATAAAATAAAATGCATGGCGGCCGAATTTCCATAATTCCCCCTTCCCCTGCTTCGGGACATTCAGATGGAGAGCAACCCAGGTGCATGAGAATATTGTCGCCAAGCAGCTCCAGATAATGTCCCAGGTATTCCGACAGTCGCCGAGGTCACGACACGATTTTCCACTCTGGTCTAAATCTGCAAATCCTGCATAAACACCATGCTCTGAAAGACAAACTATGACGCCAAGTAGAGTGTTCGCGGTTGAGAGCATTTTGTGGAGAGACCTCAAAATTAATCTATCAATTTATAACGCATAGTGTCCCTTCTGTACGTATGACAGTTGAACGACGCTAGGTGTTGTTCATCGGCCGCATTTTACGTGCCCCTTCAAATGTATTTCAGTTTAGTTGGTGGTTTTCCCACCTTCGAAAGGTTACTGGACGCCACCGTCAGTGGATTCACTATTGATTGATCATTAAAAATGCTTTGCTCGCCTGTCCCTTTGTTAATAGGGTCGCCAAAAGAATACATCTCAAAGCTTACCTGGCTATACAAATCCAGGGGACATGACGATGGTTGTTGGTATCAACATTTAGGTAGCCACGGTTGAGAAAATGACATAACAATCCAGGGTTTGCATTAACACTGAATACTGAGCCGCTCTCGGGAGCAGTGTTCCAATACTTTGCATGTAGCCTCAAATGCCCTTCCACCAATATGACCTAAGGATGTTCAAAAGGGGTTCTCTACTCTAGATCAACACACATCTATACTTTCAATTTATAACGTTCAATAGGAAATACCAGAAGAGCCACTACAAAACGTATATGCCTCCAGCAGCTCATAACTGAAATTTTCAAGTTAGAAGTATATGGTCATTGGATAAACAGAAGACTTCACATATATTACTTACATTGCTTTCATGGGTGTTTGTTAAGTTGGGTGTACATTTCTCAGCGTGAGAATGGTTGGCGGTCTACCACGGAAACACTAGGTTGGCGACAATATAAATATTTGAACGTTAAATTGAAGGGAAGAGAATTAAGGTACGGTTCGGTAAGCGAAAAATGCAAGGCGCGATCTTGATCCATCGAAGACCATTTGGTTTGAGATAGAAGCCCGAACTTGAATTCCTGTGTGGCCCAGTGTGGGTAATGAAAAAAAAAAAACATGATACTACAGAAAATCGTGAGATTGACGAACATTGGACTATGTTGATATTGTTAGACGACTGCTCAAGTTAAGAGGGTTAACTCACACATAGCATTAGGACGAGAAGAGATGTCCTAGTTCGGGTACCAGTACCAATTTGGGCCGCACGCAATAACAAACCACACACTACTTATGTCAGCGCTCTCGTATTTCACCATGGGTCCAGCCTTCTAAGGCTCCCCCTGGGTTATTCAAGCAACATGATTCTAGGTGCAAACCCATGGGATACGTTGTAAATCCTGTGATAATGGAAATTTGAAGAAACGGGTGTCCGTCGGATCCTCAGGACCTCATCGTGACGATGGGTCGGAGTTTCAACTTTATGATTGGTCAATTGAAAGTTCTATTCTTCATTCAAATTTTGTCACCAGCCGAATAATGGCGTGAACTATACGTAGAGTCTGAGGGATTACGATGCGGAGTCGACCGGTGCAGGTTCAATTCTATCATGATCTCCTATAATTTCACGCCGCCGCCACAAATGCCATTAATATTGGTTGGTACACGAAAACTGAATTTCGAAGACATTTGCGCCGGCGGCTTGATTTCTATAATATCTATATGTGTTGCCGTGGCAATTACTGGATGGGTACTACAACCGTAATGCGGTAAAGCCATGGATCAACATGGATCAACTGTGACCCTGGAATGTTCGATCTGGATATATGTACAGAATTGCAATCAAACGAACGAATAGTATCTGCAGTCAACAGAAATGTGTACAAAAACTACTTAGATATGCGGCATAAAATCTGACCAACGAACCGCGACATAGGCGTCGGGTGGTAGGGACCGGAGGGTCGTGAATATCAAGGTGAAAAGTGCAAGACGCGCGGTGAGATATAAGATAAACAAAAAAGCAAAAAAGCAAAAAGAAGGGTACCTATGGAATGAGGCAAGTAATGGCGTCTGGAGACCATGAGTGTTAACACTGCAATCATGACTGGCACGAGAATAGTGGTGAAACATGCACTTCTCCAAAGCCACTTCTCCGTAATAGTCGGAAAGTGGGAGAGCCACGCGATGCAGTGAATACCCCCCAAAAAACACCCCAACCGCCGCAAGTATGTAGTCGCTGGTCGCAGTGGCTTTTTTGTGAACTCCATGGCCGAACATTTTTACACTTTGTAGAGGGGTTTTGGATTTCCCCAGATCCGTCGGAGGCTGTATATTATGTATGCCATCGGTATGACCTCCTTCCGCCTTGTTTTTATCTCTGCTTATATCCTTGAGAATGATAGGACGCTGGACGTCTAATGGCTTGTCCCACCATAAAAAATAGGTGGCCCCGTTTAGAATGGCGAATGCAAGTGCGGCTATCTCTAGCTCTGTTACGGAGAGATGTTGGACAGCACGGGCAATCAGGTTGAGGATGAACCAGGTGGTTTGCAAAATCGCAAAGCCCTTCGTAAACGCGTTGGCTTTGCTTTTGTCCTGTATGTCCTCCTCGCTTATGTTTATCTGGTCATCGCGCAGGTAGGTTTCTACTTCGTCAGGCTCAAGAATTCGGTCATTACCCTCTGAGTCTCGCACCATGAAACCTCCCATGATAACGAAAAAACCATGCGTAACAGTCCACCCCTGAACTGTGGAGTAATGTCAGATCATCCTCACCAGGAGAATACCACAAGTACCTGGTTGTCTGGCCGCTATCTCCTTTGCCGAACTTGTACGCTGATCCCATGCCCTGATGACGATATATTCTGGGGCTATCAATGCTGCTGCAAAGGCAGCAATGCGGCACCCGAATATCCATAACCTCCGTTTCCACTTTCCCCTCTCCCTTTTCTTCCACTGCTTTGGGATGTTCAAATGTATAGCGACCCAGGTGCACGAGAATACAGTAGCCAAGGAGCTCGAAATGATCGTCCAGTTATCCCGGATGTCAGGATCACATGATTTATCGACCTGCTCAGGATGTATGAGCTGCGCGTACGCGCCATACACCGAAAGGTACCATGCAATGATGAGTAGAGTGGTCATGACAGTGGTAGTTTTTATTTGTAGATATTGTATTTGAAGAGGCCTTATAAATCCTGTCGTAATTAACAACGAGGACACGCGAGGCCGCCTTGCAGCCATGTAAAACGGATGATCAATATAATTTGGCATTCGTGTATTGCGTAGCGCTCGTCTTCGTGTCTGGAACATGGTGTCTCACGGTAGCTTCGAATAAGGGAGGTCTTCCAATCCTTCATTGCGTTTGGCACTTAGACGCCTCGGTTGCTCCTTTAGCATTCATATCGTTCGGACTCTGTTTACATAGTGGAAGAGGGGGCATTGATCTTGGTTATTTTATTGGGTGGTAATTCCAGTCGGTAATTGTGCACTCATCTATTGTCGGACCAATACACATCCTTGCGAAATTTCTCGGACAGTGTTTAAAGTTGAGATGATGGACTGTTTCGTCATAGTTGGGGTCGTATCGCCCAGGATATTGTTGGCACTAAGTCTTGGTTCCGTCTGAAGCGATGGAGGTGTCCACATATAAGTAGGCGTCAAAGACAGATTCGGTCTCGCGTAGACCCACCCTAGCGTCCACTTTTGACATTAGTTTTCGATCACGTCCACCTATATCCAATTAAGCCCACATATCCGTCCTCGAGCCAATCCGAGCCTTGCATCGTGTCGGCGCCAAATTTGACAGGGCCACAGTGCGAGAAGCAGGATACCCGATCCATATGAATCAGTTGTCGGAATGTTGTGGAAATGAAAGGGTGAGAGATGAGACGCATTATTCCTTGTACTATGCAGCGCAATACACTCAGGCGCTCATGTCCAAATCCGGGAAAATCGACCCAAGTATATGCTTATGGCTCTCGGAACCTCGGTGATCATGGCTCTAGGAATTGGCTTTTAATGGTGGCGAGCATTGCCTTCTCAAGTACCTGCGTCCTATACTGGAAGGAGCGTGCCTGAACAGATATCGAATAATAAGACAGGATGAACGAATGAACTGGAAAAATATATTAATAGAAACGCCTCACTGTTATCCTCGTAGTCCTCTACTTGTCCAAAAAAGCATCAACGGGGTATTCCAAAGGCGAATAATACTGGGAGAGATTTAATCTTCTTACTTCCACATAAATTTTGTAGAAAGTCTTCGAGAGCGGTAAAGGTCAATGAAGTATGGGTGTCGAGTAACGGTTGAGAGCCGCGGAGATGATCAATGTAACCTGTTATGGCGTTGATCGTTCTTTGAGTCATATAAGTAATATAGGGCAGAAATTATCGCACAAATGATGAAGCAATCATCATGTCACCAAATATGATGTGATATCTCATACTAGCGCTGCGAAATGGGCCTTCCTTGGAGTGATAATTAAACTGACCAGGAAATGGTGTTTTTTGACCCGTGATTCAGAGCTGTTCAGGGTTTGATGTTATTTGTTTTACAATGACTTAGAGTGTCATATTTTTGTTGAGGGGCGTACACAATAGTATAAACCCTTTACCCTTGAAAGCTTTCAGCCGGTCTCGTTATCTCCCATATAGGCCGTTTGTCTGTAAACGAGTAAGGACATTAATATTCACACAAAACCAAAATGACCTACCTGCAAGATAAGATTGTTCCACGCTTGTCGTACCTCTGCGGAATCCTGTATCGTTCTCCACTCTTATTATCGACCTTTCAAGCTGCACGTCATTGTTATTTTCCCAGCGCGAGAGATCTTGGATGCCGTATAGACCGTCTGTGTCGATGTCCTGGCCGCCCCGCCCACCGGCGACAGTAAACCGGCTATTTAAAATTAAAAGCATCACATTAGAGTATAACTTCGCAGCCGCCATGGACGGGATCAAAAAGTATGATGTTCTTTTGCAGGCAACGAATAGAGTCAAGTGCAAAGTAGCCATGGTTGCTAGTGCCATCTCAGAATTGTACAAAAATGTAGGATCATGTCGAAACAAACCAGTTAATATCCCAGTTTCGACGATAAGTCTGATGAGGTTGGCAATGCGCCTATGGGTTTGATTAAACCGAGTTTCTTGGCGTGTCAACTACAAATTTTTCATGTTGTAGCCTGTTCGGGTAAAGAAAAATCCACATACATAGTAAACCACGCCACCCGCGATGATAATATCACAAATCGCGCTATTTGTATTCAATATCTGATGGAATAGAATATTGAATGACAAGTTACGCGACGCGGAGGATACACAATTACCCCAAGTGCCACAATGTAGTCCTTGGACTTAAACAAGCCAGCTAATCCCCCCGCTGTAAACATTTTAATTGATACCTGGATAGAACCTGCTGCAGATAGCGCTAAAAACTGAGAGGATTCTGAGAAAGATATCGGTTAATAGATGACCGTACTACGTACAAGCATAACTGGTAACGTGGGTACCCATGATTTCGAAAGAACCTTGAGGCGATATATAAAAAACATTCGGCCCACAAATGCCACTATGATCAAGGCAGGAGTCAGCTAGCTAGCAGGTCCAAGAACCTTAACAACCTACCAAGTCCTCCAAGGATTGGTACTGAAAACCATGGGGGCCGAACACGAACAAGGGCAAGCTCAGTCCCTTTTTCAATGGAGAATGTGATAAGTGCATCCTTCGTCATTAGAATTGTCTGTAATATTTCGAGTATGAATGCCCCGTAGACCAGCAGCTTTAAAAAGGCTCGATCTCTTGGAAACGCAGCATAATATGTATCTGTATTGGCACAATGCTGCTCAGTAGTGGGAAGGCTGAGGTAGAGTTTTCACTGACAAACTTGAACGCATAATATCCCTTGGAACCCCCACGACGCCAAGTAAGTGAGAAGCTGAAATTTGGTGCGTCAAGAAACTGTCAGATATGAAGTACATATAATAAGTATTACCAGGCCAGGTGCACTATCAAAAAATATGAGCTAAGATTTGGAATAGCGAAAAAGTCGTGGGATGCTCACAATCGTTCAATGATTGACATGACCTTAGATAATGCAGATTTTATAACGCTTTGAGTCATCGACGTTCCCTTATATGTCATTTCTCAAACACCACTAGACCCGTTAAGGTATCGAAGTTGGATGGAATGCATCATTCACATCAATCTCGAAGACCAGCGATTGACTCGAAAAAGAGCTAGGGATCTTCTGCATATCATGATTCCGTGATCCTGATACTCCCTTTGACGAGAATGATGGATTTCGGTATGTTGGCTAAGCTCGAAAGGGATTGGTACGATGGTCTATGTGTGAAGGTGCGGTATCTGATTATCGCCTTGAGCTTAGTTCCCAATTAGCAAGCTATTCAAGATCAAGTTGGCATCGATTGCTCATTGGCAATCCTATGGTCGAATTTTGATTCAGAGCCACATTTTACCATGTGGAGACACCTTGAGGGACTAGACCTGCTGATGAATAATGGAGCACATAATTTTTAATATCTAATCAAGCTCACATATGAGGTGTAACGGTTGCTCAGTGAGCTACATTCTACATGAAATAGTAAAGGGACCAGAGCGAGGGTTCATGAACTACGATTCCGACTCGTGCTCTATGCACCGAAGGGTTATCGATAGCACACATTGTAATTCTGTGCGTTCAATCAGTCTTTCGTAGTCAGACGGCAAATTCGTGTCTTTACGTAGGGAACCAGTGACATCGTGTCTCCCATACCAACCTCCTGGGGAACAAAGTTGAACCACCCTCCCTTTCAATACAAATCTAAAGGAGGACTTTGGTTTAGTGTGGTGAGGTGGTGCGGAAAGATAAGAAAGACTCAACGAGCGACGTCGTATTTTTTTTATAGTGATCCCATATGATGATACACATATATAAGAAAATACACCTAGATTAGGGTAGTAAAGAATGGTGAGATTTGTATACCAGTATTACAACAAGAAAAAGAAAAAACGTACTAACACTGTATACAACGAAATCAAAGACCAACTTAACTGGCCAGCGAAATCAGGCCTCATAGTTTTTCTATTAAATACAGCTCAGTTTTTTGTTGGCTTTGTTTGCGAACTTGAACGGTCATTCTTCCCGAACAAAATGGAGCCTGAAGCGGCTCATTGGGGTATCCTTGAACTGTGGCAGTGAGTGACAGAACTGAGAATGGTGACAAACTTGAATCTCCGATTGGACCTTCTCAATGCCGCCCGTCACCTTGAACACAGGCCACATTGGCATATCCTATCCACTGCTCCCAGTACCCCTCATGAATAACATATAGACGACTGGAACAAACATAGGATGACTTTCAGCTCTTCCCCAAGATTCCTTCCCCATCGTCCGTGGGCGATAACTCCGCCTCTAGTATCTGGTCACTAAACATGATGCACAACGCCCCAGCCCAAACCGAAATCTAATAGATTGACCAGGACGAGAAACACGCTGAGGCTGACGGTTCCTAAATGTAAACTTTGTAGATAGAGATATCTCCCTGTCAGCCTAGGAAGATAATATGAAGCTCTCCGGGAATCCGCCCACAAGCAAACTAGTATCGTACATTCTCTCCATGCCGTCTACCCCCTCCGTCCCGCAGGAAATACTTGACAATATCATCGATGAGGCTCGTGACGACTGGGAAACATTGAATGCTTGTTCGTTAGTGTCACGATCGTTCCTCCCAACAAGTCGGAAGAACCTTTTCTACGCTATCACAATCAACAGCTGTATGACCTCCCAGGGGCTACACAACCTCCTCATCTCCAACTCTGCGATTGCGAACTATGTGCAAGAGCTCACCATTGTTCCTCACCCCAAACTATCGCATTCCACCTTCCCTGGGGTTCCTTGGGTAGTTCTTGACGAACAACTCGCCCCCATTCTTAATATGCTACTGCGAGTAGAACAGCTTCAACTTGGGGACGACACATCTCATTCATTTGACTGGACCTACTTTACACCTACCGTCCAGCAGGCTCTGGAAACTCAGGTTTGTAGGTTATCGGGTCTTTCTATTCTCAGGATCTTCCGTATAGCCGAACTTCCCATCGCCCCCCTCTTATTTGCGCCGATCAAACAATTATCTCTCATCGGGGTAAATATCGCTGAAATAGATACAGAAATCGTGGCGAGGCAGACGTTGAACGACGACCTCAGTATGGCTCAGCTTGAAACACTGGACGTATTAGTTTATGATTACCGTCAAAATCCAAATGTTAACTGGCCACTGATCTTTCGCTGCGCACCGAACCTGCACTCTCTTTCAATCCTATCAGTACGGAACGGCGGTGATTATGGACTTCGTATCGCCCGACAGTTAATCGAGGTGGCCGCAAACTCTCTCAGTAGCATTGCCTGCCTTGTTTATGATGACGACCTATATCCTCTGCTTGAACATTTCCGCTGTACGCCATTCTAAAGATCACTCCTTGTTTTTCCTGACTCTTAGTACCCCCCATAGGGCCTGAACTAAATTTAGGAACTATTGCTCACCTCACTTCATTATCTTTCACTTTTACGTCATTGTCCATGAACGAAAGCCCCCGCAACTTCAATGCAGTAGTTAACATGCTCAAAGACTCTTTCGTCACACGGAACCTGGAGGATTTGACATTCGCTTTCGAGATGACATACGCAACTTGCATGTGGGAATCCCGGGTGATCTTGTGTTCGCGTTATAATGCTTGGACTGAGTTCAACCATATTCTCGAATTTGGCCCAGGGATACCGACACTACGGAACCTCAAGATATTTTTGTATTTGACTGAACCCCCGTCGCGAACTGCGGACGCCAAGCTACAATCATTGTTGGTATCGATCCTACCAGGACTTGACGAACAAATAAGACTGTCATGTGTAACCTACAGTAACGATAACTGAAAAATATGAAGTTCCTGATGGACAGGTAAGCAACCCACCCCCCTCGATTGAGTTATCTAAACCCCTATCCGATTATAGATGAGCACAGATATAAATACCACCTTCTTAGGGGCGCATCGTAGATATAAAAAAACACCTTACCGATATTCCTTGTTTCGGGCCACTTCGGGTTTATGTCTTGTTTTTGATTTGGGGCGGCCACGTAATGCAATGATCACCTTTCTTTAGTCCATTCCGTACGTTTCCGTCTTCGCAATCTTGAGGAGATCATTCGATGCCCGAAACTACGGCTCAGTTTCCGTTTTACTAACTCTTACCCACAGTCCAGTCCGCTCGTCGTGGAAAAACTTGGTCAGACCTCCAGGCTGTTGGAAGCGCCGAGTTGAGCAATATGTTCTTCTATAACAATTCAAGTCCCGGGTACAGCGGCAGTACCCATGCAGGTTTTCTCGTAATAGAGGATTAATATTAAGACATGCCACCCCTAATACAGCATCACGTCCAACAGGTAGCATTCATACATTTTCGGTATGTTCTCTGATACCCGTTTCGCCAACTGAGTATAATATTTTACTTTCCTTCTGCAACGGTCAGAATCGCCGCAGTCTTCATCCCAATCCTATGTAGATTCTCAACCACCCCCTTGTGACACACTTCTTCATAACAATATCACACCTATACACTGTCCCCGGCTAGTCCTTTGGCCTTCATACATACTCCCCAAGTCCTAGTGCCGCTTTCAACAGGGAGACTGGCCAGCAAGCTTCATATTGTCAAGATTTAATCCGCCTGGCGATCTCTAGGTTCCCTCTTTACAGTTTTCACATAGTCCACATCTATATGATAGCTTATCTCATACCGTAATGGTATTAACTAAGCCCATTCTTTTTCACTTAAGATCAGATCTTCTGCGTTTGTCTCAAGCTAGAAAACATATAATGGACCTCATGATTATTGCGCCTGACTGTGCATGTCAAAGACGTAGATATTTTCCCATTCAATGTATTTTTCGGGGCCACTTAGGGCCACTTGATTTCTATGATTCGAAATTCGGAATTCCCCAACAATGTCAAAGAATTAGGTATGATTGTTGATCAAGCGGCCTGTACATAAGCTCCTCATGGAGGTCACGATTACATGGGTTGGCGCTCGGGGATTATCCTTGGCCGATGACTTCAGGGACCGAATTTGAATACTGAATGTTGAATGTCGAACCCCAGGTGAATGCAATACAATTCTGAAAATATCAAAATTCCAAGTTAAGATGAATAGAGCTGATGTTGTTTATTACAATTCATCGTTGACCATGCCCCAAGATAAACCGTTTCAATCTGTGTCAAACGCGTGGAAACATTACAGGGGCATAGCCACCATTCACAAATGACAAGATCGTGGCATTGACAGGAAGGGCTTGTCAGGGAGATATCATTCCGAAGTCGGGGAAGTCGATCTCGGTTCTATCACATCGTGCATCAAACGGCGATTACAGGGATGATAAGAAGACATTTACTTGTCAAGGGGGAGGTTGAATAAAGAGGTATTGCATAACAGGGGTGAGAGTAGGTGGATATATAAATAACGTTTATTGTACAATCAGGTTCTTGCCTGTCGGTTCGCGGGGGATGTCCGAGTTACAATTACGGGGGATGTCTAGAGCCTCAACTTGAGGAAGGTCTAAGGACGTCGGACGTTCATAAGCTAGTGGACGAGAAGGTAAAAGAACCAAGAGTCTTTACTTTAGTTTGATTACAATGGTTCTACGGCGGATCGTTATTAGGCTGCAAGAAATCCCCGAGCGATAAGGACCTACTTGAGTATGCGAAAACTTCGCCATCGAGGTTTATCTTTCTTTCGTTTTGGCTGCGGTTCTGGCCCACATATGCACGGTAGAACATCACCACCTGTACGAGGTGCCGGCTCGTCGGGCTCTGCACAGCGTTCGGCTTGTTCTGTGGGAAAACGAGAGGTAAGAGGAGTCAGCGGCACTGGACTAAACAGTTGCATACCGAGATATATCAAGTTTTCCTCGTCATCCCACATAATCACTGCTGACACTCTTAAAGGTGACGATTTGGCACCGTCATTGTGGAGCCCATATGGATGGGGTCGTGGGGAGCGTGATCTTCTCCGTCGCCTGCGTCGCTCGTCAAACACATGTGGTGCGATGCCACTTATGACCTCCCGCGGCGTGGGCTTGAAGTTGGCGATGGCAGCCGCGATCGATGGAACATGGGGTGTCGGCCGTGGCGGAAGGGTAGCTTCCTCTACGGCGGTATTACTAGGGGCTTCGGTGTCCGATATTGTCGAACTCATGGGGGGAGGTGGTAGCCAGGAAAAACCGAGAGGCGGCTGGGGCTCGGGATGGTAGTCGTGGATGGAGTGTGGCTGGGCTCAGTGTTGGGCTTTCCTTGTATACTTATTGTAAAAAAGAATCGGCAGACAGCTGTCGGTTATCAAGGCACATAGGATGTCAGAACCTGCCAGGGAAGAAGCCGCGCGGTTACAGCATGTCCTTACGCCAAACACGCGGCAGTGCGTGACGTGCGTAAGTGACGATCGTGTTAGCGCATTGCGTTGTACGTGTCCGTATCTATTTAGAAGCTGAATTATCAACCCCTAAGTAAAACCTTGGTCTGAAGCTAAATGGGTTACTTGGTCTCCGGCGAGTTGAAGGGTAGGGAAGTGAAAGGGTTATGTGTGATTTGTTCTCGGCAGCCTCTAGGTGCATCAGTGTGTGATCTCGGAGCTGTCTCGGCCAAACGCGTGAATAGGGCGATGATATCCTCCCGTATTCCGCGCCACGAATGCTGAAATGTTAGATTAAAACGAAATGCATGACCAATTGGATAGCGAATGGACGCCTCCGAATGATGCAATTTCAACTTGGAGTCAAAGCCTAGCCAAATTTTGGTGATTCAGCAATCAGCACTAAGCGAACAATCAGGCAACACCAACTGTTGATAAAGCGGATTAAGGACTTAGTCTGCGTGAGATATCGGAGATGATGCATACAACCTAGAAATACAATGTACAAATGCTCTGGACATGATAGAATGGAACAAGGTCCCATCGACTAACTAAAATCTGTTCCGCTTTCTCTGTGGCTTTGGTATTGCTTCCTGTGAAGCCCTAAACCGGGGATCGCCAAGTCTAGTTAGCTATAAAAAATACCCGATATCAAAGGAATGTGAATGCGTACTTGCGATTCTTGCTTTTTGAGTTTTCTAGAGGCTCATCCACGTCCATGTGCATACTCTCTTTCTCCGAAAATCCACCCATATGCATAGCTCTCCTTCCCATCACTCCGCCGAGGCTTTTATCCTTCTGCTTGTCATACACCTCCTTCAAATTCGCTTGTAAAACCTTTTCATGCTCGTACTGGGTTTTTTTAGTTGCGGCTGTTTCAGCGGCAATCGCATTTATCTTCTCATCGAGCGTGGCAAGGACAGCGGTTGTTGTTTCCGCCCTGTGGCGTGTTGTCAACAATAGTCCAGGTTAACGGCATGGACATGGAGCTTACCAATTTTGCAACGCCGCAAGCACCTCTTCTAGCTTTCCTGGCTCCAAATCTCGACCCATTGTATATTCCACTTCCAACTGCTCTTCCTTCTGATCGAGCTTCCCACGGAGGATATCGAGGTAGATGGCGTCGATTATAAGATCTTCCAGTTCTCGGACGTTCGGCATGTCTAGAGCTTGGAGGAGATCTGAGTATGGGAGGATCTGCGGCACCATCTGAACATAGCGCCCGTAATGAACACAATATACTTACTCTGCGTTCTGCTGCAAGCGAAACGATCGAAAGGTGTTTGAGTTTGGTCGTTTGAGCTTGATTGAGCGGCGGTAGGGCATTCTTGTGTTCTGTCGAGGTTATGTCACTTGGCGTGTCCAACCGAGTATAGATTCAAGACGCACGAATGTAGTCCTGGTAAGTCTTGTAGGAGAAAAGTTGGAGCAATGACAAGAACTTCTCATGCTGTTCGGTTTTAGCGAGCTACAGGGATGTAAGCGCTATTTCACAGGAGGTGTGAGGTTTTCCCTGGCACCTCTTGGATGTTGGAGAGTTCGAGCAGTTCCGAAAACACGAAGACCCCTGGGGCAGAGGTGGCATCTTGAATGAGTTTGGCCGCCGCGGCTCCTTTCAGAGATTTTGCCATTAGAAGAAATGGCTCGAGCTTTGAGGAGAAATTGGATCCCAAATCCATTGCGATACGAGATATGTAAATAATAGGTTATCTCTGAGAACAGTGGCTCTGGGAAGCGCGCCCAGAGTCATCGTCTGGGAATGACCGGATTCCCCCGGGACCTCTGATTTGAAATAAAGCCAAACAGAATAAATCAGGGAAGCCCGGCGGGCCATCCCATCCCTTTCAGACTTTTCTTCGACGGCCCACTGCTCAGAAAATTGCCTCCTGCGAAGCTGTGTGCATCCAGCGGGATGAAAATAAGGTCAAAGTGTCTTCGATTTATATCCGCCATTATGCCTGGTACTTGAGTGAAATCAGCTTACCTGAGTTTCTGAACCCTCTCGATCTTTTGTGGGGGCCACTGTGCACACTGCACATTTCACGTTCATGGTTTTTTTGATGCTAAGTATACGTAGGCGTTTCAAATCTTGAATGCGCGTCTGTGGCGTGGGAATCATTGAACCCATGAGTGAACCCTGCGTCTGACTCGGCATTTTTTCTTCCCTTTACGCCACCACTCTTATTCCCTAATTTTAACCTTAATACTAATGGCTGGTATCACTGTATCTTACACGACGACTCTCGCCCTCCAAGGGAATACTTCACCAGTCCAAAACGGGAAACGGAAAGTACCACTTCAGCAAACAGCTCTCCTTGCCGCTCTTGACAAGGGGGTCCAGAAGGGGAAAAAGAGGGCCATCACATTGGCAAACGGAGGTGAAGAAGTCTTTGAATAGGAAAACACGTTTGAGGCTGTGAATGACGCGCTCCTAGATGAACTGGATCTCGCGTCCGCACTCCCTGTCACCGCCCAGGTTTTGTTTCCCTAGGTTATTAGGCAGATCCCGTTGGCTAATTTCACTGTACAGGTTCTGGAGGCAATGAGGCTGCGTATCGTAGAGCTTGAAGATGAATTGTACCAACAACCCCCACTCAAGCGAGCGCGCATAAGTAGCGCGGTACCAGCAGGCATGGCGCCTGCTCCGGCCCCAGGACCCACAGCTGCATCGATCAAAGCGGACGAGAAGAGGCGCAAAATGCAAGTAAAGAAAATCTTTGACAGGTGAGCTCTTTACACACAAATAATATACTCCTCCCCCCCTTAACACTTTGAATGATTATTCAGACTTAAGAAGGAGTGCAAAGCCGATGGGGTCAAGTTTCAAGGTTTACCAAAAACTATCAAGTTTGATGAGCTTTATGAACAACCGGTATTCGAAGCCTTGTTTAGTGGCAAAGGAATTCTTATCCAGCCAACACCCGAAAATAAACCGAAGAGCGCCGTCACGATAATGTATTTTGTGAGGCACACTCTTTCCGTTTCAAACAAACTGACAGTACTGACTGGATCACCCACCAGAACACGCCGGCTGAGATAAGCACTTTCTTCGGGGACGAGTTGAAAGCCCTGAAAGGCAACAAATGGACTAGGGGTGGTACGTTTAGCTTTTGCTATGCCCTTGGATATGATCAGGGTGGCGATTTGTCATTGATCACACAGGAGTACCAGTGCGCGCATTCGGGGCTGGGTTTGGTGGGCTTGGCTCTACTTTCGCTAAATCTGTGAAAGTTGGCGCCGTCGACATATCTGTCCGATCACTTGAAGTCAACTATTCCAAGAACAACATGAAATGCTCTTTAAAATTCGAAGTAGCTCAAGATCAGTATGACGCATATGATTCCGACTATTAGATGCCGTTTCCTTAGTTCCGATCCCATTATCACATGTGTGTTTGATTATGCTTTCATCTAGTAGTCTAACACTCAGCGACTCTACACAGTCATCAATGTTATAATTACATTTCGACTACTTACGATTCTACTAACTAATTTACGCTATATGCTTTGTATCTTTGTTACGAGTCCAGCTATAATAATGTGTGGGATACCGGTGAGTTAACAATCTTCCTATATTCATCTCATTCGCATTCCGGTACAGCCTGCCGCACAAGACTCATTCGGACAATCTGCCATTGGCGCTCAAAAGGCCGTACACAACGTGTTTCCTTAAATCCCGATGCAAGCCCTGACCTCTCCATTTGGTTGTCATCCCGGATCTTGTTCGACCTGGATAAGGGTGGCCAATTATCAGAACAGCCTCCGCAGGGAAACGTGCCCTGGGCGCTAATTCGACAAGATAATAATGGTCGGGATCAACATCTTTCCTCATTGCCCCCCTTCGCACATTACCATGAAGTGGCACATTATAAAATCTCCCCGGCCCAAATTTCATGTAGGGGAGAAGTTCTTTATGAAAAATCGATGGATCAACAACGAAATGTCTAAGCCATCGGAAATTGGGCAGGTGGTTTCCAACACACTTGTGTTTGCTCTCGCACTTGTCGAGAAGATTTCTGAATGTGCTCCAGTACCGGGCTTGAAAGGAGCCGTTGGCGGCCTTCGCTTGTTCGTTGATCGGTTTGACGTCAGTAGACCTTTCTAATTTATTATAACATGAAGCTCAACATACGTTCCTATCAGGAAGTTGAACAGAATTTACTTGATTTCAACGACCTCGTCGTATCAATCGACAGATTAAACGATATTCTCTCGATGTTCGATGACACGTCCTCCTTGGGACGTGGTTTGACAGACGATCTCGGCGAACAGCTTTTTATGCTATCAGGGTATGACGTCACCATATCTCCGGAGGCTATTGTGTTGACAAATTCCACATCATATCAAGGGAACTTGCAGAGGCTAAGAAGGATATTGAGAGAGCTAGACGACGCAAGAAATTCTTCAGGTTTGTTGATGCGCCTTATGATGCCCAGTCGATTATTCGACGCTTTCGGCAGCTACAGACATCTATCAGCGAAATACAGGTGACCTGATGATATTCCTAATCGTAATATAAGAATCGCAGTTAATTATATTTTTTCCTTCTAGATCGGTTCCGCATTAAAAGCTGAGATCAGGCTGGCGGTGAGAGATACACTTAAAACTATCGACACTGTGTAGCATATTAAAAGTACAGGACCTTTCGATAGGATCTTTATGCCTTTGGTATGTGAACTACTCACAATACAAAAGATACAAAGTCTGACATTCAAAACAGAACACCTAGATAAGCTACCCCGAGCGAGGGATGCACGGTACGACTATGTCAATCGACCAATGTGTTCAGAAGGCACGCGTGAAAACGTGCTGAAGCAAATCATGACTTGGATCCACAACGAAAACGGCCATCAAATATACTGGTTGAACGGAGGCGCAGGAACGGGTAAAACGACTATTGCGCTTACCATTGCTGACATGGTTCAAAAGGATTCCTCCATTTTTAGTGCCAGTTTCTTCTGCTCGAGAGAGTCGGAGGGACGGAGTGACGCTAAGCTTATATTCTCAACACTCGCATATCTAACTGCGTGCTGCGACGTTCGCCTGCGGAACAAGATTGTTCAAGCTATCAATAAAACGCCAGACATTGGATATGCCTTACCAAAGGAGCAACTCAACAAGCTGCTTATCGAACCCCTTTACAAGGTTGGCTCGAAAAGGCCTATCCTTTTCGTCCTTGACGCTCTCGATGAGTGTACGGGTGGCCGAGCACCAGAAACAATCTTGACGGCTCTTGCTTCGGTGATCCAGTCCATTCCTTACCTCAAAGTTTTTGTTAGCAGCCGGCCCACATCCTCAACCAACGATGCCTTTGCTGATGAAGCATTACGGAACAGGCGCGAGGTCTTCGTCCTCCACGACGTTGAAGAGGACATCGTTGATGCCGATATCCGAGAATATATGGTTGACCGACTCACTAAAAAGGCCGCCGTTCGAAGATTGACAGCCTCTCCTTGGCCACCCGAAGAGCTTATTACCAAGCTTGTCCGGATGGCTGATGGCCTGTTCATTTTTGCTTCCACCGTTTGTGAATTTATTGAAGCCCGTGGCGACCTCGACTTTCGGTTAAGAGAAATCACTGACCGCCCTACAAACGAATATACTGGCATCGATGGGCTTTATCGGGAAATCTTGGAGTGTGCCATTGCGGAATTCCCGGATCGAGAGACAGTGGATCATTGCCGTTCAATTATTGGTACGATCATTCTCCTACAAGACCCCCTTTCCTCTTATGACCTTGGTCAACTCCTGCGCCTCCCACCGAAACATATACAGGGTATTTTGGGAGACCTACAATCGGTGCTCGCTGTCCCGGACGATATCTATGGGACTATCCGCACCCTTCATGCGTCATTTCATGATTTTATCTCGACACAAAAGCGTTGTTCGTCTGCAATATACCTTGAGCCTACGCCGCAGCACCATGTGATCGCCCACCGTCTCCTCGAAATTATGATGGATGGCCTAAAACGAAATATGTCGTATCTCATACGTTTTAAGCTGAACAGCGGAGAACACATCCCTGGTTTCCTTCGCTATGCGTGTCGATATTGGGCTGATCATCTATCAAGCTCGGATGTGCAGAATGCGGGGGATTTAGTTGAGGCTCTAGAAAATTTCGCATCGACGAAATTGGCATACTGTTTAGAGGTACTCGATTCCTTCAATAAAACTGAGGATTTGTCCAATGTTGCGCTTGAAAAGGCCGAGTCGTGGTTGTTGGTAGGTATTACTGACATCGAAGCTTGCTTCCACTGCTAATTATACTCCATAGAAGCTAAACCAACCGCCACAAGGGCTCGTCGGGGCTCTACATCATGCCCGGATCCTAAATGAGGCCCAGGCGCCAGAGCAACAGCTTTTCAAACTATTTGGTCTTCCCTTGGACACACGATATGCCCAGCAAGGTTACGGCAGATTGTGTGTAGAAGGCACGCGGAATGAGGTATTAGAAGATATCCTTCGTTGGATCAACGATGACAACGTGACACAATTTTACTGGTTGAACGGAGCAGCAGGGACTGGAAAAACAACAATTGCCCTTACCATTGCTGACCTAGTTGAAATGGATAGGAGTAGGATTACTGCAACGTTCTTCTGTTCAGGAAGTTCCAAATATCGCTGTGATGTGCAAAACGTGTTTATCACACTTTCCATCCTTCTTGCTGTACGTAATGTTACCTTTCGCGCGCAACTTATACGGAGCATACAAAAATATCCCGGGATAACCCGTGCATTACCTGAAGACCAAGCACGGGTCTTAATCATGGAACCCCTGCGGCGAGCGGGGTTGCTTCAAAAATCTATCGTCATTGTTATCGATGCACTGGACGAATGCAAAGATAAGGACGCCCCGCAAAAGATCATAAAGGCATTCGCCAAACATTTGGGCGAACTTCCTCTCCTCAAAGTTCTCATCAGTACCCGCTCTTCGCCATCAGTCGCAGATGCATTCCGAAATTCGGAAATTTCGCGAGCATTCTTCTGTGTACACGATGTAGACCGCAGCCTCGTCGATGAAGATATTGGTCGGTACTTATTCGAGGTGCTGTGCACCAATGCGAGCGTTGTCGAGCGCCTTTCGATGTCTTGGCCTCCTCAAAACCTCCTCGAAAAGCTTGTCAACAAAGCTGGAGGTCTTTTTATATATGCCTCGTTTATTGGGGAACAATTTATTTTGGTGGGAGCAGGGAAGCTGGAGGATATCGCTGATCATCCTGGCAGCGAGTACGAGGGTAACCTTGGCCTAAACGTATTCTACGGCAGGATACTGTCACCGTTGGTCATTTCCCGTGACGAGGCCTCGGTGATAGAATTACGGAACATTTTGGCAACGGTAACCCATTTGTTGGAACCCCTCCCAGTCAACGACACTGCGTACATGACTGGATTGGTAGTCGATGACCTGCAGGCCAGGTTATTGGAACTCCAATCTGTCATCGTCGTGGCGAGGGACAAACAATCTGTCAGGCCGATCCATGCATCACTGCAAGATTGGTTAACGGAACACGAACGCTCCTTGCCAAGTTTATTGGTACAACCCACGGCCGTGCATGGAGAAATAACATTGCGGCTTCTTGAATACATGGTGCGCGAATTGGATGGAGCCGTAGTGTTTCCGAAAGCCATCATAGAAGGGGAAGATTACGAACCGTCCCTAGAAGATCGCAGTGAAATTTTGCTGGACTACGCATGTCGACATTGGGTGGACCATTTGATGAAAACGACTCCCACTGAAGAGCTGCAGAAAGACCTAGAATGGTTCATCGAGACAAAGCTTGTGCGGTGGATCGAAAGACTTGACTATTCGGGAATATTGATGGGGGCAGCGGTGGCTCTCGAAAACGCCAGAACGTGGTATCATGTGAGTTTATTGAACATTTTGCGGTGCGCGGTCATTATTGATGACTTTTGGACAGGAGGTATCCCAACCACGTCCCGAGTGCGTAGAGAAGTTTTTCGATGCCCACCAGTTAATACTTGAGCGATCGACGATGGCCCTTGGGTGGTGAGTATATGTGAGATGTCGTGCGACTGGATGACAGGTGTATCGTTTATCGTTAATAGGACCATTTATTATATGCGTTCCCTTCTATTTTAGTTTCTTTTCATTAGCGACATCTACCTGTATTTGGTGGTTTGCCGCTGAGTAATAATGCTACATCTGACATAATGACAATCACCCGGCCGCTGGTGTCACCGTGTCATGTTCTCAAACACGGTCGGATATGACCTTGTGAGTGCGTGGGTTAGAATACTATAATCGGTGGTTGGTGAGGCAAGTTTTTTCATGGTCCTTTGGTGTAGTAGAGACACCTCGGGTGTTTTCTAGTGCCTTGTTTGTTGTATTGACAGAGCTCAATCCAGATCGGAGTCTTTTAACAGTTGATGGATTTTTAAAAATTCTGAGGCGCCCAATCTCGTGATCGTTGCGATAACCGCTGACAGTTCTCCTGTGTCTGACGTGGGCGGCCGGATATGCAGACAGGTATAAATGAGAGAAGTGCCCGAGGTTGATAGGCATATTTCATCCCAAAAGTCCATCGGCGGCACTCAAGTCTTGAAAACCAAAAGTTGAGGCGAAGGTCAAAACTAGGGCAAAAAAGTCGGCAAGAGAAAAACATACCAGCACGTGACGTTTGTCGCGCTCAAAACGCGTTGCCTCGGAGTTTGGACTTAATCCTCCTTCTCCTTCGAACCAGCAGGTAACTGGTCATTTTTACGAAATTAGGGCGATACTCCTAAGCGGGTATTAGGCGGTGAGCTAGAATCCTTCGGTACACGTTTCATGCCTCTTATATACCCCACGCACAGTCGCAAAAAGCTTCTAGAACCGAATATGCTCTTCAGTACCGCACACATCCTTCCTGCTCTCTTCCTCGCCCAGTCTGCATTTGCAGCCACTGCAGATGAATGGCGTGGAAGGTCGATTTATCAGGTGCGCGGTGTGAAAATAATCATGGAGCGTGTTTAAATAACCCTCGCGTTGCAGCTTCTAACTGACAGGTTTGCAACGACCAACAACAGTTCATCGCCTTGTGACACAACCAGCCGAAAATACTGTGGTGGTACGTGGAAAGGGATTACCGCACATCTCGACTACATCCAGGCCATGGGGTTCGATGCCGTCTGGATCTCTCCAATTGTCGAAAATCTTGAAGGCGAGACTGCGTATGGCGAGGCGTACCACGGGTGGGTTGCTGTGCTAAATTAAAGCGCATAAGCTGACGCACCAATAGCTACTGGACTAAGAACATAAATAAAATTAACACCAACTTCGGTACTGAAGATGACCTGAACGAGTTGTCCGCAGCGCTCCACACCCGTGGCATGTTTTTGATGGTCGACGTTGTTGTGAATCAGTGCGTAAAATTGGCAACGGTGGTGGGTGGGAAACTAATGAGAGATTGTAGCCTTGTCACCGTCCCCGATAACTCCTCCAAGAACGGTCAAGATCCCACTTTTGACTACTCGGAAATTACACCATTCTCAACAGCAAATGATTACCATCCATTTTGCTTGATTCAAAATTACGATAATCAGACGGATGTTGAACAATGTTGGATTGGAGACAAAGTCCTTCCGCTGTCAGATCTAGATACCGAGGACCCAGAGATCGTAACGACTATGAATGAGTGGATAGCTGGATTGGTAAAAAAGTATAAAATTGATGGGGTACGCATCGATACTGTCAAGCATGTTCGGAAAGATTTTTGGCCCGATTTTGCGAAGTCTGCTGGCGTTTTCACCATTGGCGAGGTATGTTTAATGTTTTGATCCAAAGTGCCATATCCCCTGACGAGCGGATCTAAAGATTCTTGATGACAAGACAAGCTACTTGAAAGGTTATACCGGTTAGTTCATCCAATAACTTCGAAGTTAGGCTCGTCATTGGGTATTGTAGAGGTTATCGACAGTGTTCTTGACTATCCGACTTGGTTCCCGCTTAAAACTGGGTTCACATCACCCCAGGGAAACCTCTCAGCCATTACCGAAATCGTCGTTGAAGCACAAAAAACATACAAAAATGGCATGTTTATGACGGGCTCTTTCTTGGAAAACCACGACCAGGAGCGGTTCCAAGCGGCGACGCAAGACCAGGCGGTATGTTAGGCCTTAACTTTGTTGAGCCAGCCTAACTTGATGAAAATATAGCTAGTGAAGAATGCTATGACGTGGCCCTTCATTAACGATGGCGTCCCGATTTTGTATTATGGTAAGCGTGGCAGGGTTGGCCACGGGTATCGACTGATGGCCGTGTATTTGAAGGTCAGGAACAAGGATATACTGGAGGCAATGACCCCAACAATCGTGAAGCGTGAGGCGAGGAATTAATTTTGTATTCCAAGTCTTGACCTTTTTATCTAGTCTCTGGCCTACAGGGTTCGACACCTCGAAGCCACTCGTCGATCATGTGAAAACGCTTAATGCTGCGAGGAAAGCTGCTGTCGCCGCAAACGACAAATTCTTGACCACTTCGGTTAGTTGATTAATCAACGATCGTCCTACGTGTTCAATGAACTGGATTTGCAGATGTCTTTCATTGGGCAGTCGGATTCGGCGGTTCTTGCTGTTTCGAAGCCCCCACTCCTCGGCCTTTTGACGAATGCAGGAAATAAGTCAACGGGGTCGACCAAATGGACCATCCCTGGTTCCGCCGGGTTGTTCAAAGCTGGGGAAAGCGTCGTCAATGTGTTTGAATGTAAATCAATAAACGCGGATGACAAGGGGGGGATAACCGTCCAAGCCAATGGAGGAATGCCTCAGGTGAGTTTTTTTTTGCAATGTTGATAGCGATATGCAGATTAACGATCGATAAACTTCATTTCCAGCTCATGATGCCAGCTTCGATGCTGGGCAAAGCTGGTGGCCTGTGTCCCAGCATTACCGCAGGCTTCACGACGGATAGTTCTGCCGGAAAGTTCGATCAAACCACTTGGACGACTGCATTGATCGCGGGCGTTTTGTCGGCCTTGTCCATGGGGTTATTGTAGGAGTCGTGTGTACCGCGTGCTGGAGTGATGTTAGAGTCAGTGCGATGCGTTAATAATGGACAATTGACAATGGTAGTTATTGGATTCATCTGTATATTTTAATAGTCAGAATGTATTATTTTAGAGGCAAACATAGTGAAAAATACTTACTGCGAAATAGATGAAAGCCAATTGCCAAAAACTTGGTCGAGAGAGCGGGGCTTGGCGGGGCCAGAACACGTTGCCGTGTTGATCCGTTGATAGCAACTTTGAAATTCCGGAACCATTCTTAATAACACGTGATCGTTGTGACCTAAAACCACCACCGTTGTCCACAGCGACGAGTGTAAGTCTCTTCCGGTTATTGCGACTGTTGAAGAAATGATTTCATTGGGAAATAGCGACTCTGGTGTTATATTGCAACGAAATGGTCTTATTACGATTTGCCCCTTCACCAACCGGGCCTTTACATCTTGGGGGTCTCCGGATGGCTCTGTACAACCACTTGTATGCAAAGAAAACAGGAGGTAAATGGATTATGAGAGTGGAAGATACTGACGCTGTGCGTAATGCTCATTGCCCCTTTGAAAAGCTGATTAACGAAAGGGCTAGACGAGATTTGTCCCTGGTGCAGTTGACGGAATCAGAAAAGCGTTGGATTGGGCTGGGCTGGAATACGACTACGGTTCGTATTAATCCTAATTTGAGTGAAGAGACTGTCTGATGATAGAGAAAAGGACCCGGTCGGGATGGGCCTCATGCACCGTATTATCAGGTAAGTTCTTCGTCTTGGATAGTGTAATACGATGCTAAAGTTCCTCAGTCGGAACGTCTTGATCTATATAAATCATATGCCAACAAACTCTTGGACGTGCGTTTGGTCTTTTACGCCGCTCTTGTGAACCGAACTGGACATTCGACCTCAGTCAGGCCACGCCTATCGATGCTTCTGCTCTGCGGATAAACTCACTGCTACGAGAGAGCGGCTTGCACGGACGGGCTCGAACTCGACCTATGACAAGACGTGCCTCCATTTGACAGACGAAGAGGTGGCGCGAAGGGTCCGTGCTGGAGAGAAATCGATTGTTCGCTTGAATGTGGGTCTAAAAACCTTTTTTTCAGAACCCCATATCTTAGGCTCAGATGATCTGAATACAGGACGGCAATCTCCCCAAGAGACCCCCAGCAACGGATCTCGTCTTTGGTCATCTGAAAGATGCTCACGCGTCTCTGGCTACGGACCCCATCCTACTCAAGTCTGATCTTTTCCCCACCTACCACTTGGCCTCAATTGTGGATGATCATGAAATGGGCATAACGCACGTCTTACGTGGCGAGGTAAGTCTGCTATTGCTTGTCTTTTGATCGTATTTTTTACTCCCCTTTGCGGCAGGAATGGCTCCTGTCTTATCCTCTGCACTTGGATCTGTACGCGAGCCTTAAGCTTCCTGCCCCTCAATTTGCCCATATTCCAATCCTCCTGAACCCGGATGGCACGAAGATGTCGAAGCGGAATGGGGATGTTCAAGTCGTTGATTTCATTGTTCGTTTTACCTCGAGATTCGCCTCTCCTTGTTGTTTTATCTTACGTTCTTATCTAGCGTCGAGGCTGGGAACCAGAGGCCATCCTGAACTGGCTCGCGCTTGCTGGCTGGGGGGCTCAACACGAAGTTCCACCTACTGCGGATTTATTACACCCATCGAAGCCCCGGCTTGTTCAGGAAGCACCTGATAGTACACGCATCATGACAATGCCAGAGATGATACACCACGTTCGTCAATTGAAGGATATCTGCTTCGCTTCCTCTGGACTAACATATTTTTAGTTTGAGTTGTCAGCGCTCACGCAACGCAGTTCAAGCCTTGACCCCGCAAAACTTGAGTATATCAACAAACATCATCTTATACAAACGTCGTCCTCGCCCGAGGGACTAACGATCCTCGCCGAGAGGGCTCATGATGGCATTAAGCTAGCGTTTCCGACAAGGTGTGTAACATCAACAACTTCGAAGGACATGCATAACGAAAGATCAATTTTAGTCAATATACGAGTATAAGTTATATAAAGAACGTTATATTGAAGCTTGAGGTGAGGAAAACTTACGTTACAACCTGTATGTTTGTTAACGAAATCCAAAGGGCCGCCTGGGAAACCTTGAAGATATTCCCAAGCATGCTCCTTTTTTCTTCGTTGAGCCGGACTTAACTTCCGAGGAAGCAGAGACAATGATCAAGAAGTATCAAGTCGCAGAACAAGGTAAAATGACCAGCCCGTCAACGCAAGATAAGCTCTAATTCCTTTTCATCATAGCCCGTATACTTCAGGCCATTGCGGTTCGACTCGAGGAAATACCAGAGCCCTGGGACCAAGCGGATTTTGCTTCCCAACTCTACTCTGCACGGTCTGATCTTGAGGTCCCGAGTAAAAAGTTCATGACCGTAATACGACACGCATTATGCGGAATGAAGGTATGTTACCAGCAATGGAGCCTTAGCGAGGTATTGATATTTCAACCATAGGACGGACCACCTCTGGCAGATATCATGCTTATCCTGGGACGCGAGAGAACCCTCGCTCGTTTGAAGAAATGAATTCAGATAAATCGTGATCCCCAACTGGAAAAAAACATTGATGTTTTGGTTTTACAATTGCTTTATATTTACTAGACAAAACTACAGAGGGAGAGATACATTAGTCAAACATCAGAGGGACTCCCAACCTCCAGAATCAAGGCTGCTCTCCAGCTTCCGTGCCACCTGTGTGGGGACCTGGTGGTTGAGCCAAATCTTACGAGCTTCTTCCCATCTCGTGTGGTGTAGAAATTGCCTGCGTCCGCGCCTAATAAAGAACTCATTATAAAACTTGTTTATTTTTATAATGTAATCAACCTACCTCATCGATATATCCACTTCACCATGAGCGTCGAGGTAAGGCGATTGCCCAAATGTCCCATTATTGGCGAAAAGATATAGCAGAGAACATCGCTTGACAAGGAAGAACATACCGATGCTTCCCCCACACCTATAACATGATTAAGTTCAAAACTGTATACATTGAATGAGAGGACCTACTCTCGTGTGTGCATGTTGCACTCTCCGCGATCGTGGTAATCAAGATCGATACAACAGTTGCTTTGCATGCAGCATGTAACACCACAGAGTAAGCAAATTGCAGCATCACTGGGCATTGTGTTGCACCGGGGGCAAGTCAACGCCTTATCTTGTTGACCGAAAAGGTTGTCAAGGACGAGTGGGAGGCGTGCAAGTCTATAAACAGCAGGATAGTCCAGCACGACTCCACAATTGAGCTGAGAGGCAGCATGTGAATGGCCATAGTGAGCACACCAGCCAGACAATGCGTTCTGAAGGGTGTCTTGATTGGGAAGATCGGAAAGGGGTGGGATGCCTAACATGATCAAGAGCCGGTTATACTCACAAGCGTCATTAGGAAGGGTTTGGGGCGTAGGGAAGGCGGATGGAAGGATGGCCCGACACAAAATCGATGCCCGGCGCAGGAATGGGAGGGTAAATGCGTAAAGAAGTTTCTCGATCCGGGCCTCACCAAAGGTCTCAAACGCGAGTGTTGCTGTATGCTCAAAAACAGGCGAATGTCGGACCACAGACATGAAAAACATGCGTACATCACCAAATACGTCTTCGTGGCCCCGGCGAGCCAACTGGACTGTGCTATAACTTCGGGTCTTGTTGAGGACGTATACGAGTCCGATGACGGTTCGAGCCAAACACGCGTAGTACGTCAACACAAGGACATGCCGTAGCATCTCTGGAGCCACTGCAGCCGTTTCAACCAAGACAGTAAATGGATCCCGAAGAAGGAGGGGGTACGAGAACGAGGTCAGGGAAGTACGGCTCCACTCTGGAAGGAGCCGTTTAATGACAGCCTGTCGAACGGCATCGCGACCCTCGTCTGGTCTCCCTTTAAAGTGCAATCCGGCTAGCTTTGTCAAGGACGCCAGAAGACCCCGCACCATACGCATTTGAGACTCCGACAGATTGTCCACCATCAATCCACTTGAGGAATATACTCCACGTTGGGCTATTTCCATAGATGAGATGGTGTAGCCGATGAGCTCTTCGGGTAGGTAGATTCCAGCACCTCGTTCTCCAGCTTCAGGTTCAGGTCGTTCGCGGAGATGGCGGGTTTGTTGAGAGAATGACTTAGATACAACCATCACAGTTTCAAGCATTTTTGTCGTTTCAATCCCATCTGCACGCTCATGATGACTCCGGAGTGCGGAGGAGTATCCAGGATCTTGAGCACTCCAAAATACAAACTCTCCCGTGCCGTTTCTGAACTGCAGAGAGTCTAACAACGGATCTGCCTTGGATTTCAGTATGTTGATACCGGCAGCGCGGATCCAGTCCGCGAACGGAACAGCATTCAATGTCGTTACGGCTGGGCTAGCTACCGGAAGAATCACGTTCCCTAGACTTTTGCAGAGGGGGCAGATGTATTCTTTCCTGGAAATAGATTCTGGATGATTTCTTGTCGCTTGTGCCCGGTGTCGTTGTCGGATAGATAAACTATATTGTTGGAAACAATCCAGATGCATCATATGACTGCAAACGGACGAATGGAGCCCAAATCGAGTATATGCAGCGGGGAAGCCTTCAAAGTTGGATGAAGGTGAAGTTTTGGATTCGAGGATCTCGGCACTTGATGGGGGGAAAGTGGCTGGGGCGGAATTTGAAGAACGGTCCAGGGAGGGGGCAGTCTGCAGGACTTCATTCAAATACATGTTATGGCTATCCGGGTGCCGGCGAATGAAACGGCTTGGTTGTACCAAGCCAAGAGCACCAAAAGGTCTTCCGGAGGTGAGATCCTCTTGACAAACAATGCAAGTACCGTAAGAAAAGTGTTCTTCATGTTCTTCCTCCATATATTCATCGTCATCGTCGTCGGCATCATCAAAATTGATGGCAAAGCTGGCCTGCTGCTCTTTCATCTGCTGCATAATAGCTTCTTGTCTTGCCTTTGCCGCTCGCTTCTTCGCATCCGCCGGGTCAGGGGGAGCGACATGGGATATATCGAAAACGCGGCGACGGCTTTGGACTTCCTCCGGAACCTGCACATGTATCTGTTGCAATATCCATTCGATACGCGGCTTATATGTTTGGTATTTTTCGTGATGCTCCAGCGTACATATGATGTCGATAAGACATTTCTCCTCTTCAAACGTCTTAACGGCACAAAGGTGGCTGAAGACTGTCGCTCGCTCAATCAACGCTAACATGACAAGGTGGAGAGCCTGATCCATGATAGCTTCAGCTGAAGGTGGTACCCCCGAGTTGTCAGTGAGGACCAGGATGTTGTACAAGGAATAGAACATGACCTGAAGCAGAGCTTCAGATTCAAAGGTAGAAGGAATGATTGCAAAGGGGCCACTAGTGACAGCGAATGGTGTCGGAATAATGATGGGATCCGCGACTCCCGTCTTTTTCTTGAGTCGTGTACGAAGGATATTCTCAACCTCTTCACGCTTGTTCCGGGTATAGTGGTAGAAGAATGGGTTGACCTCATCGAAAGCTTCGTCCTTTAACTCGTATAATCCAGAATCGGTCGCTGATTCAGGAGGGCGGAAATTTGCCACATCTTTGAGGGTCCTCTCAAAACAAACGTCTTCCACAAGTCGTTCTGCAACGCGTTTCACGAGATCCGTATAAGAACATGGCCCCATAGCTAACGCGTGGACGATTTCACGTCTGACTGCCACAGCGATGGGCATCCTGGATGGGTTGGCGGTTTCGCTTAGAATTGTTATCAACACGTAAAGGACCTCTTCCACCATGCTCGAAAGTTGGGGACCTTCATATGTCGAATGAAAAGCTACACCGGAAAAATATCCCAGCAGCCCGAAACGATCAAGGATCGTGACGATGATCGTGTTGGGGTCAAGTGTGACAAGCGCGACTTGCAGCATAAAAAGATCCTGATCATAGCATAGCTCTCGTAGCATGTAATCTCGGTAATGGAGAAGTTGTCCACGGATGGCAAACCCATTGCGGACCCAGAGACCAGTTCGTATCTGGGCGATCATAGCAAGAACTAAAAAATGATTTAAGTACCAAGTGGAGCAATCTCTGACCATTCCAACACACCTCGAAGTGGAAAATCAAAAATAGTTAAAATGGCCTGTTCGCTGGCTTTTCGGAGGAAAATATCTCGAACGGTCGAGAGACCGACGCTTGCTAAACCCTCCTCTGTAAGAAGATTGACATGTTTGAAGAGTTCGGCAAGTAACCAATGTAGTGAGTGATGGAAGCTGACCCAACCATCTAAAACGTCAAATTGGATAATCTGATATTCCGCATCACCAAAAATGACTTCATGGAAGGTGATGGGGGAAAATTTGTTTCGATCCAGTCTGACTTCAGACATGGTGCACACCAACAGGGTATGGTGGACGACGGTTGATATTGCGGCAACCAGTTCAGCCACGCTCGCCTTGACAAAAGCCTCTCCATAAACCTTGATCACCCGGGACAAGGAAAGAGTTACGTTGAATACACTGATCCATGCATCAGTTTCATATTCCACATGATTCGTGGCTGCGCGCTTATTCGGGTTGATGCACATAAATAGTTGACAAGTTTTGGCAAATTGGGAGATGTAATCGGGATAACGCGCTATCAATGCCTGGACCGATTCGGTATGGCACAGGTACCTCAAGTCACTGAAGACGGGCATAAACCGTTTTGATTTGAAGGGGAAACTATCGACGTCCAGGGGAACACTCGAAGACGGTGGAAAAACTATGTGCCTATCCACAATTTGGTTTGTGAAGAAGGCGGTGATGATAGAGAGAAGCCGTGATACAAGCTTATGGTTATGGACGATGTGTAGTGCAACAGAAGGCACGGTAAAAAGTTGAAGAGCGAAGTATTTTATTGATGTCTCGGCCTCGCGATCGACTAGAAGATATGCATCGATCACACGATGGTACACATTAGCAAAGTGGCCCGCTTGAAAAATGGTAAGTAAATATAGAAAATTAAGCCAACCCACACCTACCAATTGCAAGTTTGTGGTCACGGCTTAAAGATATAGCAGACGCATATATTTCTTTCACGCTCAAGCGAGTCTTCTTCCAAAGTCGAGTGTGATACAAGAACAATGTGTCCAATCTCGTCAATTTCGGGATGCCAGCAAGAGAACTCTCGACTTGAACACCGGCGCTATGTGGGCCCATGTCCCTTCTTCGAGGTGATAAAAGTTCAGCAGCAATAACCTCTCTGAGTATCAAAGTATCCGTTCCTAAACGGCTCCGCGTGAGATCCAAAAGCCATTCAATAATGACTTCTACCACTTGTTCACGAAAAGTGTCATATGCGCGACGAATTGTTACACCCAAATCAATCTGCGTGATAGCTTGTGCAGTCTCGAGTAGCCGGGCGACGTTAGTGTTCATGTCGATAATCTCTCGGCCGTTCTCGTCGATGCGATGGGCAAGGATTGATGCGTCCTCCCTCGAGCGATTGGTCATGTCGCACAAAAGCTTGATCACCTCATCAAAGGAGTGTTTGTCGTCGTTCCACAGAACAATGCAGTATTGGTCCTTTGACATGGGATCTGCCGATGGCTGCGTCCGCAGATCGACTTCGTTTGCAGGGACAGTTGATTCGTCAGGAGAGTAATCTAAAGTATCAAGAATGAAATCCAAGGCATAAGCGGTCGTCTTGCGCATGGTATCATGAAGTTCAGGTGGCACAGCTACGCGATTTGGGTAGTTTTGTACGGGTGGCACTTCCTGCGGTGGCGACTTCGAGCTGTACCTACGAACCTGATGGGGGTCTGATTCGGGTGAGGGGGGGTGGAATGGGCAATTCAGTGGTATTCTCCAGGCTTCTTCATCTCCACAATCACAGCATCCTCCAGGTTGCTGGGCAATAAAAAAGCTAACGTTGTGATCGGCGTGGTTCGTCGCATGAAAACACCGTGCGCACATCACACAACTATCGTCGAGGGCACAGTCCCTGCGAACAATTTTAGCTTTTTTTATAATTACTTGAGAATCCTAACACTCACTTGCATCTAAAGCAACTCTCTCCTTTTTTGAATATATGACTACATGGTCTTCCAGGGATCACAGGCTCTTCCCTTCCAGCACCACAGAATCCGGCGCTGTTCTGAACCTCGCTAAGCGTCATATTGAGTGGCAAACTTGAGTTGGATCCCGGGAGGAACATATGTGTGTAATTGCCCCAAAATGCGACATAGAGCTCTGATAATATCTCGGCACGGGTAGCAGGCGTGAACACATATTTTCTGGAGCCTGGCATCGTTTCTAAGGCAAATCGGAGGTGCTGGAGGGGATCGGGGGTCCGCTCGCGAGAATTGGTCGAAGCGGACATGAACTTTTTAGCGAAACTGGACATCTTAAACTTTATTTGCGTTGATCGTCCGTCAATCTATGTCTCTCGTCATGAAATCGTAAAACGCGTTGAGAGAATAGAGTTGTAGAACTCGTGGATGGTAGTGGTTGCTGGTCAGCAAAAACTAAGCGCTTACTTCACCGGTGCGGTATTACCGCACCTCAAATCTCGACCATCACCACAAATGACTTCCCGTAATTCTTTACAAGTCAATCCTGCTGCACCCCTCCCCAGCCTTGCTACATTGGCAGATCCACCAGTCCGCCAGGTTGATGCGGCAGTTATGGATTACTTTTTAATCGAATTAGTGAACACATTGCGTGATTCTGCAGCTGTGGCGACCCAGAGAGCGAAGAAGATCGAACAGGAGATGATAGAGTCGGGTTTACTACCACCGCCTGCATCTCAAACAGTCACTCAAGCATCTAAGAACGAGTCGGCGCGAGATTCTGTGACGAGTCTAACGCGAGGATCAGGTAGGACGCCGCTCGATGAAGAAGAGGAAGCAGTGCGTGTCCGACTAGAGTCTATCGGCCTTCATGTAGGGGCCAACTTCACGGAAAGGTGTGCCCTTACCCGCGTTAGCTGGTTTTCAGAACTTCATCATCATCAGGCTATGCCGGGACAAATCGTTATTTTCAGAAACCTTGGATGCAATAAAATTTATATGCAAAGATATCTGGGCAGCATGTTGGGACAAGCAAGTGGATAACTTACGGACTAACCATCGGGGAGTATACGTTCTACAAGACAATTCATTCAAGCCGATATCTAGACTATCGTCATGGGAGGGTCGAGCAGAAGCCGTAAAACAGGCGAAGCTGGTGAGCTACAACAACTTGCATTACAAAATGCAACCACGATAACCTAATTCGTCTAGTATGTTGCCATGCCTGCTGGGATTATTCGAGGAGCTCTCTCGAGGTTGGGGTTCCATGGCGTAGTTGTGCCCGAAGTCACGTCATTACCGCAATGTACGCCCTGACATCGAAATATGTACTTTTGTACTTACCTTTTTTAGGTACTTTTCAAGTCAAGCTGCCCAAGGGCGTGTAATGAAACTGTTTTAAAGCCTGATTGGACCCCTTCCGTTATGGGGAACGTTATTTTGCTCGGGTTGGTAATGTATATCAACCCTAGTCTTTAGACCTTCGATCTGCGACCTGGTTAACGGCCATTATCGATCAGCACCATCGTAATATCACTGTGTACAGTTCGATTACGAAAGCCGCGCGCCATATAATAAATAGGAGGCAGCAGAACACAGATACAATTCAGAATTGCGCCATGTTATGGTGGCCCTTTCTCAATTGAAATAAATGGTTTCAGGGGGACCTTAACTGATGGTTAGAATCAGATCAAAATGCTACAAGGCGACCGGGAAATCATTGGAGCATATATCAAAACGTGAAAATTCATTTAAAAATCCTCCACCCAACTCTTATTCTTTCCTCAAAAACTGAGGTTGACGGGGCTCTCCCAAAAAAAGGCCATCTAGAATACTTTATCAGCTTAACAACAAACATGATAAAAGCGAACTGTTGAGTGCTGAATAGGAGGAAATCAGCACTAGGGTTAATTGCAATATTTGGCAGCATTTAAACAAATCATAGAGCACCGCTTCCGAAAGCGATAGTGGAAATGGGGCTGCATTCCTTCTCTGCCGGACCCATGACAAGTTTTTGTGAATGATTGGTGGGGTGTGAAGGTGAGTTTAAAGAGTTAGAAATTGATGAAGATGATTATTGAGCTGCAAAATGGAAAAATTGTCAAAAAGATTCGATACTTATTATTCTGCAATGGTAATTTCATTAGCAGACATACATAATCCAATGGCCCTTATTGAGGACGACCAGAGGGCCGAAAAAGACGCGTCACGTATGCCGGGAGTACAACCTTGGCGGACCTTACACGAAATATATATGCGCCGTCTCATATTTTAACTTTTTTTGCTTGGTTAAGGGAACGAGCGTCTTCTTTCGCTTTTTGGTCTGACTACAGGATAGTTGGTTCGGACGCTGCTTTGCTAAAAGGAGCGGGACCTTGGCACGCCCGATAATGAGTACTAAAAAGTGACCTCGGTCATTGCATATTTATTGTTGCAGGTAGAGTAGATGGGAGTGAATACTAAAGCCCAAGATCTAGGGGCCTCGGAGATCCGGAACGAATTAATCGATGATTTAATTTATTTAAATCTATATATTAAATAAACTTTTAACATACTTAGAAGCAACTCATGAATACTTGGCATTTCTCAACAATCTCAGTTTGAGCCCGAGTTACCACTGCTACATACAGGGCTCCTGGGTACGAATGCACTCATCAAAATAGTTTTTGCATGAATGCCCTCAATTTCCCCTTCAAAACGTCTTGATGATTCTCGTTTGCCAGCCAGCAGACGGAACAGCGTGGACTTGAGACAACATGCGATACTTTCGACCACTTCTCGTAGAGCGTCATGGGCTCCTGATTCGTTCCAACGGGAGAAAATTACATCCGCTTCGAGTTTCCCATGGCATGCTGAGGAACGCACAGACTCTCTTGTTGCTGGACAAGAATGGTACAATACGATTTTCGCTCCTCCTGGAAGGCTCTTGAATTCGAGAAGGCCTTCACTATCGTCACTACCCAAATCCATCGAACATACGCGAGGAGATCGTAATAGACCTGAGATTGGTACCCAACCACTGGATATATCGACGGTGGTAGAGCCTAGCTCACCAGAAGATGGAGGGAACTTTAGGCGAAGCTTGCAGATTGATATGAAGGGACTGGTGGGAGATGCTGTAGGGAATGTGAGCACAATTACTTGAAACCCACCAATTTTAAATCGTATTGCAAGTGTATTGTGCATGGTCTGATGGTGGTATGTTACAGATGAGCATAAGCCCTGCTTCTCGTGATGTTGTTTTAGCAGCGTACGTCGCATTCCATGTCACAGTCGACTCTTTTGACAAATTTTGTATCCACTTCCTTAGTCGTAGAGGCTTATTTATCATTGACCTTGAGGCGCCCTTGGAGGTACCACGATTCTTGCCACAAGGCGGCACTTGGGACGTAGCGGATGTTCAGTGGAATCCTCACCCTTCGCGTGCGGAGTACATTGTTTCAACCTCAAGCGAGAAACTGTTAGTACCCTATCTCCACGTGCTATTGATTAGCCTGAACGGATTTATAGGCTCATATGGAACCTTTTACTTGTTGGAAAAACTTCGATCGAGCATATTCTCCAGTCCCATTATCGTGCTATAACAGACATCAACTGGCATACGTATGAGTGCGACACCGTTATAAGTACCGGAATAGATTCATGGCTATGGTCTTGGGACCTTCGAGAGCCTCGAAAGCCTACCTCAGGTAATATCACTTACAGGGCATGATGAAGCTATATCTAAATATACGAATTAGGTTTATGTGCATTCAAGAGTAGGATTTTGCATGTAGAGTCCGAAATAGACCTAACGTTACATTTCAGCTGGAGGTACCCAAGTTAAATGGAATCGCAAAGATGGCAATATCCTTGCTTCATCACATTCAGACGAGGTTTTCATTTGGGATCGAAGAGTACGTTAGTCTTCTCCTTTCAACTATTGTCTTTAGCTTGTATTATTCAGAAAGGTTCTCTTCCCGTATCAAAAATCAAAGCCCACAATTCCAAAATTTATGGTATTGATTGGTCACATGACGTAAGGAACGAGATCGTTACCTGCTCTCTGGACAAAACGATCAAAGTTTGGGACATCAGTGAGTCCACAGATTCAAAAGGATTCGTGGATCCAAAAGTCTCCATTCAAATGACCTACCCCGTCTGGCGTGCAAGAAATTTACCTTTTGGTCGCGGCCTGCTGAGCCTGGCCCAGCGCGGAGTTACTGCGTTGGAGATGTACGCTCACTATCAATCAAATTCGCCTGTGGAAACCTTTGAGGGTCACAAAGATGTTGTCAAGGAGTTTGTCTGGAGAAAAGGGGGACAAGGTTCGCTCAGATTTTTTTGCTTATCATTCAGTATCAACTAATTTTGTTTAGACGAATTCCAGTTGATAACGTGGTCAAAGGATCGAACTCTCCGATTTTGGCCTGTGGACGCTGACACTATGCAGGTAAGCTATGGAATCTCAAAGGTAGAGCCGCGTCTAAACTTCATACAGAAAGTTGGACATGTGCAAGAACCTATTCGTGGACGGCCCAGGGCCAGGGCAGAGAAGGAATCTACTATCTCTTTTCGAAACCCGCCTGAAGGAACAGAGTATCTACCCGCTCTTTCAGCCCCGGTAGGACTTCGCTCGATCTTGGCAGAGGTTCGAGCACCGCTCCCACCTCGCCCACACCTTGTCCTGCAGGCCCTTCCAGGGCCTATAGATCATCCCTCCGATGATGAAAACACTCGCCATGTCACAGGGGCTCTGACGAAACCGATGCATATAGCTACCTTACGCAGCCAGGGTGGAACTATGAGTCGGGGAAACAATGGAGGGAAGAGTGTTGCGAGAATGGACGCACTTACATGGCTCACAAATGTGAAGGTTGGTGATAGGAGGGGAAGCAGCTCCGGCCCACCCAGTGGAGTGGATAGTACAAATGTTTCGCGACTAAACTCAAGGTCAAGGCCTCCTTCTGGTCCCGATCGTCAAACAGGTGAATTGAGTAGGAGGAGAAGTGACAGTCAAGCACGTCCGACCGAGGATAAGAAGGAAAGCGAGGGAAACCAAACTTTGCAAGAAGAGTAAGTCATATAAGTATACGCATCTTTCAAAGATGAATGCTAATCTAACGATTAGGATAACTTCCGTCCTTACAAAGCTAGCCTCCTCCAAAATTAAACTCGAAAAAGTGCGCTTTCATGTTTTGTGGCTGAACTCTCCCTAACTGCTCAATAGCACGATCTTATGAAAAAACGGACATGTACTTTGGGCCTCCACGGTCCCTGGGGTGAATCTTCCTCAGTGTTCATTCGTGTTACATTTACATTTCCCCGGGAATATCCGCAAGCGAGTCATCCGCAGGGCACACCAACGGTCGATCTGGAGCGGAACCCGCTGATATCTATGAAAGATCGCGCTGCTATGTTACGACGTCTTCGTGCAATACGGGAGCAGAGAAGGCCATGCCTCGAAAGTTGCTTGAGATTTTTGTTGTTTGGTAACGAGGAAGAGAAGCTTGGGGAAGCTTTGCCCATGGATTCAGAATCCTCATCGGAAGATGAAGAGCCTTCGATGCGTAGAGATTTTACAGCGGCCCTGTTGCGTAACAATAAAAACCTTGTGGAGCCGCGAACCTCTCAAGGAACCTTCGGCCCCAATGGTATGCCTTACTCTCCTTATTATAGTGGCGAACATTGATTAGATGTGGTGATAGGTGAACTAGTTTGCTTCTTCCGCGCACCTCCAAGGATTGTACGGAATGTATTGCGAGGACTATCCGATTCACCGGCAACACCATCAAACGACCCTCCGCAAACGACCGAGGCTGCACCTCGGATGTTCCAGTCTCCCTCGTTAATTTCGGATGCTGTTCGACGACTAGGACTCTCCGCTTTGGACAGACAGGCAAAACCGCCTAATCACAGAAAGCCAGAAGATGGGAATAACATTCTCCGTATTATGACCAACCTCTTAACATTTTCGCAACATAAAGTACGAAGGGATTCAGAAACTAAGCCTTTGGGTGACCTGTTGAAGAGCTATGCCCTGTTAGCCCCTCGTCGTAGTACAGTATTCATCGCAAGCACGACAAATATTTCAGGAGGTGACAAAAAGGTAGCCCTTCAGTATATCTTCCAATCACGTAATATCGCGGACGTCTGCGAAACAAACGCACGAGTTGCACAAGAATATGGCCGGTATGACCACGCCCGAGTCTTCAGTACACTGCGGGCAATCTTTCCTACCCCGGAACAGGAGCAGAGTGGCATGAGATGGACTTTTGATCAGCTCTCACTTCAGCTTGTGATGCAATTGTGAGTGCTCAACATTTATCACGCTGCGGCCTTCATGAAACACCAACCAGATATTTCGATTTTTCTAAAGCGAAAGATGTACAAATGCTTGCCATGATGTCGGTTTTGCTACTCCAAGCACACCACAAAGTAAAATTGGCAGATGCCCAAGGAGAGCGGCACATACTTCAGCACACGCCAAAATTCACTGCTTTAGATTATTTTAGTCTCACCAAAAATTCTGGCGACCAACCGAATCGATCGGCCTCTTCAGGTTGGCCACGCCCTTTATCCCCAACCGCTCCACAGATCCCAACATCCCTATCTTCGTCTAGTTCTTCCCGTGGGTCATGGTCTAGTCTCTTCAACACAGGGACTATGCGACAGTTCATGACAGGTGTCCAAGATACTCTGAAGGAAGGCCGTGCCACTCCATTGGAGATTACGCCTGAATCTTCTATCCCGACTCCCCTTACTGGTGGAATGAATCGGATTTCTGATCCTCCTAGCCCAGTGGTTCGACGCAGGCGCCCGAGGAAAGATTCCACGATGCAATCGCCTACGATAACTTCAAAATCTTGGAATGAGAGCCTTATTCTCCCCCCGAAGACCTCAACTTCGTTCTCTTCCGCGGGACATCGGCGTCGGACACCATTAGCTCAGGTGACAGACCCTGGCAATACAGCGCGCATAAAGCGGGTTCTTGTCTTCGACCCTCCACCGTCAACAGCAAAGTCAGTTATAATCACCGCCCGGTGAATTCTTGATCTCAAATCTAATTCATTCCTCCCAGGCCTACACAGATTTTCAGCCCAGACCTCATCGAGCAATTTGTTTCCCATGTTCAGAGTTATGCTGAATTGTTGTTCAGATGGGAGTTATTCCATAAACGCCTTGAACTATTAAAATCTGTCAACAAACACATCACATCTCGTGATGGCGATGATCGACATTCCATTGGTAATACAAATCACTTACAACAATGTTCTGTTTCTGATGCAAACAACACAGGATTAGTCCGTACTTGCACAAGGTGTACGATGATTCTTCCTGACAGGGTCAATGCGTGCCCCTCGTGTGGCAACCCTTGTTCCATGGCTAACTGCACCATCTGCAGGCTTCCTGTCAAAGGTAAGTACAATCTTGACCTGATGCCATCCTAACATCTGACTCCCTATCTTAGGGTTATCCCGTAACTGTCTCCAGTGCTATCATGTCACACATATATCATGCTGGAATAGCCTGGATGTCCCTATTTGTCCGACTGGCTGTGGTTGCTTCTGTAATGGAATGGACGAAAGTCAGACACGGCCTTCTACTCGCCTTGGCTTCCCACACACTCCTCCTTTGACGAATGCATACCTCTCTTAATATACTCCAATACCGACCCACGCTGTACCCATCCTTAATGTCCCCTTATACATCAATCGGTAACTTGCGAGTCCGATTTTTCAACGCCCTATGTACCCGTAAAGAGATACATATGAATACCACCAACGTGCGTTACACAGCATGTATCCTTCTAATATACGGCCTTCCCAGAGTTCCGGGTTCATTGAGGTTGCATACCACGAGCTGATCCATCTTGCCATGATCCTACTCCTTATTTATGTGTCAACTCTGCAGCGGGGAGAAAACAGGCAGAATGAAGAAACGTGTTCCAATCAGTTTAATTAGTCCCTTTATTCATTGAGCGAGCTTGGCCGGATCATTCCCTGATCAACGATCCTTGACTCCCCAATCAATTTCACCAACTACGCATACTAGGAAACAGTGATATTTCAAAGAGCAAAGCAGATGGATCATAAGACGCGCCATCTTTGACTACCACTGAGCATCTCGGCAACCACGGAACCCTGAGACTCGGCACCCCCAAGTACGGCTAGACCTACGGGTTCTAACCATGCTCGATGTTCTCGCCTAATATCAAGCCTGGCCCCACGCTGTAACGTAGCATAGTCCTTCAAAATCCCAACTATCACATCCGTCCCGGTCGGGTATCGAGCAGAAATGGCCTCAAACATGATCACTGCATAAACGGCAGTGGGATCCCAGAGCGGTAATGCATCTGCATCTTCGGGGAAGAGTCGCAAGCGGAACCGGTGTTCGTTGTGCTTCATCACAACCGTAATTTCCTTCTCTGAGCCCTGAGGAACACTTTGAAATACAAGACCTGGATAACGGACACGCAAACCTTTCCCTTTGAATGAAGAAAGTTTTTCCGTAATTCCTCTGATGAAGTCATTTTGCGCTGCACCCATTAGCGTCTTCGGAGCCCAGCGGTACCCCTCTCGTTGCAAACATTTTTGGTGATGAAAAATGATTGCAGGAGCGAATTCGCCTATTTGCTTCAAAAAAATCTCCATCCTTGTCTCTGCTACAATCTCGTCTGGGACATCCCGTGTTTCCACTGCAAGTATATCGTCCATATTCATCTCCAAGATAGTAGCCGCACAGATCGTCTCGTCCGAAATGCGAGTTGTACTGCGTTGCTGGACCGCGTGACAAAGTGGCGGAAAGAGGACTGCATCCTCGGCCAGTTTCATGTCCACAAAGTCTCTGAGAATGATGAAGTGCCCTGTAGCGGCTCCACGCGCTGAAAACAGGAACGAGCCGTATAGTCCCTTTTCTTTGTTGACCTTTTGTTCCTCCGCCTCAGCTTTATCAAGGTCACCTTCGCACAAGGAGCTTTCCTTGAGCTGAAAATACATTGCCTTTGCGAGCATGCCTTCTTGAAATGTCCACAAGCGATGGAGCCAGTTCGACATGTACAAAGCGATAGATTTCTCATTGACCGTGGCAGAAAGGGAGAGCCTTTGCAAACCAGAGTCAAATATTAATACTGCTTCAGCGTGGCGATAAATCTGTCGCATCATTTTTATCGAAGCCTTTCGAAGGGATTTGTGCTCATCCGCTACCGGAATGCAGAGAGTATCCATCCAGAAGCGAGCAGGGAAATTTTCGGCCTCCGGAAGGACAGCATCGATGGCGGCCTGAATGCGGTCTAGCTGACATATGGGGAGAGAGTTTTCATGGGGGTTTCCTAGTCCATCCGCCCATCTGTCGAAGAACACATTAATAAATCAAACGTGAGTCACAGGAAAAAGCCACCTACACATGAGAGACGGCGATGTAGTTGACTGCACCTTCCTTAACATCCTCTACAACCAGGCTGGAACCGCGGCCCTGAGCGCCCTTTCTCCAAGACAAGACTGGAATACCACCCTTCTGAATTACCTTTACCACCTCTTCTGTTGCCATTGCGTGTTGGCACGTACATTCTTGTTCCATATGCTTCGTCAAGTAGGTCCCTTCAACGACTGTACTTGCATGACAGGAGAATTCATTACATCCACTATGTTGCCCTTTGTTGTATGGAGATTCTTTTAGGGCAAGGTAGTAGTGCCCATCGATCTCCATATCTACCAGAAGTCTTCTCACATCCAACGGGCACCAGCCCTTTCCCGATAATCTTTCTTTCAGTAAAGGACTTGATACCCATCGGACAATGGTTCTTCCATCTCCAAATATATCTCTTCTTGCTTCCTCTGGTATCGAGATTATTAATGTGTCAACTCCCAAGTAAATAAAAGTTCAAAACCTAATATATATCCAAGCGCGATCATGGACATTGAGACTTCTCCTGCTACCGGCCATGCATTGGAAGTGCGCATAGCACCCTGGTACTCTTGGCCTTGAATCCCACAGAATAACCGGGTGTAAGTAGATAGCTCATTGAGAATCTTGTATGTCATCTTCGCTCCTTCACTATCCCGATCATTCTCCTTCCCCGTTCTCCATGTCTGAATTTTGTCCGTCAAATTCCCGGAGCTTGTTACAAATACCTTTCCAGACCCTTCATCAGTCATCAGAAATTTTGACATGTCAATATCAATTCCTTGTAGCTTGAACACACAAAAGAGTGTGCCAAAATATAACCAGGATTGAAAAAACCCCTCAACTTCCGCATCGGTTCGACCACCAAAATTGTCTTCTCCTAAGAGATGCTCCTTCGACCATCCCTTACGTGATGGGTAATCGAAAAAATCACCTCCATCGTAGATTTCGGTGCATCTATATGGAACCCTGGTGTGAGCGGCCCCTTCAGGAATAGTGAGATGATCCATGAGTCCAACGATAGGGTGTAATCGATGCCTAAAAGGTAGCTTCTGATAGTGTCAGCCCTGCTACTGTAAGTCTGAAAAAATGTTCAGAATGCTGGTATGAACGGTATATGTACGTTGATCAGATGCGATGGACGTTGCTGCTTCCATTCACTACAGATGATGTTAAGCGCTTGCGCGTCCTAAAGACTTTGGCCAAATCGGTGGTCTGATTAGCGCTTTAACTTTTACTAGTTCAGCGGTCAAATAGTCCGGGCGGAACCGTGTTTGCTAGCACAGCCAGAAGCGCCAATCAGTGTTGATGGAATGCCTAACGATGTCGCCCCACTGCTTCAAATTGAAGTGAGATAAGTACACATTTATCAGTAAACCTACTGTTGACAGTGGAAAATTCTTCGATTCGATTGATCCTATCCAAACCCCGTTCGGTTCCAACTTACGTTGAATTCTGTTGTAAGGAGCAAGAAGAGAATGGTTGTTTAGTTTGAGAAAAATGCCACTTAAAGCAGTTGGCTTTGTTGTGCCAAGGTCAAGATCATTTCGTATTGAGCCACCTTCTCCATTGGCAGCCAATCAGAATCCGGACGCGGTTAAAAAAATTTAATTCACAAAATATCTCTTACAACAAAACTGAACAAATACAGACTAGTGATGTTACTAACGCCACTCGAAACGTTTTATGTCTTCGATCCCCACCAACAGTCAAAGGCCACATTATATAACTACCGCTTGATGAAAAATCTATACGTCAAATTTGATTGATTCTTCTCAAGCCACACACGCTTTTAGCTCTGGATTCATCAAGGAATTCGCACCCCATGCCTGGAGCTGTGCCAAACTGTTATTCAGACGGGATTTATCCAACTACAAGTGGCTTGAGTTGCTGAAAAGATGTCAATAAACAGCCTGATCAAATCTCATGATGGTGATGGGAGTTCTGCTGGTAACAAAAATCAACTAGAACGGTATCCTGATGCAAGCAACACAGGGTCGAATTGTAATGCATAAGGTATACCGATACCACGGGTTTTTCTGACAGGGTTAACATGTGTCCTCTCCTCATGTGGCAACTTCATTGTTCTATAGTCTCACCATCTATGCCCCCTCGTCACAGATAGGTACATTCTTTGACCCACTGCCAGTTTCACCATTCGACCCCTTTTCTATAAACAAAATTCCGAACTGTCTCCACTGCTATCATTTCATATAGTTATCATGTTAGAATGGCATTCATTGTCTCTATCTGTCCAACTGGATTTAGTTGCTTGTGCAACGGAATGGTCAAACGTGAAACACAGCCTTATGCTCCCATTAGATTTCCGTATATTCCATTTTTAGTGAACGTATCTCTTAAATTACAATGTGTCTATATTAACTCAGACTTGTACCCGTATTTTTAATCTCCATTTATTGGACTGATGAATTATTGATCATTGATCAATAACAGTCAATACCTTACCTACAAGACTTGGTTTTCGACGATTCAACCGGTCTATAACAATAGGAGACGCATCTGCCTTATGTACGTCGCATCGGATACAACTTTCTATTATAACATCCGTTCTGATCGCAGGCCTATGACGGTAGCCGCGTCTAAATTGAACGATCACATGAATAATTAATTCTACCACGTGATGCGCAAAATTTCGCGGCAAGGTGAGATTGCGGGCCAGATTGAAGAGCTCACTTTAGGCTCAGGTTCCGATGGTAAAACACGCAAGTAAACGACGAAAAACTTCAAAGGGGGACAAAGAAGTACAGCCCTTGGGCACCAACCCTCTCACCGATGAGGCAAGCAAGGATGATGAGGAAAGAAGGCTGGAGAGCATGTTATTTGGCACGAAGTTCACTCCGAGAGGAAAGGATGGTTTCGTCTCATCTCTGGGCGAAGGTGAGGATGGAGTAGTGGAAGGAGGCCAGGGAATGAACAATCTTTTGGATGCGGATGTGAGTGCGATATTAAGTCGTCACTAAATTTCTGGCTTATATACTTTTAAAAGCTATTCTTCGTCGATGATGGTGTAGGTACAGCAAGTCAAGTTGGTTCTAATTCGAATAGCGAAGATGAGGATGAACAGAACTCTGGAGCTGAATCAGACAGTTCAGAATCCAGCGTAGGATCTTCATCTCAACCCCAACCAGTAGTTGCAAATTCACTACTCAAATCAAGAAAAGCTCCCGCTTGGGTCGATGCCTCCGATCCACCATTGGTATCTCTTGCAGCACCACGCTTGCGGAAACTCAGGGATGCACCCACTGAAGTATCACTCTCAGGCCGGGAGTATGAGACCCGACTACGGCGACAATACGAGCGGATAAATCCTGAACCTTCTTGGGCCACTAAAGCAAGAAAAACACAGCGAGAGGCTGTGGAAGGCGACGACGAGGCTGAAGAAAGCGGCGTTAGAGACTTACTGTCGTCTACGGCTGGTATTTTAGCACCTTCTAACCGAAAAACGCGTGCTGGCGTGGTCCTGCCTACGGGAACGTTGGCGATCGAGCGACTACGTGATGCCAACCAGGCTACTCAAGGGTCAGGAAGCGGTGAAGTTAAAGCTCTCGCGTTCCATCCTAGTGAACGAGTACCAGTACTATGTGTTGGAACAGCGGACCGAAGAATCCGTTTGTACAATGTAATTGCCCATTTTGAAGTTCTACAAACTCCTAACAAACTTATAGATCGATGGCCACACCTCTCCCCTTCTCAAAACAATACACATTCCCTCACTTCCCCTTACCTCTCAAAGCAGCGCAACTTTCCATCCGCTTGGTTCTTCTATTCTCCTCACCGGCCCACGTCCGTTTTTCTACACACATGACCTCCAATCCGGCGTAACATTAAAACATGCCCGCGGCCTTTGGGGCACAACATTCAACTCCATTAATGACACCACTCCCGGTCGTGTGCGCAAACGGGGTCGCAGAGGTGATTCTGGCGGCGATGAAACGGGTGGAGGTGGGAATGGGGAAGGCATGGAAATAACGGCATTCAGCCCTCACACGGGTGAGATGCTTGCGGTCGCAGGGCGGGGGGGCTATGTCCACCTGGTAGATTGGAAGAGTGGAGCTGGGCAGGTTGTGGGCAGTTTGAAATGTGGCGGAGGAGGGGGTGGCGTCCGTGCCATTTGGTGGGCACCTGAATCATGCTCACCCAATGTGTTGGGTGGCAAGGGGGCTAATAATCCGGAGCGCCGCCATCTTGCAGTTCTCAGTGGGGATGCAGAGGTTTATTTGTGGGATGTCGGAGAAAGAAGGTGCGTTCGACGTTGGAAGGATGAAGGTGGATTCCGAGGCGCAGGGAAAATTATGGCAGGGAGTGCGGCTGGGAATAGTGGCGGATGGCTTGCTGTCGGGTAAGATCCTCAATGGTATATTTTTTCGACAAGTGTGCTAACCTCAGAATCTAGCTCTAACACGGGTTTTGTAAACGTATATGGGTCCGACTCATTCGCTGATCCGAATACGTCAACGACAACCTTTTCTGCCAGTGCCTTCGGCAGCAACCCCAAACCCATAAAAACTATTGGGAATCTCACCACGTCTATCTCAACCCTTAGGTTTAATCATGATTCTCAGATAATGGCTATGGCAAGCCAAGAAAAGAAAGACGCAATGAGGCTGGTAAGCCATATCTTTTTTATAATTATTTCCCGATGTACTTTTTTTTTTCGCTCCGGCCCTGCCTTCCGTTCTTTCGCGATTCCCTGGCTCCATCCCATTCCGCTTAAACTCAACAAAAAATTCTCATCACCTTGATCACAGATTCACTTACCTTCGATGACGTCTTTCGCGAATTGGCCCACGTCAAGCACACCCCTGGGCCATGTTACTGCCGTTGATTTCTCAGCCCGTAGTGAATATTTGGCCATCGGCAACACAAGAGGGCGAGTACTGTTGTATCACCTGAGAGATTATGGAGTCGGATCATGACTATATATCACCGATGCTTTTCCATTACATGTATCAAATATGCTTGAGCGATACAATCAATTGGGATAATACAGGCACTTGACTGGTGTACGCGAATAGATGGTACATATGCAGGAAGGGAAACTGCGGCGATTGTTTACACGCATTGAAGAACAAGAATTGAAAACCAGAGCAAACCCGTGACATCGCATCCAGTGATTGCTTGGCCAAATATGTCCTGGACGGGAGAATACTTGTAGTTCAGGGATGAGGAGAAAGCACAAAGCACCAGCGGTCCAGTGAGCGGAATAAATCGTCCAAAGGGGGATCAACAGAAACAGACAGCTGAAGCTGAACAGAAGCTTGGTGGTCGGTTAGCCAGAGAGGGGGGTCGTGAAGTCGGTCTGATCGGAATATATTCAAAAGGCGAATAACTCCATTGGATCATTTGGAGCCATAACGAGAAAGGAGATGCATATAAGTTTCCGAAATCTGTTTTTGTATAGCACTGAAAAAGGTACTGATGAGCTGAGAGAATCAGGACACACCTTCTCAGCACGCTCCTGGCCTTCTGGAACGAATTTGCAAATCATAGTTGAGGCCTCAAACCATCGCTTGGCTTCATCAAGCATCGACGCGCTGTATGAAAATGTATTAGTAGGACACGCTGTATGCAGCAATTATAGGAACTCGGCCGCACTGCAAGCACTCTGCCCCAGTGTTGTAAGATGTGGCTAACAGCCACTGTCGTTCGTCCATGGGGTAGGGCTAGATGAGGTTATATTTATCCGACCTTCAGCCATCGGTACCAATGCCGACAAGTAGGTGGAAGTCCAGACCTCATCGCTCTCACTACTGTCCTCAATTACAGCAAGTGCTTGCTCAACGTAGCCGATTGCCTTCACCCTGTCTGTCTCACTATTGCGTGCGAGAATGATAGTACAAATTGCTCTTAGCCATCTGGAGAATTTTTCCACGGAAAGATGATTATGATCTAAACTTGAACGTAAGAGGGCCTAGAGTAGTTCAGGAATTAATGGCACAGAGTTTTAATGCGAGAAGATACCTCAAGACACCCATACAGAACTATGACAGATCGATGTGTGGGTTAGTTGTCATAATTGATCATGGTTCTTTGAAAGCTGTTTCGAGCATCAAATCTTGTAAAATTTCGGCTTACCGTTGATCGGGCAATCTTTGTCAGTCCACTGTAAAGGGTTTGCTTATTAAGAAATGAAAACTCGCCGAAACACAAGGTTAGGAGACAGACCAATATGTCAGCAATCGCTTCATATGTGTCTAGTGCTAAAGGCCCTGAGTTTACTATTTCCTGGGGCCGAAATTATTTTGATGGACCGGAAAGAATAAATGGGCGCAAACTTACCTGAACGACTTGAGATACTTGGTCCCATTCCTTAAGTTGCACTAGGAACTCCGCATGGAAGACTTGTAGAGTGTGGATAAAGTACTGAACACGGAGGGCATCGCCATCGTTCTTTATTTTATTTTTATTCATAATTTCCATAATTCGATTTTTGGACGTCTTAATCTCCGCGGCGACATTGGCGAACTGAGTATCCTGAGGAACGGTCAACTAACATTAGACGGGGGCGGCGGAAATGATAGGTCCGCACGACGTTGTTTCCATTCGCTACTTTGTTCTCTCGGGCAGCGAAGACTGAATAAAAAAGTGTGGGTAAGGAAACAGGATACCGGATGTAAACGATGAAAGATTACCGCGCCCAGATACTGCAGAAAAGGATGCATTGATGAGATGTACATATAATTCGGGATCACCATCGATAGGAGAGGCCTGACAGAACACTTCTAACATCTGGAATAATATGTAACAAACGGTTACAAACCTTTTGCTGCCGAGGGAAATCTTAGTACTTACATCTCTGCAGACGTCGAACAGGTCGGAGATTTGCCTTTCGCAGTGTTCCCACTCCGAGCAGCCTTGGACAGCACAGTTATAGGCAGTTCTCCATAACCATGAGATGTCTTTGCTTATCAAAGGGGTAGCTTTTTGAGCGTAGGCAGCTTCCACTAGAATTCTTGCTATGTTTACGTGAGAAGGGATTCTAGATTCCCTCATGTCAATGACATACCAGTATGGAAATGCTTTACCACGGTATCAATCAGGATGATCCTACGGATTATAGAGGGGCGTGATGAGAAGATTCCGGCGGCAAAATGGGTACCTGACCAACTTATTCGTTGTTGGGTCAACTAGCAACCCTAATGCGAGGCGGATGATGCATCGTATCAAAGTCATCGCTTCGACAACTGTCTCACCGCTGTTTCCAATTTTCAGGGTCTTCAAAAGTGCTTCGAGTACCGAGAGAAGCACTACTTTCATCTCCGATTGGTGTGAGATCTGCGTGGCGAGAAGGAGCATTTTGCGGTCGAAATCCGGAGCCTTCAATATGTCCTGTACCGCTGTAACAGCTTTGGGAATCACGTTAGTGGCGCCGGGAGATGTTTAACTTATACCGGACCTTCGTCTTCTAAACCTGGAAATGGGAGGTATTTTATTATTAGCTCGCGATATCCATGTGTGGTTGCCAGCGTTGACAACAGACCTTGATGAACTGCAGTGAGAAACATGACATAATGTGTTTTTGCTTCATTGGCTGGGCAACGGCGGATCACCGTGGAGGCTCGAGCATATTCTCCTTGTTCAATGTAACACAGGGCTGCTTTGCGGAAGCACTTAGCACTCGCCGAAGGGCTCCTGATCCCGAATAGTTTGTGGCTCCCAGCAAGGAACCAGTCCGCAGCTTCACCCCACTTCTTAGCGTGGTAGTGCCGATCTCCATATTGCCATAAAAGCTTTGCGTGTTTGAACGGTCGATTCCGGAATTAGAGAACTAGAGAAAAGAACGCACCGTAAGGCATGCAGTGGTGGGAACAATATCAAGTTCAACCTCAGCTTCGCATACAGCTATGATTTACTTAATGCGGTAAAGGATGGAAAGCCAGAAATCAGGGCCACATACATGTGAATGCGGAGTCGATGTTTTTCAGGGCCCTTTCGTGATCTTCGTCCTTTGCGCAATGGAAGATTAACGATAAAAGGAGTCGGTCAACACAATCCGTTTGTGTTCCGTGGCGCTGTAGGGCTTTCTGGAGACAATGTTGATTGACAGCCGTGACAAGAGCGCTATAGTACCCTCTTTTAGCATGGTGGTTTCATACCGCGGGTTACCGATGGGACCTACTGTTGATGATTGTGTGCTCTCAGGTCCTGCAAAATACTGAAATGAGGTGTTAACAAAAAACATCTCTTCGATCAGATAAGCAAGTAATAACTCTGTGATATTTGTCTCTGTCAATTCCATGTGATCAACTATCGATTTGAAGGCTAGACAGGTTACTTGATTTAGGAAAACACTTCGGAAAGAGAGCCAAATCTGCATACCATCAAGGAGAGCTGTGTCTCCCGCCTTGCGTCGTTTGAGGATGCCTAATCTCAACCATCGAAGCTCTTGAAACTCGGTATTTGCCTAAATGAACAGATCAACTCGGACGAATAACAGGGGAATGGTGTTGCGGCATCTTACGTGATCGGAGGATGAATCTATGGATGGGATGAGCTCTTCAAGCGTGGCTTCTGCCCGGTCATATGATCCAGATACGAAATACGCTCGGGCTGTAAACTTAGTTAGTGATGTCACCCCAAATCTGCTAGTAGCAAACCTAGCGTTCGTAGTATTGATATCTGATAACTCCATGGTCAACGGGGCTTATGTCGAGATCAAAAAAATTTTGTCAGCTTACTTTGAGCTCCGCAGCACCAGGTGCTACTGTTTCTTCCAGCTGGTCCGCGAGAGAGAAAGACTTCTGTAACCATATCACTGCATCGACCGGTCCTGAACTGTCTGGCTCTTTCAGTATCGCTTTCCCAATGTGGTGGAACTTTAGTGCCAAAAGCTGCCGCTGGATCGAAACCTTAACGTCATCCCTGCGAATCATCCAAACACAAGCTTACAATATGAGGGGGCACCAGAGCAAGGCGTTGTTCATCATCTTGACAACACGTGACTTAGCTCCTTCGATTGCACAAAGGAGGAAACTTGGGACGGACCTGTTATCTTTTGTGACATGAAGTCTGCCACAGTGTAGTTTCGCTCCTTCCAGGCCTGTGAATTTGATGAATACTGTATTGGGATCAATACGCGAGCAACGGCGATATGTTCGCACCGCTTCCATTCGGCTGCTGAAATACACTATTGTACCGCATGCTATGGCAGGTCGATGGCTCCCATCCAGATCCTCCATGTTCCTCAACAACTCCTCAAACTATTCATATGGGAATGATCAGCGCCCGAGTTGAACAACGTGTACCCCTCTTACCTTGGCTGCACTCGTCAGGACACTCGCCGCCACATCATGACTTCCCGTTTCTGATGGAGAAGGGTGTCTAGCTCAACAACATAACATGATTCGAAGGGGGAACATGGTTATACCTGATAAGGTAGTCCCCGTCTTGCTCGCCAATTGAAGAATATGAAGTAATGCTTAACGGCTTTCGGGTCAGTATCAACACGAGCGCCGCAAGACATGGACCAGAACTTTCTATCCCTGGCTTTAATTCCAGCCCTGCCTCAACAAGACGAAACGCCGCAAGCCGTACTATTTTCGCGTACCCGGCAATCGTGGTAAGACTAGGGAATAATTATAAGGAAGAAGGAACATACAAGCAGCAACTACCGATCGACTTTCATCCTCCGGATTTTTGCGAATACCCCCAGATATATTCCATAGATTGACCCCTTTCCGTTGTTATTTAAGTTTTATAATCTGATAACAAGCCACAGGGCGACCAGCAGACCTTCTCGGTCGAGTGTGTCAGCGAATTTTTCCAAATCCTTACTCGACTTCTGGCGTTGTTCTGTAAAAGATTCTGCGAGAGAAGCGACCTTATGGAGATCCTGAACTAAAGATGTCCTTGTCGGGAGTTTTGGATCGTCAAGTTGCGATTTTGTCGTTATGAGCAATTCTGGACGGAATTGGTGACTCTTTTTTGAGCGTGATATGAAGGGGGATGGTGGTCCTTCTTACCCTTGATCGAATCGTATATCTGTTGTAGGGTTAATGAAGCCTTTTTCTTCGACGCCAGCGCCATTGCTCCTCGTAGTCCAGGGTGCTCCAGAATCTGATGAGCGCGTCGGGACTTGTAGTGACTCAAAACGTCACGCCCGTGACCTTACGCGAACAGCACGTGATGTGCTATGGGTACCTGTGGCGTGATGTGGCGGAAACAACGGAGTAAAGGAGAAATTATTTTTTAAGTGTAACTCTGCTTTTCTCAGTTTGAATTCAAATCTGAGTTGTTAATCACCCTCATGAACCGCCTTACCGCTTCCGATTCCACATACAAACTCCCAGATGACGCACGCGCCCAAGTAATTTCAGTAAGTGTTTTTGCTCCGAGGCCCTTGCCTTGACTCCTATCTATAAATCAACATCACTCACCGCACCACAACAGGAAGCTAGAAAAGAGGGTATATTTGCCGGACTCTCATCGGCTTTGGCATCAGGCGAGCACTATTTTGTAATTGTATTAGGGCGAAATCCAAATTAGTTTTGTTCTCGTCAGCTGTCATAGGGCAACGACTTATGGGTTTCAACAGAAGAACGACATTATTTTGCGGCGTCCGTAAGCATCAGGGTCTCTTTTTACTTTTCAAATGTCCTTAGCGTCTCCATCGGCCCATTCATCTCACAATCTTCCTAGTGAGTGGCGCCCTCGCCGGATATATGTTCACCCAGGTGCGTAAAAAAACGGAGGTCCTATCTGTTGGGGAACTGGGCTATACTTACATATTACCCATGATCAGGCGTTTACCTCCACAGCCCTTGCCCAGCTGCACGCCGAGGAAGTTCGACAAGCCACCGGCAACCCAAGGCCCGATCCCTCCGTGTCGCCGAGTGCCTTGAATCCAAGTGACGACCAAGCTTCCAACCTCTAAAACTTATTACCATATTAGCCCATGCCCTTGACATGTGCTTCTCTCCGGGTTTCCTATTATCGTATAGTATTTGGGTCGCTTTCGGCATAACTCTTCAGTAATCACATCAGGGCTTGACCATCACACGGACACATTGCGAACAAAGACAAATTGAAGAGACAAGTTAGGCTGGACGCCCATTTCGCATGACATCGCTGTAGCGAGGCAATACATTCCCTATAACCTGAGGTCTTGTTTTATCCGTGGCAATGGAGCAGATCCGGCAGGTGCCTTTTCGTAACCCCCCCTCCCCCAGAATGGCATTGATGCGTGGTGAAATCGATGTGATATTGTTTAACCCTGACACTTTCTGACCACACACTACCGTCTTCAAGCAAATAAACCCCCAGCGGGTGTCATTTGATCGAACTATGGTTACGGTACACTGGAACGAGAGACGGGAACCATGAGGAAGTGATGGATCTGTTATCCGTTCCTCCTTTAGGTCAGCCACACGAACTGCGACACCTGGCAGAGCCCAGGAACACGTTCTGGATTTGAAGTTGGTCCTCATCTGGGGTTGTACTTGAGCCTGGCTGAGCGTAAAAAATAAAATAAAAAAACAATCAACGGCGAAACCAAGCACGATTTATCGCATACGATCCCCGGCCCAACTTCCAAGGTTGACAGGAAAGATGCCGAGACGCGGAATGCTTTCCGTGTGATCCCCATTACCGAAAATGATTATTACAAGAATTCGCACATGGGCAGGGTAAAAACGATGAGAAATTAGCCCAAAATGATGGGCAGTGCTGAGTGCGGATGTTATGGTCACTAAATGCAACATGAAATATCGATATCGAAGTGTGATGTGAGTGTGGGTTCTGATGATAATAATGTATGTGTAAATCAGGAATGATAAATGCATCAAATGTGTAACGAAAAACAACTACATTGGAAATTTGTCCTGTGAGATTGAATTGTATTGAAATGCGGGTTTGTGAAAGTATGCGAGGGATCAGAAAGTTAAGATAAGGGATGAAAATATCAAATGCATTATAAAATATGGGATCGTTAGTAATGACGACCTCTAGACCAATTAGGCGGATAAGCCGAAGAATTTTGAATAGGGGTTGGGTAGAAGTGTACACCTGGTGGACCAGCGTTCGCAAATGGTGCCGAAGGAATAGGACTTTCTGTAATAGTCTTCTGAGAAGTGTACCTTGTCGTAGGTTGAGGATTAAAAGAAGGAGTAGACATATTGGGCGGTCTGGACCATTGCGTGTCATGAAAATGGGGAAGGGTATAAGACGTGACGTGCATGTGGTGTTCGTGAGGACTCGTCGAAGCGGACTGAACCACGGGGATGGTTGCGCGCTGCGGGACATAATACGGTACGGCAGACGGAGGGGGCGGCTGGTGATATCGGAGTCGCGCCTTCCGTGGTCGATTTTCCTCCTCTGTCTCCATTGGTGAACCGGCCAGAGCGTAAAAGTATAGATTCTAAATAAATTTGTTAAAAATTGATTCAAGACTGGCGAAATGAAAAAAAAAATATTACCTGGGGCACAGCCGCCCTTCGTCCTTCGTCCAAGGGTACTGGGGTAACAAGCGTCTCGGGGACAACCTCCCTCGAACTTGGTGCCCAATTCTGTATCTGCGAGCGATGCAGGGGCTGTGGCGCGTGGGGCGATGCCAGTGACATGCTTGAGAACGATTTTAGACTCTCCAAAGGCGAATGCGAGTGAGGTCCAGAATTATTGGCTCGGAACTCAGGGATTTGCAAAGCCATTGACAAGGGCCGCTTGGAGGGGATCTCCGCAAACGTCGCAGACGTCGGTGAGAACGCCGCCTCTGCTGACCGTTTCGCGCCAGATCGAGGAGTGGGCGACAATTGCTCGGGAGGTGCCGGTAAAGCGTGGGAAGGTGTCGAATAGGCAGAATAGGGGTAGACAGGCGTCCGCATTTGTGTGGGCGACGTCGAGCGGGCACGATGTGTCGAAGGACGGTGCCTAGTTGAGTACGTCCGTGATACAGGTCCAGTGGATGAAGTGGGATTCGCAAGTCTTGACGTCCGCGCGGTGCCGCGGCTCTTGCGGAAATGGCGACTGTCCCTCTCCTTCGCCCACACCAATCCCTTCAACAAGTTCAGCCACGACTCATACGTTGGCTTATCCACATATAAGGAAAAGTCTACGCCCATCAAAAACTCCCGTTCCATCCTATTTATCTCTGGCAGATCTATCCCAGAAACCTCCGACCATGTCTTGTTTGTGTAAGTATTGCTGTAGAGTTCATGAGCCGAAGTGTAACAAAGCAAATTAGAAGCACGACGTACTCGTCAAGGAACTTGTTCGCCATCATGAGGCCAGCTACAGCGATCCGAAACTCGCTTCCGGGTTGGGCAGGCGTGAAATGATTACGTTCCTTGAGGCGATAGATATAATGCAGCGAGAGGACAATAACCGACTGAGACACTTGTGTTGTCTCTAGTAGCTTTTGCATAAATTGCACAAAGGTCGGAGTGGCAACGAGCTGGAGAGTCGATGTCGAAGAACTCGGCCGCCGCAGAAGAGGGGGTGAGTTATTGGGCGAAGGATATGATTGTTCTGGCGACGATGTTGAGAACCACAAATAACAAATCATCTCACAAGTCTTCTCTGCTATAAAGTGCGCGGAACGCGTTCGTGTAAAGTCAAGCCAGTCAAGATGTGGTGTCTCAGAGCTCGTCGATGCCTTTGGCTGAAAGACGTCTATCGTTTCCTGGGGCGCGTGCTCCTCTGGATGCGTGATAATTGGAGGCAAGCGCGTCGGTCTGGGAGAGTATTTTGGTAAAGGTAGATCCTCTGGTGGTGTAGCTAGGAGGATACGGATAAGACCACAAAGAAAGAATGGACGCGAATGGTACTTACGAGGTTGCATCGTTGGGAGGTGACGTTCCAGGTGTGCAATGGGTGGTAATGTTGTCTGAACTCTTTGTTGTGGTTGTGGTTGGGCTCTTCGCGTATGAATAGTTGAAGTCATTGGAGGCGTTAAGGGCGTCTGCTTTGGGTGGCGCCATACTGACCAGGATGAAAGGAGCTCAGTAGGCAAGGACGGGAGGGTAGCATTCATGGTATAATCAATGGGAGTACGGGGAAGGGACGGGGGAGTATAAAAGGAGGCCATTAGGCAAGGCCGTCAAATAATGAAAGTAAGGTAAGATGTTGGCGGGCATATTTAAAACGGAATGCGTTTGTACGGGCTCGGAGGAGGAGTAAAATTGTGGACGTGGCTGGATTACCGCTTAGAGACAAACAGGGGATACGGACGATGAGCCGCGATGGTACCAAGGGTCAATTGGAACAAGGGTGGAACTGGAAGAATACAGCGCCTTGTAGATTCCACGCAGATCCCTAATTCTTTTTTAAAAAAAGTTTCAAAAATGATTAGATCTGCCTAATTTGGCTCTCGGCAGGCTCGGCGCAGGGAATTCCCCAGGGATTCCCCATAGTCTTACCCTTATCCCCGTCCCCGTAAGGCAATGCTAACCCTTATCTCCTCACGTGAGCCCTTATTCAATGCCTGATTTCTGCTTGATTTCACCTCCAGTTCTTCTATGTCGCTGCCTTTTCAAACGTTCCTTTCGCTTCAACTGATGACTCACTTTTGGCACATCGTTACCATTCCTTAGCCCCCTGCATACCGTCGGAATCCTTTCTTTTTTTTTTGTGCTTTCGACATTCCGTAAGGGTGACGCATGCCATGTGTCTTTCTCTACATCTTCTTGCAAGTCAAATCATCTGGTGGCGTTTATCACAGTCCCACATCGCGCGTGGTCCAATCTGAACCCTCATAGGAAATTTCCTCCAACCGCCTCCGCATCCGCATTGATTACTACTGCGGCCCCACTGATCCCAATTTCTTTTTTTTTTTCAGGTGCGGACCGTTGATAGGTCTCAGCCAAGTCTCAGATCGCTGCCAACGCCGAGCTCGATAGGCGGGCCCGACACGACCAACACGCGCGATCATCATCAATGTTACGTGCCTCATTTGGTGTCACTCCTCCGTTGAATATCCGTGAAACAATTTCATCCTATTCTATGTAGGTGCCTCAGTTGCACGGTAACTAAAACAAAACACAAGTAGTCAGAATATCACCATCTTTTTGTTATTATCCCATGGTTAGAACCACGGACAAGTCGCCGCAGATCCCCATAGATGCGGTTCCCATAACCAGGGATGGACTTAGACTACACATGGCGCCCGCCAAATGTATGCGAGAAACAAAATCTAGTGATACTCGCAGGGATGGGGAATTTGACCCACATCCGTTTATCCCGAATCTCCCAAACCAATTACATACTTGAACATGTCTATCAAATCCTAACAGTAACTAACAGTTCTGACACCATCCCCTCTGGAGGTTTGACGGGCCGTGAGGAGAACCGGAATGGAACGAACAAGATGTAGGCTTACGTCAACGTTTTGATATCGTCCGATAGCAAGAACAGAAAGCCTCCGAAGGTCCCAGAAGTGAGGACAATCGCGCCTATTCGGGCGCAACGTCACCAGTGTTTCGTATATCGCGGCGGCATGGACCAATCTATGATACAGGCCCCAAGCTACGAAAAAAAAAAAATCTTTTCCGGTGTGCCGGTTTCTCAATGAGCCAATGCCCCCAAATAGACACACGCCTCGCCGTAATCTGTAGACAAAAGGGAAGACCTGCCAGGGAACACACGAAGCTCCGGTGTCGATTGGGGTGGCCTGTCAACAAGAATACACTTGACTCATTCCACGTTATCGATGAAAGAAAAATAAGGATGTTCCTAGCCTGTAAAACCGCCGCCACGTTAACGAATAACCTCTCCAGAAAGGTAAGAGTCAATCGTTAACCAAAGAAGACTGGGAAGGGTCGAAAGGAGCGGCGATACAAGTGATCAAGAGCCAGTAGTCCTTCAGGCCGGACGGCAGACGCCGTGATATATGGATAAAATGATCCTTCCTTGAAGAGTCGCCGTGGAGGTGATGGAGTAAAAAGCAGGATATGCGTATGTTTGTACTTCGTTGCCATTACACGCACACACACAGTATTACATTTCCAGAGAACGGATCCAGGCAGGCGATCAAGGCAGGATGCTGATGAGTTTGTGATACAGAGTGGAAGTTCAGAACAATGTCAGGCCCTGGTACACCGCCACCCATCCAGGGCCACGGAGTTTGAAGAATATTACGCACTTTGGGGGCGAGATCTACCGGATCTGGTCAAGTCTACACCTAATCTCCCTTAATTGCACAAAAGAGAAAGATTCCCATGCGAGCCGGACGTTTTGGGAGTAAAAGCCTATCTCGCATCAATCACCTTCCATAACGGGGTTTGCAAAGATGGTGGTGGCGTACAAGGACAAACACAAGAAAATTGGAAATTAATTCAATTATGTATCATTCCAGATCATTCTCGTACCATCATCTCCGGAGTCTGTGGTTCCGTAAATCGCTCCTGACGGAGAACTGAATTGCAAACATACATACAACAGGGTCTCGGAAACCAGAGCCTGCGCCTAAAGCTAACCTGGGGGCACCACTTGAGCGTTGGAGCTTCCGCTTGCAATACGGGGGTCGTCGTTGGCAATACGCCTCTATCCGGATCCGTGGCCCGGTCTGGTCTCAGTTGGGAACGATAACCCCCATGCGCAAGTAGGTAGGTTCAGTACCAAGGGTAATCAGAAAAGATATTTAACATTTCCGTAATGCTAAGTTTAACTTTGGAGCTTACCTTTTCAGTTTTAAGAACTCGGGCATCCGCAGAATGCTATTCATAAATCTCTCACCCTGTGGAGCTATATCCAGGACCTTATTCTTCCCTTCAGAGTGCAATGGTGAGTGGTTGATTGGTTAGACCGCATTGAATGAATTTGGTAAGTTGATTTCGCAATAAAAAAAACCCGAACAGCGAACACTTAAATCAAAACTCGTTGCCCTGTTCTTCTCGAGATGTCAAAATAAAACGATAGTGAAATTGGGCGCGTGCTAGCATGCTAAGTCAGCTCTAGCCCACAATCAAGTAAGTCCAATCAATCCCGGGCATACCTAAGCAAGCGGCGGTAGTCCGGGGCAATGATCAAGATTTGGGAGTGATGGGCGTGGATCTTGAAATAGGCGTGGTACACGAGACTAATTTGAGTCCATGCCCTATATATATTTACGGCACGGGGAGTAGTCAAATATTGTGTACGACCTAGTTCCGTACACCAACATCCTCTGGGGAGCTTGAGGGGCCAGAAGACAGAAGACGCTAGGTGATAAGAACTGTTGGAGAAGAATGCCATCGGAGCTGAAAATGATGAACATGTCGTCCCCAGGTTACTATTTCTCTCTTCGCCGCCCATTGCGAGTTTCCACTGGCTCCGAACTCTCCTTCCGTCGTGGGCAGCTGGAATGCCCTTACGGAAATGAAGGTTAAAGGTACAAACCCCAAAATACCCTAAATTGATCGACCCGGATTCGACAAGATTCGACCCTTCAATCACAATCAAAGCATCACAGTTGGACGATGGGCACTCGCACCAAAAAAAAACAGATACATTTGTCCCTTTAGTCCGGCAAATAGAGCAGAGCCGAGGGAGGTCCGAACAAAGCAACGGCCTTTTCCCTCTAGACAACCCGGAAAGGGTTCATTTTGACCGTCGATGGTGCGAGGGCATCGTGGTCCTGTAGAAGCCATGATTGACAACAGAAAAGGCGCCTTTCTCGGAAAGCCCCGGCCGTGGAACGTTGTAGACACCTCTTCCATATTCTCGAAAACCTTACTAGTCGGCGTCGGCCAGGAACGACGGACCCTCTTCATAACGCTTCACAACATCGATATCTATGTTTGAAGAAATATTTTCAGAACCCGCAACATGTTTTAGGCAACCGCTTGAAAAACTGACATGTCTATGAATGGAGTTTATGAAGATGTGTAGTTTAGTGATCAGATTATAATCAGCGTTTACAAGAATAAGCATTTATTAATTTACTTTTATTTATTTATTTAAGCCATGTTTGCCTATTCAATTGCAAATAAATAGGCAACACATGTGGCGTTTCCATGGGACCCGTCCCTGAATAAGGTCTGAATTACTTACTCAGGACTACCCCCGCCCATCCCGACTCCCGAACAGTCTCAATTGGACAGTTTAGGCGAGATCCGTGAGCACGTCGGGGGTAGGCTGCTCTGCCATCCGTCCAGCATGATACCTGATATTTCGCCAACCGTCCAAAAATTTCCATCGTTTGCTGTTAGCGCTGTTCAACATCTTGGCAACGGGGCCCGCGGAATTTTTTCGTGGTTTGAACATTCATCCTTCTGTGATATGTACATCCCGGATGCTTCCTGGTGATATGTTCGCTCCATGGCTCCATATCATCCAATGATGATTGAGGGCCAATGTCGCCGTTTGACCACCTGAGTGCAACGGCAACTGGGGGAAGAAGCTATTTTCCTCTTCGGCAATTAATACACCCATGCTTACACTCCAAACCCTAAAAAAAATTCTGGTTATATTAGGCCATGTCCTATCCAAGCAATCCTTCAAGTCGGTACATACACTGGCCAAGAATTGTCAACAACGGCCGGCTACCGCATGTGATTATCCGATGCGTTTGCATATGTGTGATGAGGACGTCATGCCTCGTTGCATGCTGTCTGACTCCCATGTCATGGGTTTGTCAAAAAATAATGTGAAAAACATACCTTAAATCGCTTAGCCAAGAATTCTCACCCAAATAAGCCGGCATATCCTATGAGAAATTGAATTGGCAGGCGGTATGTTCAGCTTTGGGGTTCAGTCCTATTTTCACGGATGTAGTCAGTGATCTGCCAAGGGCGACAGTTTGTGGACTCCGAAATAGGGTCGTACCGCACCTGCACGCATTTCCTCAGGCCTCAGCAATCTAAGGACGAATTGAATTATATGAGACTACAGTCGATCAGACGACCGAGGTGGTCCGTATTCTGTTGATGGGAAACGATGTCTCCACGATCTCCCCCCTACAGCCATGGGCAACGCAGCAATCGACAAATCGTATTGAAAGGCACAAAACAAAATTCCGAACACAAGCCCTTGTCACCACCGCCGAACCCCCTGAGTAGCCCATCCTTGAATAACCGCAGAAACTCCTAAGAGGCTGGCTTACCCACACACCCACAACGCCACCCGGATCATTTTGCTTCAAAAACGAAATATATCGGCCCGTCGGATCCAGCATACCCCAAACAGTAATGCCGAGATATTGAGATACATGCTCATCATAGTTCAGAGCCAAGTTGCGAGCCCCATCGATGTCCCGTCAACCGAAAAGCCGAATTCTCCAGGCGAAGCCGAAGAAGTTTTGTTAAAAATTGTCTGGGCTTATTGTTTCGTGACATCGGCATCAACCCCTCTAGAGCATATCGTCACTGTTGATGTTAATTCATGCTGATTAGGATGACAATTAGTAGTACAATATTTGGACTTCTTCATTCTAGAACAAGCCTAACAAGACCGCACGCCAGAAGCCTTGTGTTCGCATATTAATGTTTAGATAACCTCCCGTGAATGAAGGGCTAAAGAAAGACTCATCCCGACCGATAACACCAAATTCCCCCCAAAAATATTTAGGTCACTTATCTGGCGAGCCCCCATCAAAAGGAGTCAAGGTCTCAGTCTAGTTCGCGCGTATCCAAAAAGAGAAGCGAGGGTAGCAACAGGGATGTTGTTTGTTTGAAGACACGGGCTTTACAAGAGGCACGGCAGGGTTGCGATAGTTTCTCGTTATCCCAGAAAATGTGAAGGCAAGGCCTGGGGATAACGGCCAACTGAACGGTACGAAAAACGTGGTCGGCGTATTCACCATTAGTGCGCCAAAGTAGACCGCCGAACAAACTTAGTGTGTAATGGTTCCAGGCTAACGTTTGCAGATAAAGCCATACATTTACAAGTCCCTTGAATTATGGGCTTGCCTGGATGTCGTCCGCCGGTGCCAGTTGCTTTCCAGGAATCTGGGAATGAAAACCGTAAACCAGGTATGCTATGGTACGGATCTTGGATGGAATTAATCTCTCGCTTTTGTGCGATCGTTGAGTATTCCTCGGGGTGTAAGATCCGGTATTCGTTACATTTCCTTGGATAGATCCTTAAAGCTCCATGCATGACATCCATCGCCCCATCTTGATATTAATCGTTCCCAAGAATAATTGCAAAAGTGTTATGCATGCACGGACCACATAGAGATGTACCTCGGAGTCGAGGATCGCCGAACGAGGGAGCCTAGCAGATGCGACCCTTCAACGGTGTTTGTTTATTCTTTACCCGTCAGTCGCCATCGCAGGGCCGGATACAAACAGAAACTACGAGCGGATAAGAGCATATAAATCAATCTGCGTTCCCGTGAATAGGCGAGTCCACTACGGAGTCGTCGAAAGCTAATTGGACCTGAGATGCAGCAAACAAGTGTACCAAAGCATCGAGTACAGGTTCAGAACACCCTGCCTAAAGACACCGTTTAGGGATACTTGATTTGTTGACCTGAGAGTTCTAGAAACCATGTTGAGAGGCCCAGTTGCGGTTGTGTGTCAACCGAACAATGTTCGTCCTGTTCGCTGGCAGAGGTGTCCCAACTTGAAGTTGACGGAGATTAAAACTCAGTTTGAGATGCTTGTCTCGGAGTTTGAAATGTTGAAGTCCACGTTCACTGGCATGTTTATACTATCCTTCAGTTGGTTATGAACTCAAATCTCCTCATCCTGCCCTACTTGCAAATTACAGCCGCTTCTCAGCCATTCGGGACCAAAATCCTACTATTTTCTTCTTCTGGCGTGGGTCAAACGCCTGAATTTACAAATAAAGGCTCTTACGAATTCTCATCAATATAATGAGTAAGATAATTGAATTATTTGTTAGGCTTAAAAGTCAGTGCGTAGCACGGGGCATTGAATGCGGATGAGTAGAGGTTAAATTTCGGCGGCGGCGGTGACAGGGACAGGACAGCGGCGCCAGGCGCCAAGAGCTCGAGGTATGCAATCGCACTTTGGGCTCATGTGGCAAGTTCGGCCACTCCTCGAACGTTCCCAATTAAAATTGAGTTCGGTGCTATCGATGCATCGATGCGCAGCGTATCTTTTCTAGAAGGGCGGCCTGAGCCTGAGTGTGTCGAATCCCTTTTTTCAAGCTTTAACTCCCGTCGGTTACTAGTAGGTTGATTCGTAAAGCGAGCCCGATCTCAAGCTGCTTTCTCGATGTATCCCGGCTGTTCTATCCTGCATTGTCCATGGCGTGCTCGTAACCGAGAACGAGGCAAAGGCTACCCCAGGCTGTTGTGTTATTACGTACATGTGGAGCGGTCAAATGCTGCAATTTTGAGCTCAAGCTTTCGCCCGCTATTCCCGTCGTAGAAAAGAAGAAATACAAGATTTTATCAGTTTTATTGCTCTCTTCATTTCGACGCCCATAATCTCTGCTCCGCTCGGAATCCTGCCAAGCCCACTACCTGAAGAACCTAGGAATTTTTGTCCATATCCATAAGATACCTGGGTAAGTTCCGCCCGCCTGCACGTAGTTCCAACACATCTGCCATTATGAAGCATGCATGCGCAACTCTGGAAATTGAATAGGTCGCATCGAAATGCAATCTTCGTACCCGGAGTCCAGGGTCTTCTTATTTCTCAGGCTGCCCCGAGCAGGGTTGTTCGCATGGCCTAATATGCTATAGATATGGCATAATCGGTTGTCATACTCCAGGTCAGTGTACTATTAATCATAATAGACACCTTTAATGAGACGTCATCAACTCAGTAACCTTATTTATCTAACAGACTAACGGACTCCACACGGGGATCCTATAATCTCTACCTATGGACAATGGGACTCTAGGATGTATGAAGTTAGATTTACCAAGGAAACTGAATGGAACCAGGGTAGTCGTCTTCTGTCAATTTTTCCCAACTATGATAACCTCTTGCTCTTCCCACCCATTTGTCAGCTCCGATGGTACAGCGGCCATACCTTTCTTACACCATTTGCCTGCCACACGATCGAGGAGCATCACCAATGTGTCTTCAAGGTACAAAAATCTTGCAACGGCAGTCGTGGAATACAGAACTATCGTTCCGAGCTTTGCAGCGTGTGTCCCAGTTTGCCCTGAGAGAAATATACCCGCACTTCTGGAGGCACCATGAACTTCAAGGGTGGCATCAAATCCAAAACATAACCCGTTGTTCCTTGATTTTACCACCTGATTTATCTCTACTTGGGAAAATGAGACGACTATTTTCAAAGCGCCAGCGTCGTCTAAAGTACCTATAGGCGCGCCTGATAAATACCAGACAAGCTCCTGTATCGAAGGTTCTCTGGAGTTATCGTCAAGTGAAGTAATTGAACTCAAAGGGGTTCTCCCGGAGGTCGAGAAATGGGGTATGATGCTAGATGATGATAAAGATGTGGCTAACCAATTGGCCCTATTCCCGTTGGCCATCGATCGCTGGAGGAGGCTGAGCAGGGCTTCTGATCGTGTTGTATAATGGGAAGGATCAAGCTGTAGGCCAAACAATCCCATAATGCTGAAGACCACACCAATATCCCTTGTCGAAGTCCGCTTAGCGGCACAACGCCAGATCGTACTTTCAGTCTCGTCTTTATCGGGCTTCATAAGGGCATTATTAAGTCAAAGGCGCGTGCCGCGACTCGGAAAATATCGTCGAAAATAATACGGTGTCCCACTCCGTAGCGGTCGCGTCATCTGCGAGAGGGTTGGGATGAGGCGCGAAGCTGATTTGACCCTGTAACCGATTTGAATCAAGAGATCCAGTGGTAAAGCTGCATAGTTCCTCGAATGTCGAAAGGAAAAGTGACAATTCCACCGTTCACCAATCCAGGTCCCCGGGTCCACTTGAAGACGCATTGGAGATCACACGGGAGTAACGCCTCTTGGAGCGTCCAATACCGCTGAATCCAGCTTGTTATGTCGCCTTCCTCTACCAAGCCTCCGATCCCTCCTGGCAGCACCAAACAAGTAGAACACTTTGTAGACATCGGCCATTCTCTGGATCTGCCATTTTTTATCTTCCTTTTTCGTGTGCATGATGCAGATGCCATCAAGCCACAGATATTGTGCTCCTCCTTCAGCAGCAATTTTACAAGCCACTCTCAATACACCCAGATCGACACGATCACTATCTATCGCACCCTCGACAGCGAGGGAGTTGGAGACCTGAGCCTGACGGATCCCTTTCCAGACATATGATATGGTTGCATACACAAGTTTCTCGATAACATCGAGAGAGCGCCATTCGACGATGTGCAGAACGTTATCCTCGCAGTAGGCTTTGCAGTCAATCAACCCGAAGGTTTTCGGAGTGGCAGTACCCTCGACAGTGAGAGTTTTACCAGCTACAAGATCAAGAGGCCATTCAAAACTTTGCTGTATGTCTTTCGAAAGGATGTTCGGGCTAAACGTCCGAACAGCTGATACGAGTTCCATCGCGATGACCACCTTGAAAAGCGTGATTGTGGGGTATTTCACGATGGTCATGTTATATTCCTTTGGCCTGCACCTGATCAAACACCTCATGTAGGTGTGCGCTCGTGTGGGTCCATACCTATCAGACTCGCTAGGCCAATACTTTCGTATGCGGAAACGTAAAAGGAAACATAACATATGTATCACGTTCTTTGCTACCTTGCAAAATCCTGGCAGAATGACTGGGTTATTCGGTCACATGACATCCACGCTGATGGCGCGGGTCACGGGATATACGTGTGTCAGACCTCGACAACTTTTGAATTTCCCCAACCAGTGTCTCCAAATTTGCGCACTCATCACCAATTTATAAATCCCCTCTACACCATAAAATCCAACAGGATTAACGTCGCGAGGACCATTATTGGCTAATCAATAAACAATAAACGCTTGTGACTTGAATATCCCATCATGTCCTCCGATGGTTCTGATGACGATTCCTTCACCACTTTTGGGCTAAAATACTGGTGCCCCAAAGCTCAGCGAGTTCTGCCTGGTATCGTGAGTTGCACAGCCCTACTAAGATGAAAACACCAAGAAAACCATCAAAAATTCATGGAACATCAAACATGTTGAGTGGGTGGGCGATAATAGAATTTCTATCAGCGAAACACTGGACGACAACGGGTATATATTTTTGATGATGTGGGTTATCGAGGGAACGGGCTGCCATGGTGCCTGTGCATATTAAATGGTAGCCAAAAGGCAAGAGGACCAAAAGAGGACGTTGAGGAATACGACGACTGGGAAGCCTTGAGTGGGTATGATGAGAACGAAAATATTACATGGATTAGCTTGAGCGACGAGGACAAGGAACGTTAGGAATAGCGCTGTCTGACAAGGCGGTTCAGAGGATGGCCATGGAGGACACTGAGAGTGACGACGGGGCGTCAGAATTTGAACTCGTACCTGGTCGGAAAAAGAGGAAGAATTCTTGGACGGATGTTGAACGACCCATGAAGCGAGGGTAAGTGAACGGCTATCCATTTACTGTCATGCTCATTTTGGGCGTAGTGGTCATTGTTGCTGTTAACTTTAATTCTCCCAAGCGCGGATATTTGGTGTACAGTTCTTTCATGAAAACCTAGTTATAAATTTTAGGCCGAATAATTGGCCTGCAGTATGGATCGATTCCACAGAGAAATTTTGAGTGCCAAGGTCGTTGCACGTATCGATAGCAAATCTAGAGATAAAATCAGATGCACAGCTAATGATTGATCTTTGAACCTTGAATATTAGGCAATGCGACATTCTAGGGGATAATACATTTGTGTTGATTATTGACCAGTCTTAGGGGCTTTGTATGGATGCGCTAGTTAGACAACGAGTGAGATCAATGTAAAATCTGATTTGCTTGTGACATTGCAAATGAGATTTTCCATGGTTTGGGGGAAGATTCTGAAGGTCTTGCGTGATTCATCACGTGACGGACTACATCTCAAGACGCGACGCGTTTCTTTCGCAATGGAAAGATGAGAATGAGATGTACGGTCAGAATCTTCGGAGCGTGCCCTGTCGGTCCCGCAGACGAAATTGGGTCTGAAAGGGAAACGAGACTGCACCTGAAAAGAGCACAGCTCACAACGGTCGAGTCTCCTTCAGAGCCGGGCACACCAAACCAGAGCTGAGCTCGAGCATATGACAGAAGCATTTGTTACATTTCTTCCAGACTGTCACGGTAAGTGTATGAGAGTAAATGAGGAAGTATGGAAATAATGACTAAACAGAGGAAGGGAGAGTGAGATTGTGTCGTTGAGCGAAAGAAGACATGGAAGCATCAAGATTAAGAGTACGCGAAGAGTTCGAAGAGCTGGAAATAAATAAAGGAAGAATAACCTCGATCCTCCGCCAATACTTGAGGAAAGCGCGGGACTTCCAGCGCCCTTGGGTTGCAACGATGTCGGGATTGATGCCTTGCAGGAGTAGTTCCGTGGCTCCACCAATGCGAAAAGCATGGCCAGGCATGTCTGGGAAGCCGGCTGCAACCCAGACATCATTGCACCGTGACATGAACCAAGGCTTGGTCATTGGGGCCCAGGCGCCGTCAGCGGTCTCAAAGGAGAACATGGGGGCAGTGTTGGGGATAAGGATGTTGGCGGATACATGATGTCGCAAGGCTGCGAGAGGGCAACACACATGTTGTTGCAATGTGATGGATATGTCTGCACCTTCCCGAGCCGTGGTCTTAGTCCATGGTATGTGAAAGGTTGTGTACACAGTGCCGTCGGGGAGTATGTGATCAGAGGTAGGGATGGCAGCACGAGAGACGTGTTTAGTGATGTCAAATAGATTGAGGCTGGGGATAAGCAGCTCGCCGAGCCTGCAGCAAGACCAGAATGCGATGCACGCAACTGCCCAGACCGCTGCGTCGAAAGCGTTGGAAAGATCCAGACCCGCCTTCAGGGCAACCATGGCCTCAATGGTAACCGGGGGACGTTTTGCCCGCTTGGAAGAGGGCGGGACGAGTTTGGCAAACCCCCGCCGTACATGGTGGAGCATGTCCGCACCATGCCAGGGAGCACCATTGACGACATGCCAGTAGTGAAGACCGGCCAGCCAGTTGGAGAGAGTTTTCTCTGAGGTGAGGCCAGCGGCAGAGGCAGCAAAGGAGGAGAGAAGTGTTTCGGATGCTGGCATCCGATCAGCCTCTGGGATGTTGTTGGTGTCGCAGAACTGAGTAAAGCGAAGGAGACCCGCTCCATAGTTGCTACGTGTGCTCTCGTCGAGAGAGTGGGACATAACCTTGAAGAGTTTGAGGATGGCAATATCTGAAAGACCAGCTTCGAGCGAAGTCTGAAAAGTTTTGGAGTGAGGAGTAGTCCAGAGTAAGAGGCGATCGCTGGCAAGCACGGGAGGTCTATGAGAGGATGATATGATGTGGGCATCTTTGCGAGGTTTTCATGGAATGCGTAGACAACCGTGAATGGGGAGAGAAGCGGCACGATGGATGTTCAAAGGGGGTGCATTAGCATAGAAGGCCACTGCTTGTGTTTCGACATCGACACCCTGAAGGAAGGCAGTGAGATCAGATGGCGACATGAGCAATGTATGAAGCAAGAGAGGAGTGTATAGGGATGGTTATGGTGAGTTGGGATGAGGAGGATGGGAGCAGACCACGGGAGATGGGATCCGCAAGATTAATGGATGTGTTTACATAGGTAAGCGTCGAGGAGATGCCGGTCGTGGCATAGAGTTCATCTGAGCGACGGATACAGAGGTTTGTCATGAAGTTGGAGGATCGTCCTTTCGCGAAAGCGCTGATAACCCCTTCATTGTCGCTGCGGATCAGAATGTCTGCATTACGCACACCCATTCCTTTCGTTGCGAGAAGAGCAAGTTCTACGGCAACGCCCTCGAGCCAGCCAATGTCTCTTCCTGGGCCTCTCCATCCATCCCGCAGGCACCACGCAGCCCAGCATTCACCCCAGAGTAGGCCAATCCCCCATTCGGTGGAGGCGTCGACCCAGATGTTGTAGTCGCGTGTTGGCTCACACGGTGCAAGGGAACGAGGTGGGTGAGTCCCGGAGAGAAGAATATACCACCACCGAAGGTTTGATAAGGCCGAGGAGCTGAGATATCGCAAGATGTAGTCACTGAGGAAGCTGGTGAGCCACCAATAAAGATTGGTCATGTAAGAACGACCATGTTGATATACAAACATGATGTGAGAAAGGACACCAATAATTTTTTGTGCCTCATGCTTGGGAACTTGAGAGCTCTCATACGTCGAGATGAATCGCGAGAGACAACGGAGGCATTTGTCTTGTTTAGCATCGGGGAGGGATACAGTTTTGTTGGGAAGGTCCCAGAGGAAACCAACGTAAGTAAACGTGTCAGAGAATTCTTGGCCCTTCTCTTTGTGCCACGGGATGCCCAATGGAGCTATAACATCTTTGATGGACGTGAGATCGTAGTCATAGTGATATCCAACACCATTACTGATACCGAGATAGAGTCCGTGAGATTTGGGAAAACGGAAGACGTTGAAGTCGTCGACCCACTTGACTGCAGGAGTGATTTTGTGATGTTTCCATATGTCAATGGTAGCATCAGCAATTTCGCCTTGGAGCCCAGCAGCAGAGGCGAGTCCAAATGGAACGTTGTGGTCAACATAGAAGACGTCTTCGAAGCGAACCACAAGGAAGCGCTTGTGATCGGGTTTGACGGGCACCGTGCGATAGGCACCTTCGACGTCAAGCGTGGCCGCCTGCGCTCCGGCAGGGGCAGCCATGACCTGAGGGAGATCTTAGTCAGATTATGTGATCGAGGATGTGAGAGTGTGCAGAGAAATCATCTTGGGAAGAATAAATGGAATGCACAGGCATCCATGGTCCTCATCTCTCGAAACGGTGTCCTTCAAACGAGTTGAGGGTATGGGCCCTCGTTACGCAAATAACTTCCGTTCCAAGTGACGAAGGAAAGATAGATGATTTAATAAAAAATTGATATGATTGAAGTCTGAGTACATATCATAGCGAGTGCTACATGATAGTATGCAAGAGGGGAGGAGAGAGAGGAGAGGGGAGAGAGAGGGGAGGAGAGAGAGAGGGGAGTTGTGGTATGAGAACATACAATCTTTGCGACATCAGTCGCCTTTCCCCAACGAGTAGGGTATTCATCCGCGTCAATTTCGTCATTGACAGAGAAAAGTAGTTCGCCTTTGTATGAGAGATGGCGACAGACCCGATATTTGTCAGGCTCACCCGGCGCACCCTCTTTCGTGGCGACCTGAAGGGGTGAGGAGCGAAATGGCCCGATTTTGTCTTCGAGTACCTGGCGTGTGAATGGGCCAGAGAACCGTCCAAGGCGGAGTTCGTCAGCAATGTAGGCTCGAATGGTGTCCGTGTGAAGGACGGCGCCTGGAAGATTAGGAGGTGTATATGTCTTCGCGATTGGTGTGAGGTTTCCGAGAGGAAAGCCGTGAGCAATTTTGAATGGAAGTTCAGGGTAGCATTCGAGAAGTTGAGAATGTTCCAAGAAGAGTTGAAATTGGGAGGCCGAATAAGGAGTGCGGATGTTCGCATAGTCAGGATCGAGGTCATGTGGAGAGGGCGGTTCAGGTTGCAGATTGTCAAAGTAGATGTGTGGAACCGTGATATCGTTGTATGTGGAAGGAGGTCGCCAGTCTCTATAGGGAGGGGTCAAAGCAAGGGGCGATTCCAAGAAATTATGAGCCGGAGGCTCACTGACAGAGTCGGGCACAGGCTCCATGGTCGGCGGAGCCGCACCATGAGCAACGATGTTGCTCAGGATGATTTTGTTTGCACGGTCGTCGGCTGGAATTGAGTTGGAAGAGGACGCAGAGGGGATTGGAGTTGGATCGCAAGGTGAGCTTGTTGTTTTGATAGTGTGAGTGCGTCGGAGTGCCCGATGGCGTCGTGTCTTCTTTGCAATCACTAAACTTGTGTCCGTTGCGTCGACAGCAGAGACATTGAGGTATGGAGGGGGTGGAGGAAGGCCTGTCGTCACGGTCACGAAAGGAAGGCTTGGGGCCCTCAAGATTCGGTCGGAATTTGCGGTTCCCTCAGTCGTAGGGTTCATAACGTGTTCCGGCTGAAGATGAACCTGGGGCGCGGTTGAGAGCCATGTCGTGCGTGGCTTTGCGTATTTCAGCTTGCATGACCTCGAGCTTGACTGCTTCGAAGTTACGTAGGTATTGATCCTTGTCAAAGGTGCGGGGATTGACCGAGTAGTTGGTGCGCTGTTGAATGTCAAACTTTAAAATGGCAGGGAAGTGAGTACGGAAGTCATCATGTTTTGATAAGAAAGCGTAATGGTTTTCCCATCTCGTAGCGATTTTGGGTACGCAGTAGATTCTTTGAAAGTTTTTGTAGCGGTTCCAGGACTCGTGCCAGTCAGCAATGTCCAGGGAGTCTTCGTCCGGAAAGTGGGAGAGGTCAATGATGTGGCATTTGACGCCGGTAGGGTTGAAGGTGGTTGTCTGTTTGATTGTCGTTGTTTCTTTGAAGAGTCTATTTGTGGATTTCGATGTGAAAAGTGTGAGGGGAATATGGAGTTTGTTCTCTGCTAATCGTACAATGAAAGGGTGAACAAAATAACCGGGATCATGAGATGAAGAGGAAGCGGGGAGTTCATCGTTTGTAGAAAAAAGAAATTGCAGAAGAGATGATGCAGTGGGAATAGTGGGGACGGTTGAGGATTTGATCAAAGATATGGCTTGGGACTGGGTGTTGGGTGAAAATTGTGAAAAAGCAGAAGCAAATTGTATAAGAGTATTATTTGGTGGGGGAGTGGTAGTACGTAGGGAGTTTAGTGTAAGTAACAATTTGTCAGCAGGTACCGAGGTCTCGTTGGCGTCACGACGAGCTTGGAGAGCTTTGTTGCGGGCGGTCCGAAGAAGGTTCTTGGCTGTGATTTGAGCATCAGTCAAAAAATTGAAGACTGACGGTGAAATATTGGCAGGGGTGGCCGACGATGGGTTTGAAGAGGATCGAGAATTGATCGCGGAGGTGCTTTTGTTGGATGCGGCCGCGGGAGGTGCACTGCCAGTCATGGTGAGGTTTTTAGAGAGATCGAGGAAGATCTAAGGAGTTAATGGAATTTTTGGCAGATGCGCCGTGCCAAATGAAAAGTGGGAAATGAAAAGAAGTGAAGGCCGTGTTTCTTCGTACGCTTCCTATCTGTAGGAGCGCACGGACCTCGAAGCCCTCGGGGAACGAAACACGCGGCAGACAATGTCTTTTTCACGATGCGCTTACAAAGCCCAAACTTAACTTTTTGGTCACGCTCGCGAGCTTGCAAGACCAAAGTTAAGTAACCA
>MU150239.1:479852-529759 GCA_015584075.1 Collybia nuda
AGTGGCAGTACCCTCGACAGTGAGAGTTTTACCAGCTACAAGATCAAGAGGCCATTCAAAACTTTGCTGTATGTCTTTCGAAAGGATGTTCGGGCTAAACGTCCAAACAGCTGATACGAGTTCCATCGCGATGACCACCTTGAAAAGCGTGATTGTGGGGTATTTCACGATGGTCATGTTATATTCCTTTGGCCCGCACCTGATCAAACACCTCTTGTAGGTGTGCGCTCGTGTGGGTCCATACCTATCAGACTCGCTAGGCCAATACTTTCGTATGCGGAAACGTAAAAGGAAACATAACATATGTATCACGTTCTTTGCTACCTTGCAAAATCCTGGCAGAATGACTGGGTTATTCGGTCACATGACATCCACGCTGATGGCGCGGGTCACGGGGTATACGTGTGTCAGACCTCGACAACTTTTGAATTTCCCCAACCAGTGTCTCCAAATTTGCGCACTCATCACCAATTTATAAATCCCCTCTACACCATAAAATCCAACAGGATTAACGTCGCGAGGACCATTATTGGCTAATCAATAAACAATAAACGCTTGTGACTTAAATATCCCATCATGTCCTCCGATGGTTCTGATGACGATTCCTTCACCACTTTTGGGCTAAAATACTGGTGCCCCAAAGCTCAGCGAGTTCTGCCTGGTATCGTGAGTTGCACAGCCCTACTAAGATGAAAACACCAAGAAAACCATCAAAAATTCATGGAACATCAAACATGTTGAGTGGGTGGGCGATAATAGAATTTCTATCAGCGAAACACTGGACGACAACGGGTATATATTTTTGATGATGTGGGTTATCGAGGGAACGGGCTGCCATGGTGCCTGTGCATATTAAATGGTAGCCAAAAGGCAAGAGGACCAAAAGAGGACGTTGAGGAATACGACGAATGGGAAGCCTTGAGTGGGTATGATGAGAACGAAAATATTACATGGATTAGCTTGAGCGACGAGGACAAGGAACGTTAGGAATAGCGCTGTCTGACAAGGCGGTTCAGAGGATGGCCATGGAGGACACTGAGAGTGACGACGGGGCGTCAGAATTTGAACTCGTACCTGGTCGGAAAAAGAGGAAGAATTCTTGGACGGATGTTGAACGACCCATGAAGCGAGGGTAAGTGAACGGCTATCCATTTACTGTCATGCTCATTTTGGGCGTAGTGGTCATTGTTGCTGTTAACTTCAATTCTCCCAAGCGCGGATATTTGGTGTGCAGTTCTTTCATGAAAACCTAGTTATAAATTTTAGGCCGAATAATTGGCCTGCAGTATGGATCGATTCCACAGAGAAATTTTGAGTGCCAAGGTCGTTGTATGTATCGATAGCAAATCTAGAGATAAAATCAGATGCACAGCTAAGGATTGATCTTTGAACCTTGAATATTAGGCAATGCGGCATTCTAGGGGATAATACATTTGTGTTGATTATTGACCAGTCTTAGGGCTTCGATGTTTTACTCTGTTTATAGAGGGTGACAATTCGATTAATCAAGAAAATTAAGATCGCGTAGACTGACCGTCATGAATGTTTCCATTCCTTTTTTTTTTTCCAGATAAAAGGTTTATTGTTTTTGCCATGGACAGTAAGTTTAATCTGCCTCAAGTCCATCGAAGCTTAGTAGAGGTCAGTGATTGATCAGCCCCATGCCATATATTCGCGCAGCACTTGAGGTTGTGCAATCCGCGCGTTGTCTCAATTTGAGTCTGAAGCGACAAAATCTAAACTGCAGACCTTCCCGGCCAATAATTCCACTCGAACAATCATTCATGTCCTGGACCCTTCATATTCGGCTTAAAGTACTGTGCCGCGAGACTTAGCAAAATCATCCCTGGTATCGTGAGTCCTATGACTCTGCTTTTTCGCATTTCCAGTCATTCTGTCTAAAAATGACGGGATTGTTCCTTCGCGTTATCTGCGTTTTATGAGACCTATCATTGGGTACGGAATGGACATCCCGAGGCTCAAGACTGCGAAAAGCTCAGACCTAACATGGAAGATGACTTTGGCTGAATAACTTTATGATGCAGGTCGACTAAAAGACACATTTTACCCAAGGACATTGAAGGAGATTTCCAACTCTGCATGTCAAATAGGGTTTTTTGAGGGATTTGAAATTTACAAGGGTGAAAATACCGGAAAAGTCATCCAAAATTCATAGAATATCAAGCATGAGGGGTGGGAGGGTGAAGAACTTGCAAAGAAAGACAACAGGCTTTCTCTCAGCAAAACGGTCAATGATGATAAGTGCCCTTTTCCCAGCGACACGGGTAAGTGAAGAGGGAGGTTGCTATGACTGTGCGTATGAGATGATCGCCTAAAGGCGGTTCAACAACAAAAACAAACAAAAAAATGGGAACCCTTGAGTGGGAACAAAGAAGGACGGTTAGGGATAGCATTATCTATGGAGGACTTTGAGAGTGGCCATAGTGATAATGCGGTGACGTCGGAAGATGAAGCTACATCTCCTCAGAAAAAGGGGAGGGGCTCCTGGATCGACCATAACGAGAAGACCGCAAAACGGGAGTAAGTGAACAACTAAACACTTACGTTGACCATTTATCAGATTCACTGTTGCTGTGAAATTTTATTTTTATCAGGGTGTGGTTTTAAATTAAATATAATACATTCAACTGCTGTCATGAAAACCCAGTTCTTATGTTTGGGGTGAATATTGGTAATGGATGGGCCTGCGAAGCGGGTTAGTCAAGGTCAAAACCAACGTAAAAGCTGCAGCGCCTTACCTCTGTATTGAAAACGTATTCTATAGGGGTCGGGTTTGCCGTTAGGTACGGTCAGTCATGCAGGGGATTCAGATAACGTACCATCCAAGGGCAACACGCTCGCGTCAGAGAACAGCAAATACAGGTACTTCAGAGTTTCGCTCTATTCGCGGGGGCAGCAATTAACTTAGGTCGAGGAGAAAAGAAGGCCATGGGCTAACCATCATAAACGTTTCCATCCTGTCCTCAAGTTTACTGTTCTTGTCATGGACATTCAATATGCTAGCGAACCCCCCGGTCTCCACGCGGCAATATTCATTGATAGATTGGAAGATGTCCCACCCAATTTGTCGATATCGGTCATCGCCAGTTAGGCGGAAGGCGATAAACAACGACTCGACAGTCTCTGGCCTGATCATAATATTAATATGGACGTAAATTTTCTCCAATATGCGATAACCCACCGGAGAATATATCGTGCATCATACGGAGGTGCCTCAGTTTCTCTAATATCACGTGGTTAGACGTTAGGAAACGGATCGTGCAGACAGAAACGTTACCCTGTGCCTCTGATATACCAGTCACTACCAATCGGTCCCAGATCATCGTCAGCGGTACGGAAGTGCACAATTTCCGGTGACAGTCCACTACATAAGTCATTAATTAAGTGTGTGACCTGAATCAGGAAGAACGCACGTTGCGGTCCCTTTGTACGTGTCAATACAAGTGTCGAGGATCTCTGAGCCAGTTTTCCAATCTCGGTCTCCAATTTCGGACAATTCGTCCTCTGCTGGAGGTATTGACACCCCATCGCCAAGAGTTCCGGTTGTTGTAGCGCCCAGCATTAATGAGCCACCTAGGAAGCACACAAGATGATCTTGCTTGGGGACTAGGTGCCACCCGCTATTGTAGAGGTGATCAGATTGTTGGATTGTGAAAAGCCAATGAGAACAAACATCTGCCCCGTTCTTCCTCGTTGTGGGACGAGTTCGGCGGTATACGTCAACCCTCTACGCAAACTCTTCTGGACCAGGTGCTCAGAGATACCCCCCATGGCGTCTTCATACATCTGGTAACGTTCGTCATGGGTTTGATAAGACAAGTTGGAATAATACATACTTCGCGGTAAATAGGTTCTGTTTGGTTCTAGGTAGTGTGAGATAGAACTGTCGGAAATTTTGACTCGAGAACTTACGGTTTGAAGATATTGTTTTCTATCACGGTGATTGAGCTCTTATTCCGACAATCCAAGAGGATGACTTACAGTAGGTACTCGTAGTATGAATCCCCACGGGACCCAAGACGTATTTCGGAAAGGAGGAATTGGCCACTCTTCGAGCTAGATAAAGATTAGTTTGGATCACGAAGAATACCATCGACCAAATCACGAACCCCATATATATAGGGACCAACGCAGAAGGCAACTTCGCAGCTCTGATCATTTTCATCACCTATATAACGCACATAAATACGAAATTGAGATTGACCGTTCCATTGAAAACCTACTGCTTCCACCTTTTCCCAATACTCTTCATTGTCCGTCAAATGAGAAAGATAGCGAAATTCAAGTTGGAGGGTAGCCGCTTCTGCTGTACTGATGACATTGGGAGAATTAGAGTCTTCGACACCTTGACGCTTAGCTAAGTTCACGTTGGGCATTGGAAGTCCAGATGGTGTGTCAAAAACAGGAAGCATGCGATCCGCAAGTTCGGTAGCCCGCTCGAGGTATAGGGAATCTCCTGAGGAAAGATGATACGCCGAAAGAAGCCCACCTAGGACGCGAATAGTAGTCTATACAAGCGTTAAAGTGTGGACTTGAAGAATACACGGGCAATACCTCAAATGTATTGAAACTATCATCCCGGTCAAATGATAATTTATTGGCCACCCATTCTCGAGCTCTAGTATACTCCTCGTCGAGACCCATGATTTGCATAGTATCAATGGAATCGATCACAGTGTAGCCAATTCCCCCTGATTTTGTCAGGTTCGTGCCTTTTCCACTTATAGGATGGTATTCATCGTCACCCATAGCATCTCTCTCTGTATTAAGGAAGTTATATAAGAGCAATTAGTCGATTTATATCGATGAATATGCGCACCATATGCTAACCATGCATGCTAGAAGTGTATAAGTCAGGATACGAAGAAAAACAAGACTCAGTTACACACCTTGAACGCCGCCACAACCGCATCCCGCCTCTCAACATCCGCGGCAAAAGTTAGTTTCTGCGATTGTTTCCCTTCATCCTCCACGTGTGGCCGCGTTGTAAGAAGTTCAAATCTCTGATGGCGGACGGTTAGGCAGAAACGAGGAATCGAGGGTAATGGATCACACCTGCACCAAGAGAAGTATAACTCCCGCACAAACTAGGCTCAATACAACCGTATTCTTCGGGAATTTTGAGCCAGGACGTTCCACCTATGTCGTTCACGTCAGAGGGCAAGAAAGTACACGTAGACAGCTGTCCAACCTTCGGTGGGGTACTCGAACCATTTAACTTCACCCCCGTTTTCTCATCCTTCCGTTTCCGCATCGTGCGCGATGTTGATGCCATGTCGCTCTTCCACTGTGCGAAGCCCTATATTCAAGGGGGCTTGGACAACAGGTATGAACACACGAGCCGCTAAATTAGACGGACTCTGTGCGGCGCGTGCTGCCACGTATTATCCGGTGGGGAAACTTGAAACAGCGATTTAGGCTTGAACGTGGCTTTTTCCAGGCGTTATTCCGTGCCGTGGTTATATCTTAGGACTTTCGAGGTTCAGTATACAGTCTGCATACGACCAGAGAGGTTTGGGGCAATAGTGGAACGATGCTAACGTTCGGAATAGTCTCCGGGCCTCCGGCAATTCAAAACTGCCAACCATGCTTTCATTGTGATCGGAGATTTTCTGGTCCTCGAATCTAATCTACAAATTAGAAGAAACGATTGTTCATTATTATTATACAATACAGCAATGCGTAGATACATATTGTGTTAAAAAACAAGATACAGGTTCACTCGCCCAATGAGATTACAATGTCCGTCCACTTTTGTCACAAACAATTTCGGTTATTGCTCCCCAACGGCGATAGTACTCGCCCTCGACCCCGACTGGTTCATCTCCTATCTCAATGTCATTGAGAGGACAGTAGATCCAGCCCCGGCGAAACTTATTAAGTCTCGGAAAGATACTTTGAATCGTACTGGCCACACTATCGACGTCCTCCACTGGAGATGTGCATATGTTCAAAACTTCGAGCGCCTTTCCAGGGATTAGAATTTCCATCTGTGATAGCTTTGGTTGTCTGTCACTCAAAACGTTAAGCCTGATGGTCAATGCTCGAAGATCCCGACAACATGCGACAAGAGGGAAAATGCCGGACAATGTAGCCTGCGGGATAGTGCCAGTGGAACGGTCAGTGAGATCCAGAACTTGCAAGTGTGGCCAGGCGACTGCCATTTTCTTCAGCATATCATCGTCGACCGTGACAACACCTAGGTTCACCGTGAGAGTCGTCATGTTGACATACGATAACAACGGCGTGAGAGCGCGATTAGTAATTTGCGGGTAATCAGTGCGTGGGCCCCAAAAAGGCTGTTCGAAGATACCAAAGTGTCTGAGGTGAGAAACGCCCTGTTGTCTATGGAACGCATCCACGAACGAACTGACATCCCAAACATTCGCATGATTAAACGCCTCGATTACCTGGAAAGTATGCAGCGCTCCTATCCCAGGGTGTCCAAAAAATTCCTGCACATGAATCAGGGCGTCTGTTCGGATCCATAGTTCTTCCAGTCTTGAGAAGATGGTGTCAGAATCGATGATTGAGTTGAATTTTTCCAATTGGGTGCCGCTGATAACCATCTTGAGGCTTCTGAGGTAAGGTAGATCTGATAATGTGATGAGAGCTTCACAGGAGGTATGTACTTCCTGTAGGTTGAATTTTTGCATAGAGGTAAAACCACAGTAAAGCCGAGTAAGGACTGGTGACGGAAAGATGCCCCATGCATATCCTGTGGGTAATAGTAAAGAGCAAGACGAGATTGACGATGAGGTCGGTCCAAAGACAAATATTAGATTCGCTGCGAGCAAGTCGTTGTCGATATATCGGGTTTGATAAGAATCCGATGTGTATATGTCCAACGTTTTCAGGTTCGATCCAACTACCAGTGAGGGGTATAGAGGCGCATGGAGAAAGTGGGATATACATGCACTGAAATGTAGGAGGTTGGGTAAGATAGGGCCAGGGCCAATTTTGCACAACTGGAGAGTAGCCAGAGCGTCGAAGCTCAACCTACTCCACTCGAGTTTATGCTTTTCATAGCATCCTATTGTTCTGATCCTTCGTGCATAGTGATTCACCCTTTCCCAGTCGCTCGGCGACAGATCTCGTGTGATCATCTGTACCAAGAGATTAATAAAGCGCAGGCATTGACAAGTTGATCCCACTGACCAGCTCATCGTGTCTGATGAAAAAAGTAATTTTGCGAGCTTTTACCGCTAACGCATCCCCAGGCAAACACCTGACCAATGGTGCCAACGACGGCTGGAACTCCCAAAGGAGATCTAAGGCAGGTTCTGAAAATGTCTTGCAAGCCCTCGCCAGCGCAGCTAGATTCTTGGAGCCCTTCGCCGGCCACAGCGGGAAGCGAGGGTGCTCGGTGGCTTCGAGTTCCCGCGTAGATTCAAAAATGTTGGTAAGGATTTCGTTGATTTGGAGACAAGGATGCATTGTTGGCCAAAAATGCTAGAAATTGGAATACTCTGCTAGCAATCGATGAGAATCGTGGACAAGGCGTGGTTGAAAAGAACCCTGCCAGGGAAGAAAGGGGACCATGGAGGCATTTATGGTGATTCGATCGACGCAAGACGAACTATGAGGGAAATTGGTTATGTAAGGTCAAATTTTGTCATTATCCGAGTCATAAAATAGCTTGTTTGGTCCTAGGATTCAGTCCAAATATCACGGCATGAACGGCATTCGGACACGGATTCTCCCACCGAATTCAAGGATTCAGTCATCGAGCCACGTCTTTCTTGCATAGCTAACGCTAGTACAAACCCGGCGTAACTCTGGAAACTCTTATATCAGGATGGTTCAGTTACGGGCATTAGCGTTTATACTAGCTATTGGAAGTGTCTATGCTTCACAAGAACCACTCTCCAATGGGAATTACCTTTCGACTCCTGGGGGCCCTAGAGGAGGAGCTATTAGTGTGGATGCTATTGACTCTGGACAACGCAGGGACCCTTTCGTCCCCCTTGGAGATTTTTCTTCACTCTCGGAGGCTGAATTTTCCCACATGAAGCACCCCTTATTTCCCGATTACAATGTACGGATTAAAAAGTCTACTTTCTGCGATGGGACTGTGGGGTTAAGATTATTCACTTGCTCTACATTTCAAATTTTACTGACATAAAAACAGATCATATACAGGATATATAGATATTCAAGCACGTCATTTGTTCTTCTACTTTTTTGAGAGTAGAAATGATCCTGCTACGGACGACGTTATATTTTGGACAAACGGAGGTGCGCTTCGCCATGTTCGTAGTAGTTGGGCGGGCTCCCAAATACTCCGAGTCTAGGCCCCGGATGTTCCTCCTCCCTTGGTCTTTTCATGGAACTTGGTGCGTTTCACTCAGGTTCACAATATATGTGCCATCCTTACCCCCACCATAGGTCCTTGCAGGATATCAGATGCTAATGGAACTAAATACCATCCTGACTCGTGGAATTCGAACGCAAACATATTTTTTATTGACCAGCCTGTTGGCGTCGGCTTCTCTTACGCAGACTATGGTGAAGTTGTGGTGAGTAGAAAAGGTCCGATTTGTCTGGCATTTCTCATCGGTGACTATAGGGAACCAGTGAAGAAGCTGCTAAAGACGCTGCTGCCTTCGTTGCTATTTTCTTCACACACTTTAAGCAATTTTCAGGACGTCCATTCCATATGGCGGGCGAATCGTATGGGGTGGATCATTTCTAACGTTCCTCAGTGTCCCAAGCCTAACCCACCCTGCTGCAGGGACGATATATACCACTATTCGCATCAGAAGTCTACGACCAAAATGCTAAATTGGTGAAAGCAGGAGTACCCCCTATCAATCTCGTATCTATTATGATCGGTCCGTAGCCCTAACTTCCATTTGAGAAAGCTCACGACATAACTTGTTGCCCGTAGGTAACGGATACACAGACATTGCTACATTAATACCCTCATATTATGATATGCAGTGTACCCCTGCGTCTGTTCCCCCCGTATTGGATATTACGTATGTCCTTATTGTCCCTGGGTCCATGCTGTATTTCATACTGAACCCACCATCAAGATCGTGTGTTCGAATGAAGAGAGCGGTAATTATAATCTAAATCTTAGATTTAAGTTGACCGAGACCAAACACCCACAGCTTCCTCGTTGCGAGAAATGGACGAAAGAGTCATGTATTGATCAATTCGACAGCATCAACTGTAATGCCGCGATGAACTTCTGTAACATGGAGCTTGGCCTACCTTTTGCGAATACAGGTTCGGGTTTCCTTCTGTCCTATAATCCTTATTTTTAACCGCCTCTAGGCCTAAATCCTTACGACATAAGCAAAGATTGTACCGGAGAACTTCAAGATACACTATGTTATCCTGTTACTAAGTGGGTATCACCCCATGTACATCACACGGGTTTGTGTAATAACACTCTTATTCGGCAGACAAATTTCAGCATACCTCAGCCGTCCCGACGTTCGTGCTCTCCTAGGAGTGGATCCCTCGATCACATCCAACTTCACATCTTGCTCTGACAAAGTGTCGTCAGCATTTACCCTTGCACTGGATGAGTTCCATTCTAGTCACTATCACGTCGCTGCTCTACTCGATCGCGGTATCAAAGCCCTCATCTACGTTGGAACGTATGACTGGATCTGCAACTGGGTTGGAAATGAACGCTGGACGTTGGCCTTGGAATGGAACGGCCAAGAAGCTTTCCGTTCACAGGCGCTGCGAGATTGGAAAGTCGATGGGAAACGGGTTGGTAAAGTAAGGAGTGCAAAGGGGTTGACTTTTGCGACAGTTGAAGGAGCAGGCCATATGGTAAGCCTTCCAAACTAAACTCGAATATAAACTAAGCCGACGGCTGGCCACGAACTATCTATAGGTCCCTTACGATAAGCCGAAGGAATCTTTGGAATTAGTGAACCGATGGTTATCCGGGGGCAAGCTCTAAAGCTGACCCTGCATCATCTAATCTAGAATGTACTAATTCGCCCAGGATATTCTATGCGTTGATTCGAACAGATGCTCTTTGGCCAATCTGGTACTGCAAACCGCATCACTCAAGATGTTCGCGACCCAAGCGGAGCGAAGCAAGTACACTACACCCAAAATCATACCGCGAAGCTTCTCAGGCCTCTGCTAACAAGCGCCTCACTAACCAAAAACAAAACTTCGTTCTATAGCGGCCGAAGTACGGATCACAAATTCTAATTGTACAAAAAAAGACGCAAAGGATTCTCCGGAATTTACTTCTCCTCCGAATGCTATTTCCTCCTCTCTCTAGACTACCTCCAGGCTGTGTGTGCTTCGTCATTCAATCAGTCACTTTCCTCGAGAATTGCAGGACCGGGGGAACTGTCAGTCCAGTCCCACTGAACCCCGTGGAGCCGACCGCGGTCTTGGGTGGCGAGGACGCGGAACGCGATGGGTGACATGTCGACATCATATGCACCCTGGCAGTCTGCGCATCTATCAACAACCTTAACTACAACGGATTTTCCTTCAACTTTAATCGGTAACGTCAACTATTTAGGCATCAGCAATTCGGAGTTTGATTAGCTTACATGTAGCCCTCAAGTTCTTTCCACAGATCGGGTTCCTAATTCAAAGGATGGATAAATTGAGATAATCAACGAACGGACAGGAGAATACCCACGCGTTTGGGTTGGGGCCTGCACCACTGATCACAATATAGATGTTCAGAAGCTGTAATTATCCCGAACACAGCGAAAAAAACGTACGGGTAAGTGTCGAAAGTGCGATAAGAGATGGCTGCGATGTAGTCGTTTTCCGTGTGACGCAATCCACACGCTCCGAGACCTGCTCCCAAATAATGAGGCATCGCCAAACTGGCCAGGCAGTTCTGTGAGACTAACCAGGAGCATAGAATGTGACTAAATGGCGGTTTGTAGTAAGTTCGTATCATGTTTGTGAAGAGCTCGAGTGGGACTAATTACCTTCGCCCGTGAATGCACGGGCAGCGCCGAAAGATGAGAGAGCAAGGAGTGCTGACGCGAAGAAGAGCATTGTGTTCTTGATAACGAAAGCTGATTTCGGTGTATTGAGATGGGAGTACTAAGCAGAGCAGTGAACTGACGAAAATCTGCTGCAATACGAAGTTTATATAGGTACCAGGTCCCCGTCTTATGTCACCCGAGATACTCTACCGCACCGCGTTCCGATAAGTTACTAGGACGTAATCAAGCAAGTATGCAGACCGGTGTGAGGAAAGCCATTCGTCCGACTTACACCGGAATACTTAGTCGGATCCTCGACCATTGCGGTAGCAGCGTTTTATCATCCATCAGCGTTCTAGTGCGATTGTGTAGCGCGACTACGCCCTCTACGGGAAGTTACATTTGCAATCAGCTTGGATTTATGTGTATTTGGAGGGAACTATTACTGGTGTATGGCGTTGCACTTCAGACATGAATCCTGAAGAAATGCTGCAATGAATCGAGGGTAGCTGGCCTCACTATTCACCCAATCCTAGACAAGCCAAAGTTAAAGTTAAGGGTACAATGGGTAACTTCTCTATCTTATCGTTACTAAGTCGTACGATTACAGGCCACCATGGCTTTAATCGCAGGTTTGGATTTTCCTATCTGCTCTACCATTAGAGCAGCATATCTTTTCTGTTCTAGGCAAAGAATGGACATACCAGAAGCGCAGAATAAGAGCTAGCTCGCGCACCAATCCAAAATTATCTATTACTTAGATGGGCCACCTTTGCCATAAATGTCGGGTATAGTGCAGAGGGAAGAAAAGCTTACCAGTCAGGCGTACGCTATGTCCATCTACCGTAGGCACCCTAGAACTACATGGCAGTCTATGAAAAGGTCGAGGGATAACAGGGCAGGTCATGTTTTGGATATGGCACCAAGGGCCGTATCGTGCAATGCCGAAGATACACAAAATGGGCCTAGTAGCAGTAAGAGGGTATGTAAAAGGACATATGGATGGTACCAAAATGATTTAGTAGTGCAGTTGAACGAGTGCCTAGGGAATTTCCGATAACAAGGATGCTTACCGGATACTACTTAAAACTATCAAGAATTTAGTCTGGCGAGGGTGACTAGGAGTATCCAATATCCCAACAGGCATGGTCATGTTTAAATTTCAATAACTTACAGACCTTCTCCTCGCCGTCCGAGAATTTGAAACGTGTATTCCTAGTGCCCGCCGTAGATCTGCAGGCGGTGCAGAAATAGGCCGAAGTCGAGCCCGCGCTGACTTATGTTCGGCAATGCCAGCCAGCTCAAGTGAATAAATATTTAGTCGTGGAGTCGTGAGATACAAGGTTGTGGTTTATCAGCGGCCCTGGACGGACGGACTTAAGAAATTTGATAATGCACGCGGAGTAAGAGTTAACTACCACATCATTATTTTGATCCCAGATAATAACCATGCCGTATTTTGTTTGAATTTGAAATGCTGGTTTTGAATATTTGCGTACTAGGTAGGCCATCCAAGCCGTTATACCCTGTTGTCATGTACCCCACCTCCGAGATACCCTACTTTTCCACGTAAACCTCTACCTTCAAATAATTGTCGTTAGTTGCCCTCATAAACATCTTCCAGGTACCAAAAAATCAGACTTTATGGCAATAGGCGTACGAGTCACACTCTCTAACAAATAGTACAAAAGGTGCATAGGGTTTCTGAAACTTGCTTCTCCTCAACTAGATTCTCCCCTTTTGCGAGTGTCTTTCATGCCGCCTCTAGTCACTTTCTTCGAGCACCGCGGGACCGGCGGAACTATTGGTCCAATTCCACTGAACTCCATGAAGACGGCCTTGATTTTCGCTTGCGAGAACGCGGAACGCGATAGGCGCCATGTCTATATCGTGAGCGCCTTTACAACCTGCACATCTATCAACAACCTTGACGATGACAGATTTTCCTTTATCTTCGACGGGGAATGTGAGCTGTCTGGACATTAACGATTCGGCTTTGATTGTCTTACAAGTAGCTTTCAGGCGCTTCCCACAGATAGGGTTACTAGCCCAAGTAAGAAAGATGAGTAAAATGAGAATAACGCCTGATGAAATAATTACTTGTTCGGGTTAGGACCTGCCCCACTGGTCATTATGCAGGCGTTCATTAGAAGTAATCAGGGTGAACAACAAACATAAACATACGGGAATGTGTCGAAAGTCTGATGTGCGATGGCAGCGACATAGTCGTTGTTCGTATTCGACTTTCCGCACGCGCCAACGCCTGTTCATGAAACATGGTGAGCGAACTATCTCGAATAAATTAGGGAGGTCCCGTCTCATAGGACGTACCAGGAGTATAGAACGTAACTACGAAACGGTTTGGAGTGAGTTTAATCCTGTCAATGAAGGCTCAAGTGAACCAATTACCATCTCCCGTGAACGCACGAACTGCGGTGAAGGATGAGAGAGCAAGGAGTGATGACACGAAAAAGAGCATTGTGTGAGGTATTCTTGAATATGAAGGCAGGTGTTGCTGTATTGAGATAGTGTTGAGACGGATAGCGAACTGGCCAGACACCCAACACGACATGTAGTTTATATAGGCACTAAACTTTTGCGCAGGGCCATACCGCCCCGCGTTCCGTTAAGTTACCAGGACATAATTAAGCAAGTGCACCTACCAATGTAGGGAAAACCAAACGTCCGACGCGCGCTAGGATAATCATTTGAATTCTCGTCCATGGCGGTAGTGTTTCAATATACATCAGCGTTCTAGTGTAATTGTGTCGCACAACTACGCCCTCGACGGGAAATTGAAATATGTCAATCTCCTTTGGTTTGTGTGTATCCGAGAGAACTATTATTAGTGTCTTGTTAAAGCCGATAAGTCGACCATTAGGTTGCTGAAGAAACGACGTAATAATTCGTGAATAGGTTGGTCATGTTACAGGACCGATAATCAGACTTGACACCAGAGGCAAAGGCAGTACCAGGCGAAATTCCGCTGCTACCTTTATTGGATTGCTTCTGTGAAACCACAAGGTATATTGCATGATTCGGGCCTCATGTTCGAATTTCTTTTTTCCCAGACCACGGGAGCGGCAGAGAAGTGTAATATCTCTGTCCGAGATGTTTCTAGGAACCCATACCTTTGCCGCAGATGATGCTGAGAGGATATGGGATGAGGGTAAACATAGAAAAACTTCAGCAAGACGCACATTAGATCCATCCAACCCAGGGACTCTAGAATCGCGTGATGGTCTATGAAAGGATAATAGAGATGAGACAGACCGCGCGAAGGTGGTACCCTAGTCCACATATTGCAATACCGAAGATATGGGAAAGGGGCCTATAAATATACCATAAGTTAATATAAAGGAAGTACTGGTAGTACCATAGACCATTCAGTAATAATGCAGTTACTAGTTGGACGAAATAAGTTAGAGCATACAAGGAATTGGGCGAGTACCCACAAAATTTTTGATGAAGTAAAAAAGGGCAACCCCGGCCGGAGGGGATATCTATATCATCTGCCAGCTTTGTTCAGTGTTCAAGCACAGACCCCAGATAGCCACCGGATTTTTTGGTAGGATGTACCACTTCCCGTCATAGGTTTTCATGCGCGCTCTGGGGGGTGCATCGGTGGGATGTTTGGCTGGGTTGGATTCGTTTTAGGCCATTTGTGGGCTCGGTCATGTTTGCTGTACCTAAATTTGAATGTATTGTTATCGCATGCATGCAGGAGGTTTCTGATTTTAAGTGCAGGGATGTCAATGCCAAACCCATGCCAGACATACTCAGTGAAGTTCCAGTCGGAGCGAAAATAAAAAGGTAAGAATTACGAGTAGATATCACTTGAATGCCACAGCGCAGGAGACACTGAGTCGGTTGGTTCTGGGGAGCCCTTTCCGCGAAAACTTGTGCCCCACAGGATAAGCGCTAGTTGGCTTTTGAAAGTACGGCAAATTGGAACTCGAATGCGGCCGTAGCATGGATTAGTAAATAATCTATCGAATCCCAGCAAGTCGAAACCAAACTTGTGATCAAAATTAAAAATTGCAAAATTTATCAGTGCAACCGGCTAGATCCGTATTGAAATCACGGCAAATAGCGGCGGCTTACCTTTCGTCAATTTCAATGAAACCACCCCTTCATGGTTCCTTTTTTCACGATAAGCCCCCTTTCAGATACTGAAATGATTTACCAATCACACTGATTCCAGTATGGGATGGTTTAGAACTAGAACTTAACAAAAATTACACAGTAATACGAAAACTCGACTTCTAAAGGTTTTCTGAGATCTACTCTTCTAAAAAACAGTATTTCCCCTCCTCCACCCTTCATCCTACTACCCCTTGTCGCATTTTCAAAATGCTACTCTTTACATTTCTGAAAGAACCAGCGGGCGTCCTTCTTTAAATATAATCCCACTCAACCCCCTGCAACCGCCCTGCGGACAAAGGTGCGAGAACACTGAATGCAGCAGGAGACATGTCGATGTCGCTTGCGCCTGCACACCCTGCGCATCTGTCAACAACTCTAAGTATAACGGTCTTTCCTTGGTCTTCGGAAAATAACGTTAGTTTTTAAACATCAGCAATGTGAGGTTTAATTGACTTACATGTAGCCCTGATGCTCCTTTGACAAATCGGGTTTCTGGTGCAAACATAAGAGATAAGTAATGAAAAAAAACAGCGAACGAAGAATTCTTCACAAGTTTGGGTTAGGGGTCGCCCCACTAATCGTAATGTAAGTGTTGAATAGCTGTAATTAATTTTAACAAGGGAACTTACGGGTAACTGTCGTAAGTGGCGTGAGCCATGGCGACGACAAATTCATTTGCTGTGTTAAAATTTCCACATGCACCAAGGCCTGTTCGCGAGATAAATATGTCAGCCTTTCGCCTTAAATAACCCGGACGTCTCAGTGGAACGTACCAGGTTGATAGAACGTGCCTAGACGATAAATTGTGGTCAGTTCAAATCTTAACTGGGATTCAAGAGGGATTAATTACCATCACCAGTGAACGCCTGAACAGAGGCGAGCGACGAGAGAGCAACGAGCACAGACGCAAGGTACAACATTGTGTGTGTGAAGTGTTTGGAGAGTGACCGGTATTGCAATGAAAAAAATACGAGGCCTCGCTTCACAGAGGAATGTTGGGTTAGATGGAAAGTTGGGAGAAAAACCAGTTTAATGAAGGGTTTATATAGGCATTCTGTCGACACATTGGGTCACCGAGGTAGATTGACCATCCACTCTTCCTTCACTGGGATAAAACCAAACAATGTAAAATTGACCGGGGCGGGGAAAGGCAAATACCACAACTCGCCGGGGATCTCGTGAACGCGTCGTTATTGCTATATTTTCCTCGCGTGGGCGCTATCGCAATAACGATCCCTCGCTGTTCGGAGAGGCACACATCAATGCCGCCGGGGATGCATAAATGGTTGCCAAGTGTTGTTGATGCAAGCGTAGTGTGCCGAAATAATCTTTACTAAGATATGCTCATTCTTTGAATTTACCTGCAGATGTGCATGAGGTACCCAACTTGGTCTGATACTTGGAGTGTTTGTGAGTGTATCTGGTTCAAAGCCACGCCGAACATTTGGGGAAAAGGTACTTCACCATAGTATATGGACATGTGCATACAATTACTCAGGGTGCGCTAAATGACTATAATTGAAGTAATCTGAAACGCACGTAAGGCTAGGAACTTCCTGTCAGATCATCAAAAATACGTGCCAGTTTCCAGGTCTCAATTCCAGATATCCTTGTACATCATACATGATAATGTGCATGTTCCAACTACTGACCCACCGCAGTCCCGGGCATCTTTCTATCACTTATCAGTATCAAGAAAGGGGGGGGGCACAGAAAACTGTACCAAGAAAAGAAAAAGGTGTAGAACACATACGGACCGGCATTCTCTCATGAGAGGACCGTGAGTCGTCCTTCAGCAAGAAGACAGTATCCGCATCAACCCCCTTTGGATTGTGGCGATATATACGGGAAGATTATTAATTCCTTTCTTGATGTTTCTCCGTAGCAACGTTGAATTTAGACCTTAAAACCTCAAATTCCAGACATCAAATATCTTGAGGCGCGTCGTAAAGGTTGAAAGATAGGTCAGGCTTCCCATCAAGCCGACCCCGAATGGGCCGGGCCCAGGAACGAAGAATCAAGAGGTAACACGCGGATGGATGAGTTCCTGATGAGGCTCCGGCCCGTATGTTAGTGTAAGCTGTAAAAGATGATGAATAATGTACGTGAGGTGCCGCATAATTCTAGTTGCGGGTTGGTATTCACCTGGATTGAAGGTCATTACGGCATTATATCGAAACAAGAAGAGAAGACGCGCCGCTGACATAGAATATGCATTAGTCTACTGGAAAAACATACCACTCGCCACTCGGGCCGACTCTAGTATCCTCGTCACCCGTCGCGCGTTCTGTCAGCTTACGGGGAGATGGAGGACACATATGAGAAATAGGGACAGGGGAAAATGCTGATAAAAAATACGCCAGGTCCAGCATCAGCATCGGAGAACCTTAAAGTTACTGTGCAATCTTACGAAAAGATCAAGGTGGAAGGTAGGGATATTTACAGTATCTGCATTGAGTGCGGCGCCATCTCACTGAGGGAAAGCTTTGGTTACCGTTGTCCTGACACTCACGAGTACGGTAGGGTTGAGCTCGGATCCGGCTGAGGGTGATTTAGTAAAGCTGACCGCCCTCTATCCTCAATGTGGTAACGTAAATTCATCAACAAGCTAGAATGTGCATGAGAGTTCGAAGTAAAGGGTATCGCCGATGTCCGAGTGCACTTGGGTCGGCGTTTAAAAATATCCTATACCCGGAATTACCCGCAGCTTGTTGCAATTGAATCGGATGTGGCTAGGGCACTCATCGACATCGCTGGTAGAGTTGGCTCTCCGCGATTAAGATTAATCACATTAACGTTTCTGTCAATGCAAAATATCGAGAGGTGGAGGCCCAGACTGTACTAATTTTCTGGCCTTTGATGATACCTTGGGCTTAGAATTTAATCCTAATTCCAGATTCAAGCATTAAAGAAGGCACAGCGGAAGTTGGCAGTAATATTGAAGCGCTGTGTTTCCGCAGACAAAATTCTACTGTATATAATGGTGCTTTCCCGCCTTTTTTGAGCATATCCTACCGGATTCCATCCATGTTGCTAATAACGTTCAACCTAGCGTTTTCCTCACGCTTTCAAGCGGAGCCTGGGGCGCTGTTAGTCCAGTCCCATTCGACACCAGATAACCGTCCTGGGGCCAGGGGGGCAAGGATGCTGAATGCCATGGGCGACATTTCGAGATCGTACGCACCCGTACAGGGCACGCATCTGTCAACAACTTGCACAACAACAGAATTTCCTTGGTCTTTGATAGTTAACGTCAGTTTTCTGGGAATCGATGATTTATGATTTGATTCATTACATGTAGCTCTCAGGTTCCTCCCACAGATCGGATTTCTGGCTCGAACGTAAAAATATGAGTGCCCGTAAAAAGGCCATATACTAGAAGGATACCTACTGTTGTGGGCCACCGCCCGCTGCGCTACTTAGGGACTAGGTGTTAGTGGCCGCAATTGACCCTAACGAAGTCATAAAAGATACATACGGAAACGGATCGAAGATGATGCGGGAAGGGGCGACGACAAAGTCGGTTTCTGTACTGAAGCGTCCACATGCACCCAGACCTAGTCGCGAAATATAGTCAGTGTGAAATCTCAAACTGACCCAGAGAGACTCTATGAGGCGCCAACATACCAGGAGTATAGACTGTGACTAGGCAATACGTCATAATTAGCTTGAATCCCATTCGAGGGAAGCTCAAAGGGAATTAACTACCATCCCCAATAAATGCACGAACAGAGACAAGCGAGGAGAGAGTGAAGAGTGCAGACGCGACGAACAACATTGTATGAAGTGTTTCAAAGAAGGAAGTATAAGGGCTTGACTTGTTTGAAGGCGTAATAACTGGGTTGACAATCGATCAGACACACCATAACATTAGGTAGCTTGGCCACACACCAAATCACATTCTCCACCAAGGCGCTAGTGGGATTAGATTTAGCAAATTTTAATTAACCAAGACGGGGAAAGCAAAATACCGTAACACACCTGAAATTTTGTGCGCGCGTCGCCGTGTTACGATTCTTTCGTGTGGGTGCCATCGCAAAAAAAGATGGTACAAGACGCCGAGGACGCATCAGTACAGTTGGGGGTTCGTGATCAGGCTGATGATCAATGATGTTCACCTTGTGGTTAGTTAAAAAAGGCTTAGGTTGAATATCCAGTCGGAATTTGTGATGCCCTTCGATTAGATGCCCAACTCCAGCACATGGGCCAAATTATGTGAACGTGCATCGTCTCGGAGGTGCCGCCAAACGTTTGGGGAAGAAGGCGCCCATTGTAGTATTATATGTCTAGTTACATAGGGCGTGCTTGACGATACCTGCGTGAAACATATAAAAGAATAGAAACACAGGTAAATTTGAGAACATACATTTGAGTTGCGCCATTACAGGCCTCAGATTCAGGTGTTCTTTGCGATACTTCAATAGGCGCGTTTCATACCTCCACTCTTAGCGCATTCATTAATACATTGTAGCCTTAGGAGAACAATCAAAATCCGACAGCAATATTCTGCTGGTTGCCGGAGTTGCGGAAGGTCCTGATGAAACTGCGCTTCAAGAAAGGAAAAAATCAAGAGGACACGTACAGGCTAGTATTATATTTTGACGGCATTGTATATCAACGTAGTATCAATAATTCAATCTCCCTGGGTTTACGTGCGAGTCCGAGAAGGCCGTTATAAATGTTTTTCCGTAGCAACAGTTTTATTGTGCTTCCAATTACAAGCGCCAGAGATTCCGAAGATGCGTTCTAACGTTTAAGCTTACAATTAGCCCGGTCCTAGACAGGTTAGATTCGGTAACGGAGGTTCGAAAAATCAAGTAATTTTTTGAGTTGGTAGATAGTATGGGGTGTGCATAGGTTTTCTGCTCTAAAAGGGGACGAATAATGCACTGAATACGGCACAAGAAATAATAGACGTACCAGTAGCATACAACATGCACTAGTACAAGATTTGATCTTTTGCTATTTAGCCCCATCACCCTTGCCGTATGACGCAAGTTCAATCAGTTCAAGATGGCAGGAACAAGAACCAAAGAAATAAATGCGGACGGGAGAAGGTGCCGACAAAACGTATACAGCGGACCCAGTGTTGACGCTGATAAACCTTACAGTCGTCCTCCACTATTTTGAAGATGGATCTGGACTCTGGGGGTATACTTGGACATCTCGACGCGGGCGATATACCCAATAGATAGGGCAGATTGTCAGCCAGGTCACTCGAGGATAAAAATTATCTTCGTGGTTAGCTGACTATAAAAGGACCAGCGACCTTCGACTGTTGCAAGTATGGTAGTCCTAGACTGGATAACGCATTAGCGAGGCTGGTTTCCCCCGGCGTTAACATTTTAGACAATAGACAATTGATTGAAGGAGAATTTCCAAAGTTTCAAAAAAAGTTGAAATTGAGGGGTGCCATTACCGGATGTATCCGGGATGGGATCACGGCAAATACCACGAACATTCAGCCAACCAACTCGATTCTAAACCTAAAATTATGGCCACGGCGCTGCCTTGCTCTTCAATTTTTCTCAACTTTTTTGTAAGGCTCGAGTTAAAAATCCAATATTTCAGAAAGGTATCATCCCAGCACAGTTAAAACACTCAATCCGGGCGATAAATCGATAAATCACGACCTCGAAATCCTTGAAACTGAGGTATGTCAACAGGGTACAGCAGGTGTTCTATTCTCAAGATTTCCTGAAAACTAATCTTTTATAGAACCATAAATACCACCAATACCACCTTTTCAACTGGGCCCCATCCTTCCCACTAGCTCTAGGCTGCGTGAGGAGCACTACGCACACGGACCATCCTATGAGTATTATTGATAACATTCGATCTAGCGCTTTCTTCTCGCTTCCGGGCGGGACCAGGAGCACTGTCTGTCCAATCCCACTCAACGCCAAACAAGCGCCCCACGGCCTCAGGTGCGAGTACGCGGAACGCGATAGGAGACATGTCGACGTCGTTTGCACCCCCACAGCCTGGGCACTTATCGACAACCTTTACTACAACCGATTTTCCTTGGTCTTAGGTGGGTAATGTTAGCCTTCTAAGAACCAAAAAGTACTTGGAATTCAATGGACTTACATGTCGCTCTCAAATTTCTTCCACAGATTGGGTTTCTGTTGGAAATAGGAGAAAGTGAGTAAATGAGGACAATCACTCAGGGGAAAAAATAATCACAAGTTTGGGTTGGGGGTCGCTCCACTGATTATAACGCAGAAATTTAGTGACCTCAACTGACTCCAAAAGTGTATGAAAACGTACGGGAAAGTGTCGAAAGTAAAGTGAGAGATTGCGGCAACAAAGTCATTCTCCGTGTTAGATATTCCACATGCACCGAGGCCTACACACCAACAGAGTGAGTTCTCTGTCTTGGGCTAACCAGAGGATTCTATAGGGCTTCAGACGTACCAGGTGTATAGAATGTGACTAAACAATGCCTTGCGGTGAGTTCCAGATCTACGCTAGGGAAGACAGATTCAATTACCTTCACCAGTAAGTGCACGAACAGAAACGAGTGACGAGAGTGCAAGGAGTGCAGACGCGAAGAACAACATTGCAGGGAGTGTTAACGGAAGTGACAGCTGGTGTTGTAGCGAAGGGAGTACGAAGCCTCAATCTATTGAGAGAACACTGAATTGGAGAGTAAGTTGACCAGAACTACAGCACAACACGAGGTTATAAAGGCGCAAGGGTGAAGCCTCAGTCACCGAGGTAGCTTTATCGTTCCCCGATCCGTGTTCCAGCGAGTTACTAGGCCGGAATCGAACAACGTTTCATTACCGAGGCGGGGAAAGCCAAATGCGACCACGCGCCGGGGACCCCATGCGCCCGTTGCTATTGCTATTAACTTTCACCGTATGGGCGCCATGGCAAGAAAGATGGGAAAAAAGTGTTCTACTGTTCGGAGGGTACGCCCATCACCGCAGCTAAGAATGTGCATGTGGGTCGGGAAGTCGGAAGTGATGCTGGTGTATGATCTATATACAAGCACATGCATACTAATTCTTACATCTGTTAGGACCTTGCGATTGTTGGTAGGTATGTATGAAGTGCCCAAAATTCCAGCGTGGCTGCGTGATGTAAAATTTTTATGTGAGTGCATTATTCAGAATTACCGCCGAATATTTGAGAGAGAAGGCGCCGTGTCCTGTGGCAAACGCATATGTACATATGGCGGCCCGGGGTGCGACGCCGAATCGTAACGACCGGCCTGAAACGCACATACGAACTTCCGGCATGGTCAAGGAAAATATAGTCTAAGTCGTATAGGCACCTCTCTACAGGAAGCACAATACTAATACATCAACCCCCTTGGGTTTATGGGCCTCGGGAAGGCAATCAATATTTTTCTTGATGTTTCTTCGTTGTGACGCTGTGTTTACTTCAGGCACCAGTTGTCGTCAACTGAAATATTATCGGAGGCGATGTATAGTTGGAAGTGGGTGGTTCCTAGGAAGGATTACCCAGTAACCAATATAGTAGAACAAAATATAATAAACAATTGGTCTATATGCGAATTAGGATCATTGGCGTTACCGACACAACTACTGCGCGCGCCCTCACCAAATATGTAATCGTCGGTTTTGGGTAATATCGCTGCGCCACGGGTTTTAGACTATGATCCGGAGGACCGTTGGGCTCTCGCTCCGATAACAAATTGTGTTATAGTCAACCTAGTAGAACATATCCGCATCATCTCGTTGTACCTCGTCAAAATGGATGTAAAGAGCAAATTTTTCATTCCGAATCAAACGGACTCTGGTCCTCGGCCACACGTTCGTTGTGTATTTATAGACACTTCTTACGTTATGATAACGTAGCCAGGACTGGTGGTGTGAATGCAATTGTTGTTGTTAACGATTAGCGCCCAGGCCTGGAGTGGTGAGGACGTCGCAACTGGGTTAATGAGCAACAAGGAACAATCAAAGGGACATCAAGTTTTCACCGTGAAGGATCTAGTAGGAACCGATAGACTAACTGGTGATGAGCTCAGTTCGTCCAAGGTCACTATCTCAAAGTTACTAACGGAAAGCCACTGTGATATCCTAGAATCGGCCCTTGTGATCAACAAATACGAAAAAAAAGAAACTATGACCTACCGCCTCGTAGTAAATTGTAGTATATGGGACGTGGGACAGAATTGATTGGAAAGTTCTCGGAAAAACATCAACACATGCAGAAAGACAACCAAATACAGCTTCCTGAGTCATGGTTGCGCCCTTTCAGTACATGAACGATCTTGGGAGGATGATGGGAATGGAAACGTCCCATGTTCGTAAGGTATGGAATGTCTCAGCATCTTTCCCCGCAAAAGAACTCGACTTATCAAAAGATCACGAGGGCACTTTGGGAAAAAAGGAAATCACTTGTCCCCGATGAACGGCCTCCTATCCTCTTCGGTGATTACTCACAACCTCGTTTTCTTCGGGTCGAGCAGGATAGCAGAACATATGGAATTCGGGGCTTACGAAGTCCAAGGTCACCTGGGACCACCAGCAGGACGAATACAGTGGTGTGCGGTAATAGTATCACGAATCATACATTACACTAGCCTCCTGGTGTAGAAAGGGGTAATATGGGTATTGGTGCCATGCCGTATGATTCTGATCGCATGTTGGGAAACACCCACATCAATGTGGAAGATTATAACATACATACGGCATCGTATAAGGTTGTGTTTTGATTGCTACAAGAACGGATTAGACTCACCGGGAGGACGAAACATGCGCTAGTCCGGAATTCTACCATTAGGTGATTGGGCTAATTATCGTCGCCACCTAGTAGACCCTATCAGTAGGAAAATGAGGATAACCTAGGACAGGGGGAGGGGAAGTTGATAGATACAAGGAAGGCTTATAATAGATAACCAAAAGATGTAGAACAATTCTTAAGCTTACGAGAGAGTAAAGATGGAAAGATATCAGTGTAGGACACCCTTCATCCATATCGCAGTAGGCACCGAAATTAGATGAGATGGATCTAAAAATTAAAAGATGAGAACATGGGTTGAGATTGTTAAAGGATCCAGATGCAGTGAAATACATGGGTTGTACATAAGTAATTAAGTAATAGTATCATGGAGGGAGCGATGTGATGCGAAGTTGAAGTCAGGGTTGAAAAAGATTACATAGTACACTTCATAGCCAGAAAGGAGTATTTAGGAAGGGGCGTACAGAAGATTAGAAGATTGAATGAGTTGTCCATGAAATTTCTGATGAATGCAAAAGAGGGGGATGGCCGACCAGAGACTATCCGAATAATTGACAAGTTAGGCCACAGCGGCCCTTTGAGGTGCAGGGGTTTGTTGGAGCAGGGTTTTCCAATGCTCGGGCAAGCCCTGATAGAAGCAAGGGGTTGAGATAACGGAAAGCGACCTTGAAAAGAATTTACTCACAGTGAACTCCCCAGATACGGCATCGATTCCGATATGAACATTATGAACAAAGTCGAACGGTGTACTGACATCGACACCACGATGCTGGCTGCGAGTATGGATCGCCTTCAACCACGTCCGGGCTTGCTCCTCACTCCCCAGGGAGAGAAGGTAGCGTTTTCCGATATGTGTTTCCACACGCAGACACCGGGTTCGCGCCGACTCAATCTTCGCGATATCAGTTAGGTTGATGGGGGTTCCCACTGCCGAGTTCTGAGAAAGATACGCGGGCTATATCAGGGTCTTTATTGTTAGCCTAGAAGAAGGGAAGCGGACCTTTGATTTATAAATTGTAAGCGTGTGGGGTCCGAGGACCAACCACCTGTCCCTCCAGATCCATCCTGTGAATAAACCATCTTCTTTGACGGAGTGATGTCCATCTAGGACTGATGGCGAGCTAGAACGTGTCCCGTTGTCGCCCGTGGCGACTGTGTACCGCAGGGTTGGTGTGTCTTGGAGAGGGCTTGGCGGTTGGGATTGTGATCTGTGTTTACAAGAGACATCGAGCTTCATGTCCTCCTTACGGTCGACGTTGTATATAGTGGCATTATCCGTCGACCCTAGCGTGTTACTCCACTGGGAAGGTAAGCCCTGTGTATCTTATCAGTTAAGAAAAATGCAGGGCGGAGTCAGCTGCGGAGCGTACCGTGAACGCGCCTGTCTCTGGGTCGAAGCCAACATGGACTTGGTGCACGAAGCCTGAAGGATTGTTTCCACCCACAAGTGGACAACGAGAATATACGTCGTCATGCCAGTCATATAGTTCTCCGTCATTTTTGAAAGACAAATAATACTGCCGTTTCTCCGTGGCAAGTTTAACTTCTAAAAGCAGGCAGAAGGGCTTCAAGTCCACCCGCTCGACCTTGGAGATATATTGAAGGGGTATCTAGGCAGAACATCAGCGCTTGTGGTCAGAGGGGGTATTGCTGTGTGTCGTACCGTGTATCCAGGTGTCACCAAGGCGCGGTCGGTAAGTACGAGTGACCTGGCTTTCCAGACCCAGCTGGAAAGTGGGCCACTCCCTTTGATGTGCGCTCTTCCGGTTCGCAAAACCCCAGGCTCTGGGCTGGAAGCTCGCTGCCCATAGTTTTTCATTCCGTTGGCAAGGCAAGAAATTGGTCGGGTTGTCGAATGGGGTGTAGTGGTCTAGAACTGGAGAGGGGGGAATAACTGCGGCGGGTGGCTCGCTGGCGTGCTGGATAGGAGAGGAAATGGAGCTCTTAGGGGGCCCCGGATTGATTGGCAGATGGCCGAAAAAGCGATGATATTAGTACATGCACTGGCGAGGTGCGCGGGCGAGCAGGTAGTGTTGCAGGTCGCTGGGGTTGATGGTCTGATCAACGGTCGTTGTACAGCAAATTCAATCGCTGGTGATGGAAACGAATTATATCATTAGCGACGGGAAACAATTGAAACAATTGGAATTTGGCGAGGAACAAGGCCCAGTGATCTGCGGTTCACGTGGCCGCCTCGAGGCCAGGCTGTACTTCTGCTCCCCTCTTACTGCGCCGTCTTCCTTCCCTTTGTCTCTATTGTCTTGCGGATTGGCCTTGCTGACCTTTGAGCTCATCGATGTCGGGGCGTGTGTTCGTGGGCCCCTTTGTTGAACATCATAGCCGACGCGGTAATGAATTTGGATCGAATGGTGAAAACCAACTTGGACAAACATTCTTCCGACCACGCGACAACACGCGTGACTACGAAAAGAAAACATTCCGCAGCCCAGTCTGGGGAATTTGGACGATCGAACAAGCCATAAAGTGGAATTCTAATTGAAATGACTTTCATTCAAGGCTACCTTTGCCTTTACATACAAAGGCGCGTCTACCGTACACGTCTAATCATGCCTATCATTCCTGTCAAACACTGAAAACCCCTCTAGCACTATCAAGTTCACGAAACAGATGTAACAACTGCGAGCCCACGAACGATCGATGTCGATCTCTGTCTCGTCAGCGCGCCCATCAGTACCATTAGGCTGTTATGCTTTGATATTTTCGCGTACGGCATATCAAGCAACATAATGATATCAGTATGGTTCCAAGCCAGCCAACCTGCTAGGGCCACAATGACAGTCCCCCCATCAACCATAGTTCTTTCAACCTTCCCGCCGGCACTTAGGCTAACTCGTGCAAGACGAGAAGCAGAAAGGGTGAGCGCCTCTTTGTGAGTATCCCCAAAGAGTCAAGCATAATCTCGCGGAGTAGCGGCCGATCAATACGCAGCCGTATCCATCTTCAGCCAAATCTTAGACTGCAAGACGCAGACACAGTAAAGGGTCAGACTATCGCCCAAAGGAGAGGCCAGACATACTCCCCGGGACCGTTGGCGATACAGTGGCGAGACGAAAAGGTATGACATTCGACGAGCCCTTCCCTGTAATCTGATTGCGAAACCCAACCGAAGTTCAAACGTTCTGGCAGGCGTGGGCATATCCCCGATGACCATGGACAACGACAAGTGTTCATATACAGTCGGCCTTGTCACCTGGGGGTTCGGCTTCCAAAATTATTGGACTGAAGAACGTGACCTGAGCTAACACTTGGCACATTCGCACCGTGGAGTACTGTGTAGTATTCCGTATTCGTCCACCACTGTACAGCACAACCCGAAGGTCCCGGTAGGCGCCACCGAGGGTCATGTTCCCGTAGAGGCCCTTGTGTCGCTTGCCATCGCCTGCCGCACATAGCTTTATCCGAGCTTCTCACCTAACGCTTTCTAGTCGTTTCGTACTATGATCTGCGATCTTCGATCATCAGCATCTCTGGGTCCATTCGTCCTTATAAGTGCGCAGGCAGGCGCCTGACTTGACAGAGGAAGTCGACAGGAATATACATCATGCCTGAGCTATTGCCGGCCAACAAAGGGGTCTGAGACGTCCGAGAAGTCCACCTGTAAGACCGATAGTCTGAAAATATGCAGACTTTGGAGTCGATGTGGGGCCCAATGATTTGGGAAGAATCTATGTAAGGTTTAGAAGTTGTACTGTGATGCAAGATTTAAGAAAAGGATAGGAAAAGGAAAGGCCTGTCTGGATGTGTATTACACATGTTCAAAGAAGATCAGCCTTCCCATGGGAGGTAAAATAGAGCCACCCACAGCCGGAGTAAAAATTTGGGGGCCGACGACCCTCCGGAGAAATGGGTTTACGTCCTTTCCTTTCTTGGAGTGGGAAATGACTGCTAGATACAGGCAGATAACTTTTTAGAAAAGTGGGGACAAATTTTCAAGGATCGGAATCTCATCGATAGAAACGAAGCTACTCGAAGTAGGAACATCTAGACATGGGCGTCTTAACGAGAAATAAGCTTACAAGTGTATATTTCGGTACTCTTGACAGATGGCCCATGCGAAAGACGCCAGAAATGATGGACGCATCATCGCAACGCGATGACAGAGTCGACAGTCGACTGATTTGAGTTGATTTTATCCCTGGAATTCAATTTTGATCGATTTTGATGAAGCTGATAAGCCAGCCCACATGGCCCGGCCAAGTCGAGGCACTTCCATTTTCATCCGGAACAGGGCGCTCAGTTGCCGGTTATGAGCTTGTCTATAGGAGTGAGTGCGCAGTTTCAGGGTATGAAATGAATTAATGACGGCTATCGGTCCTCGACAAACTGCGAATCTACAATTACACCGTTGGACCGCTGGTTTTTGTGACTCTGAAGTTGAGTTATATTTGAAATGTGTATCGCGTGGACATCGCTACCGATGATGTCAATCAGCTCTTGGTACACGCATATCAAATCGCCCGACGCGACGCTTGAGCGTTAGCAACGGATTACATGAGAACGTCTGAACCAGGGTAAGCTGAAGGAACTTTGAAAGGCTGGTCAATGGCAAACGTGGAAAAGTAGGAGGGGTGTAGATACAAAGATCAAGGAGTACCCACAGGACATTGCCAGGGTACACAGGGAGCGGAATCATTAATAACTGATGAAATGATGGTAGGTTGTGGTTTAAGTGGGAATTAGCCGGGCAGGCTCACCGCCGGGAGATCAGAAAATTAACTCCTGACAATAAACGCTATTGAACCGATTTTTTAATCTTCTTCTCCGTCGTTGTCGTGATATAGTTGTGTTTCGGTTTATCTTAGCGTCCATTCTCTTGTTTTACTTTTCGTTCTCGGCTGGTTTTGTGGTTAGGTCTCAGTCTTTGCGGACCCTTACCAGTTTCAACCCACGATTCGGACTTCCCAAGTTCGGTTCTGCCATCATCACGCTTTGGGATCATCAGGCAAGCATAGCCCAGAGCGCTTCTTCCTTGTTGTGAACCACTGCACCCAGTTTTGCTGAATTTCATCCTTTCCTAGCGTACGACTGAGGCGTAATGGGGTCTTGTATGTCTTCACCGGGTGGGATGGAGGTGTCTGAGATGGACAAGGCGATGCACAGGGAGGCAGAGAAGCAACTACGAGAGGTAAGTACTCCGCTTCTCTATGATATTAGCCAAGAGGTCCGTGCGGAGCTGATCGTGATCGTTGATTATAGGCCAAGGCGAAAATGGCCTCACAAGTCAAGGTAGGTTCACCCAGTCGCGGGTCCATGACGCTAAGAAAGAGGGCATGTTGTTCAGGTGCTACTGCTGGGGTCTGGGGATTCGGGGAAGTCGACAATTCTCAAAGTGAGTCCTTGAACGTCGGCCTTGTTATGCCGCCGTCGGGACTCGTCGTATCTAACGTTTCTCTCTTGTGCTCTACAGCAAATGAGGCTTATACATAAGCTACCCTTCTCGGCTCAAGAAATCGAGTCGTATCGTCAATTAGTGTTCGACAACTTGACAAGAGGCCTCAAGTATCTTATCGATGCTATGGAGGACATGGATCTCAAAGTTGCCGAGGACAACATACCACATCTCGATCTCATCGAGAATGCTACCGACCTGCGGGATGGCGAGCCCTTCCCCATGACTTATTTCGAGCCTTTGAAGGCGCTGTGGGAGGATCCCAACGTACAGAAAGCGTGGGAGCGGGGTAACGAGGCTGCTCTGCCTGAAAAGTGAGTCACTCGTTCTCTGGGTACGCACACGTCCCTGGTAACTAACCATACTCGCAGTCTGCTTTATTTTTTTTCATCCTTAGATCGTTTGTTTGACCCTGCTTACGTTCCTGAGGAGCAAGATATCATTCAATGCCGAGCTCGGACTATTGGTATCACAGAGACGACGTTCAACCTACGGGATCATGAGATGCTTATGGTTGATGTTGGGGGTCAGAAGAGCGAGCGTCGAAAGTGGATACACTGTTTCCAGGATGTCACGAGTATATTGTTTTTGGTGAGCTTAAGCGGCTATGACCAATGTCTGGTAGAAGACAAGGATGCAGTGGGTTTCTTTATCCCAGGCTGTCAAATCCCGGTATAGCCACTCACCTTCGCCCTTATAGAATCAAATGCAAGATGCCATGACAATTTGGGACTCGATATGTCATTCACAATGGTTCAAGCAAACATCAATCGTTCGTCGAATTAGCGTAATCTTCGCAGTGCCACCGTGCTAATATTATACACGCCCAGATCTTGTTCCTAAACAAAAATGACCTCTTCGAAAGGAAGATCCCTACCTCAGACATCAAGAACTTCTTCCCAGTCAGTGCAAAGTCTTCGTGCTTCAGAACACTTCCCACCTAACCGCTTCATTTACTTGCAGGACTTCGAAGGAGAGGCCGGGGACATTCGTGCCGGCCGCGACTATTTCAAGCGACGATTCGCAAAACTGGCCCAGAAAGCCGGCCGATCGAAAGAACGTGAAATATACATACAGTAAGTCCTTCATATTTTTTATCACTCACTCTCCCACAAGTATATTAAAAATGACATCAAGTATTACTACCGCTACTGATACCGCCATGTTGCGGGTTGTTATGGCCGCTGTTGAAGGTACGTGCCTTTCTCTACGACATGACATACTTGACATCTAATGCTTTCGTTACAGAGTGAGTGTTCTTTTCATTTTGTGACCCCTCCCATCATTTGCTCGCGCGAACTCTTCTATTTTCGTCGTCCTCCATAACCGTACGCCTAATTCTGTCTTTCCGTCCGGCAGCATCGTCCTTCGCTCAAGCCTAGAGACGGCGGCGCTGATCTAAATTCTATTTTCCTTTTCTATTTCGCTTCCCCCGATTTTTCCTTTTAATGTTATTTCTTATCTGCTGACATTCAAAACACTGTTGCATTACCATCGCCCATTTTCACTATACTATTATTTCCCATCCATTTGTATGGATGTTCTATTGTCTCGTTCGTTTCTTGGTTTCTTTCTTTCTCAATAACGTGACCCTGCGCGTAAAGACAAATACTCATGCATTTCTTTCTGCTCCTTGCCATAAATTTAACTCCTTCCAACGCGCGTACTTGTCACGCATCAAAAAACGTTGCTCCCGCTCCATCTCCATCGGCCCTGCTACTATCACTTTTCCGGCGACTCACAGCGCTATTGTAAGCAAAAATGTGCGTATCGCCCCTCATCTAGTATCATACCCCTCTCTAATAATAGATCTCTAGATTCGGAACATCATGCTGTGACAACACACCCATTCACAAGCCCGCGTGTCTCTACACAATCAGGGGACGGAACCAAATAACGAAAGAAAGTCCGACTTCTCAACACGCTCCTTTATCTATCTTTCCATCCAAGCTTTCGGTGACTGATTGCGTGCTTCTGGTTAGAACCAGTCTTTCTTTGATACATTTACCATCTATATCCTATCTTCTGATATCCCCACCCATGTTCGTCATGCATTACCTATACCAAAACCCCACTTGTACAACTCCTGCTGGTTCCCCCGAAACCACGGTTGGCCTTTTTCTTTTCTTAAATAGAGTAGTAAGTTAAGTTTAACGTGACACTCACATTGTCGCAGTCTTGTGTTCCAGAGATGATCTGACGTTTTGTGAGAGACCGCCCGAGTATGGAACGAGGAAGCATGCGTTTCATCATGATGCGATCTGTTAGATACCATCTCGTGACGGCCTATCCACAAGTGTGCCTCGAGCAATAACCCACTCCGAAGGTATACCGCCGGTCAGAATCTCCGGACAGAATCCCCCTCCGGCGTACCAAGGTATCATCAGGCATATGGTACCCAGGACATTGGCTGATGCCAAACGTACTAGTCACTCCTGCGGCGTCGACTTCTGATTGCGACTCCAGATGATGTTATTCTGAACAAAAGACGTGTTAGTTTAAGTTGTCACGGCCGCCAGCGGAGGTTCTGTTCTAAGATTCCTATAGGATGGGGGTGGGGGACCTTGAAGGAGATTTTCTCCGACGCCCATTTGGGTGGGAGGGTTTATATATGCACTCGCTCCCCCAGCGTTCCCAACCACCGGAACCCTAAACCCGTTTCGAGAAGGAAAAAAAAACACAAGCGAGGATTGAATGGTTTTTCGGTACACCGTGCCTTTACCATCGCGGGTCGCCGTTGATAACGGTGATTGTCCATCACCCTATTACGCTAGAAACGGGACGGTATAGCGTAAATCTGTGATTTTCCCCGGCGGCGAGGGGGTTTTGTCAAAAGGTTCCATATTGAATCTGTGGCGTTGCTAGCCCACTTCCTCCCAGGCAGGGAATATGTATGGAACAATGCAACAATTGCGGTTGGTCGAGAACCAGGGGCTAGAGCGTGGGGCTTGCCATCTTGAAGGAAATGGGCTTTTATGGTTTAAGCTGTTATGGATGGTTTTTCCCGTGCTAGTGAGGTGCGACCTGGGTTGAGGTCGTTGGGGTCGTTCTTTCGTGTGTGTGTGTGTATGTGTCGTTTGGCCAAGGATAGGGCTACAGGTTGCAAAAAGGGTCGAGCGATGAGATGGGCGCTCCTGAACCCCTCTTTCGCGAAGATTTGGCCGAGTGGCTCGCCGAGTCAGGTTATGGGAGTAGAAATATAATTATCGTCGCCGGATTTGTGACCCAAAGTTCTTTTCTGGAATGTCAAACACGAGCCTCAAAAGCTGAATGGACGTACTTAGAGTTGACTTTGAGTAAAAGGGGAGGTAATTAGCCGAGTAATGGTGGATTCTAGACCATTCAATATTCAACCCTGGACGGAAAAGTAACGAATCAGCGGAGCCAAGGCCGTGATTTCTCTTTCCATACTTTAATGATCGTCGACATGTTATGAAAGTCAAATTCGCTCCACTTTGACCTCCCTCGAGCCTTGAAATCATATTCTAACCATAATCTGACAGGGCTGGGAATGGCCGCGATTCGCCGATTAATTCACGGCGCAGGCCGCCAACTTTTAAACTGTACCGTACTACCGTTGCAACCAACTCCCGTGATGGTCAGTGGGCACGGTGATTAGAACCTGTATTGAATGAGTTGGAAGGTTCGGTAGGAGGTATTGAAAGGGAACGCTGACATTGGGCACCGCAGTTGCTTCGCGGGGGTCGAGCCAAAGCCAAAGGGCGAATAAGATCCCTGCGAGGTCGCCGCTGTCATCTTCAACGTCACAAGGGCAATAGGATGGTTGATCCAGCTTGCTTCCATGATGCTCCGTCAGTCGGGGACGCCGTGGTACCCGACGATGGTGAGCCATGTATAGCTTCGAAGTTGATATTATTACCCATCTCGGTGAATTTTTCGCAGTCCTTGCTGGGGGGGCCCACGGTCCGTAGATGGCGCACTATTGATCTCGCCCAGAGTTTATTCTACGGGCTTTACAACGACAACGCTCGCACTTCTACCGGCGCTAAAAAGTAATTGAGTAGAATGGGAGCCAATGTTTCAGCTCCTGAGGTTTGGAATGGCAGCTCGGATAATGTCAGTTCTATATCACAAGGTACAGACGACATCGAACCACACCACATACAAAATAAACCTATTAAGGTGAGCCCAACACTTATAACATCAGGCATTACTTATACCTGTTCAGATACTCCTGCTTGGAGCAGGTGGATCTGGTAAATCGACCTTTTTAAAGGTATGTTTTTAATTTGGATTATGAGATACTCCATTCCGACCCAATGTGGTAGCAACTCCAGGTTTTAAAGGATGAACCATTCACTTCGAATGATATCGAGACATTCCGCCAACTAATCTTCAACAACCTGATAGGAGGGATCGGGGACCTCTCGAGCATCGTCAAGGAAAATAATATCAAAGTATCGAACGAGGTTAGATGGCACTTTGAAACCATACAAGACTCAGGTATCATCGACCTCGGAGATGGGGAGCCATTCCCGATTTTTCTTCGAGAACACTTCAAAGGTTTATGGGAAGATCCAAGTATGCAGCAGGCATGGAAATATGGAAAAAATACGGCCCTATCAGAAAAGTAGGCTACGTATATTATGCTTAATTAATTCTTACTACTAACAGAGTTTATAATAACCACAGCCTTCCGTACTTTTTCTCTTCAATTGATCGATTATTTGAGCGCTCTTATGTGCCTAACGAACAAGACATTATGCGCTATAACGTACGGACTACAGGGATCTCGGAGACGATGTTTAATATCCGGGGCTATCCCGCTGCTGTAGTAGATGTCGGTGGGCAAAGGAGCGAACGAAGAAAGTGGATCTTTTGTTTGGAGAATGTGACTTGCGTGGTCTTTTCTGTGAACCTCAATGGCTATGATCAGCACCTCTTCGAGGACAACAACACTGTAAAAATAAGCACGCTTGGCGCACGCATTATTTTTACTATTTCATTCGCAGAACGAAATGGAAGAAGCCTTGAGATTGTGGGAATTGATTATCGGGGGCGGATGGTTTTCCGATACCTTAATAGTAAGCGAACCTTTGACTCGCAGCACGACGTAGTCAAACCATTTCCTCACCCTTAGATTCTACTCCTGAACAAATTTGATCTTTTCAAGAAGAAAGTTCAGACATCCGATATCAGAGCATTTTTTCCTGTATGTTTACATTATCCTGAAACCACCCGGACTCAAAGATCCACTTAGGACTTCAGAGGTCCCACCAGAGATGCACATGCTGGTTATGAATACTTTGAACGGCGATTCGCCAAAATAGCATTAAAGGGTGGGAGAGTGGATGAGAAGGCGGTACATATTTTGTACGTGTATTCTTTAGCGGGGAACACACATCCCAAACTTGAATGGACATGCAGTGCCACCTCTGCCACCGACACCAACAGGGTACGAGGGTTAATGCCGGCTCTTGAAGGTACGTGGTTCCTACTCTAAAACCCCGAGCTCATATATGGCGTGCTGACTTTCGACTATTCAGAGTAAGTTCTTTCGAACCTGTAGACGCTTTTGAGGGAAGGGCGTTCGCGCTAATATCTTATTGCTGATTATAGTGTAATTCTAAAGTCATATCATTCCCTAGGTCTGGTATGATCGTCATTATCACTCGGGAACAAAGAGTACACGCGTACGTGCAGTTTCGATGGGCCTTGTCGAAGGTCCAATGGTACCGAAAGATTGAATTAAATTATTCACAATTCGAAGGTAGTAGATTATTCCCCCCTTCTTTCCCGTCAATGTATGAGGTACCACAAACATATACATTTATTCGAAGTTGGTAAGGTCATCCCATTTTGGAAGACCACAGTACACCGGCAGATTCTCCCAAGTCAAGGCACGAGCGGCCTCATGACTAGCCCTAGCGACCGCGTAACAGTGTTTGCAAAACCATTTCCCCCCACACTGGCCCAAGACTACGAAAGGACTGTTTAAAAGGCCACCAGAAGGTCCACCACCATATTCGAAGAAATATGAGGAACCTGTACATTTCCTAGCTACAGCACACGCCTTCGTCGTGGAGCATGAACCACAAGGCAATAGATTTAACCAGGCGAAAGTTACTCTCCTCCGCGCCTCGCGGAATTTTTCAGCGGCCAGGGCGATCCGCAAGAAATCATCAGAGGAAATAGCATGAGGGACATGTTTATATAGACTTTCCTACAGAGAGATAAGTACGTGTCTCGATATGAGAGATCACGTCCGACTGACAAGTGTGGTCGTAATCGCTATTGTTAAATAAATAATTGGGGTGTACTTGAATAGGCGGAGCTCTTGTACCAAACGAAGGAGTCGTAATGTTGGAAGATTTTCGCCCGAAATATCCAGCACTGTATAGGTATTGGGACCATCGTCCCATTCCTTTAAAGTTCTCGGGAACTCAGCAGCAAGACAGGCGAGGGCGTCGTCACGCAAGTGAGCGACCTGATATTTATGGCCTAAGCGAAGGAAGGCCTCAAATACATCCAGCACAAGAGGTTTGGTATGATATGACCTTTCAAACGAGATCAAAAGGCATCCTAAGGTTTAAGGGTGTGAGCTAGATCATGATGAAACGTACCTGTTATATAAGGCGTTCAAAAAGTGCTCAATGTCTCGCGGGGAATCGAGACGTGCACGATTGGGCACCCAGCCATGACCTCTTCCTGAGGTTGTGGGATGCTAAACATGTCTTGAAAAACTACTGAGTGCATGGCTAATACCGACCGGTGAACACGAAATTGGGTATTTTGTGCAATGAGTACGATGTTGCCGTCATCCAACCACATTGTTTTCGATCGATCGAGGGATTGTGGGCCCTTTGTTTCTGGCTCATTTGGGGATCTGGAGGAAAACATGAACTGGGGGTGAAGATTGCAATAGCCTTCTTGTTAGGCTGATTAAAAAGCGATAGTGGACGAAAGTCGTGTGCACACCACATGGGCGACCCCACTGTCAGGCGAATCCCTTAGGCGTGTTGAATAAAGTAATTTAGCAACTCCCCAAGGATATGGCTACGGCAATACCTAGAAAATCTTTGATAACGATGCTTACGTATGGAACGCATTGACGAGAATATGTAATAGTGACAACCTTAGTAACCAATGTTCAATTCTCCCTTAGTACGTTTGTGACGATTAAAATTTATATTCTCGAAAACTCGGTCTTTCTTGGGTTCTGGATGTGGAATGGGAATTCGAGATTGGACAAGCCTGAATCAAACAATTCATATTAGTATTTGCAAAATTTTCGATCACCGATTAGTCTTGCGTTCTTTTTCACGAGTTGCAAAGATTCTTCCCGTTTTATAAGGTAAACCTAAAATAGGTTGAGCCACGTAAATACCATTCCACATGTACTGTGTGCGTACCGTGATAAGTTCCGTCGATTGCTATGAACGTGGGCCTCTTTGTGCTTTTGGTTTTCCCTTTCCTTTGATGGCCCAGTTCTCAAGGCCTACTCGATTAGCATTTTCAGTGTTGGTAGATCAATTATTATTATTTTGTCCCTTTTGACAATGACAAAAGGGTTACCAGCAATTAATCGAAGTTCGTGAGATCATCCCATTTTGGAAGTTTACAATACGTTGGAAGATTTCCCCAAACCAAGATGCGACCCGCCTCGTGATAACTATGGGCATATGGTCCACAATGGGAGCACAAGCGTTTTCCCCAAGAGTCTTCCCATTCAGTCAGAGGGTTGGTTCCAAGAGTACTAGAAGTTCCAGTTTTGAACTCGAAGAAATTCAGTGAGGCTATTCGCCTGGCGGCGGCAATACACGCCTTAGTTGTGGTGCATTGGTTGCTGGGTAGGAGTTTCAACCAAGCAAAGGTAACTTCATTCCGTGCTTCGCGAAATTTTTCGGCAGCCATAGCGATCTGCAAGGCGTTATTAGCGGAAATTGTGTGGGGAACATGGTCGTATAGATCTTCCTACAGGGAAAGAAGAATGAGTGGTAATATTAAAAGTGGTAGCAGTCGACTGACGAGCGAGCTTGTAACTGCTGCTGATAGGACAAGAGTTGGGATGTACCGGTTTAAGCGAAATTCATTTGCTAAGCGAAGGAGTTGTAACGATGCATTTGGCTCGTCTGACACATCTAGTGCTGTATAATCGTCTAAAAGGTCGTCCCATTCCTTTAATGTTGTTGGGAACTCGGTAGCAAGGCAAGCTACAGCTTCATCACGTAAGTGAAGGACTTGATATTTATGACCGAGGCGAAGGAAGGCTTCAAAAACGTTCAATGGAAGAGCCTTGGTATGATATGACCTTTTAGACAAGATCAAAAGAGTATCCTAAAATTTGGGGGAATTCCTGGAAGGTACGCAAAATGATGTATCGTACCGTTTGTACAAAGCATTCAGAAAGTGTTCAACATCCTGCGCAGAATCCGACAAGTGCACCACCGCACACCCATCTATGGTAGGCTCCTCCTGAGGTTGTGGAATGCCAAACATGTCTTGAAAAACGGTTGAATGCATGGCTAACACCGTTCGATGAACGCGAAATTGTGTGTTTTGTGCCAGGAGGATGATATTGCCGTCTTCTAGCCACATGGATTCCGATCGAGAAAAGTCATGCGGCCCCTCTGTTTCTGATTCTTCGGTCCTTTGGCGTTTGGAGGAAGGCATGGCAGGAGGGTGAGGGAAGCAGATAAATTGATGACTGCCGATGATAAAGTGAAGCCTTGAGGGGCGTGCACACTCCAGATGCAGGGTCCGATTGCTGGTTATAATTATTTATCGGTTCTAAATTCAAATTTATACTCCGCTTATGCCCACCAATATTTAACTTCAATAACCTCACAAATATATGTGTGTACCAACCACAGAAAAATTTAGAATCTAGCACACCTAGAGAAATTCTCAATACTGACATTTCGAGTGTCTTGCATTAATGGGGTAGTGGTGACCTGGGTCGTTGCCAGAATCTAATCTGATTCGACCCGCCGGGAGTTCGATTCTCTCTTAATGCACAAACATTGTCGTTTTTTCCTTAATTTTGGTAGTATTCACCTCCGTAAAGAGATGGTGTGGCTTTGAGTACAACTTCACTCACTTACGTTCTTGAATATCGACTACTATATATTACAGCTCCTTCTCAGCCAACCATCGTTGAACAAGTTCTAAAGACTCTTTTGGTTTGTTATAAGGAACCTAGAACTGGTTAACCTACGCATAAATTGGGCCAAGTACTGTCAGCTTACCATATGACCAGCCTCATATATTGTTGCGAACGTAAAGCCCTTTGCACTCCTAGTCTTCCCTGCGGGTTTTCCTTCAACAGTCCACTCTCTCAGAGGCTGTCCAATGAAAGCCGACTGTCCACTCCACTCCAACGCGAGGGTCCATCTCTCATTCCCAACCCAGTTACAGATCCAGTCATATGCACCCACATAAATCAAAACCCGCACACCTCGGTCAAGGAGTGCACTAACGTAGTCAGTCGCCAGGTGATGCATATCAAGTGTAGCGGTGAATGCGTTGTGGACGTCTGGAGAACATTGCGAAAAGTTTGCTGTTAATGAGGGGTCAACGCCAAGGAGCTTTCGAACAGATGGCTTGTCAAGGTAGTTGCCAATGTGTCTTTGGGAAAGTTAGATTAGCATGTTGAAGCTGTTAGTTGTGCTCACTTTGTCACCGGATAACAAAGTGTTTCAATCCCTCCCTCACATGGCTGGCTGATATCGTAGGGGTTCCGACCTATGTGATTAGCAACATTAGTCATTTTCTTTGAGAGGTCGATTTGATATACCAGTCGCATGGTATGGTGCGTTGTAGACGCTGGAACAAAATGTGGTCGCGGCACCGCAACTGATCGCGTCAAATTGCTCCTTACACGATTCCCTCATCCATTTCTCACAACGTTGGAGCTAGATTTTCATCAACTCCGAATGAGGTGTGGAATGGGGAACGCCTCACCGTCGCTTTCATCACAACGCAAGTTGAAATATCCACAATAGGCGCAACAGAAGCGGGCGAACACTGCATATCGTAGTAGGACAATATCATTTTATGGCTATCTGTCATTCCGTTTCCTGCATATACGTGTGAGAATCTATGAGCCAATTTATGGCCAAGAATTCATACCAATCATGGCCGACTTCAAGTTGATGGGCGTTAATCCTGCTTCTATCAATTTCGCGTTCTGGTCGTATACAGCTGAGGCAAACAGAGGGATGTAACGTCCCTTTTGGAGATTAGCAAAGACATACGTGACAAGGAGTAATGAGACACACCCCGTACGACTCTCCAGCCATATGGAATGCGCGACCCTTGAATTGCCCAAAGTTCTCGAAGAAAATGGACACAAAAGCGGCAACGTCTTTTGCAGCATCTTCAGAGGTACTCTATGGGGAGATTAAGGTGGTAGACATGCTGAGTCAGCATGGGGACGGACCACAGCTTCCCCGTAATCAGCGTACGAGAACCCTACCCCGATCGGCTGGTCAATGAAGAATATGTTGGCATTTGAGTTCCAGGATTCTGGGTGGAAAGTAGTCCCATTTCCGTTTAGAGCCCTACAGGGACCTAAAAACTCTGAGCAACATTTGTTATTCTTCATACCGCCGATACTCACCAAGTTCCATGAATAGCCCGATGGATGACGAACACCCAGGTCCTGCAATACGAACAATTTAGTTTGTGCTCAATCTATGCCTAACAACGAACAACCTCCATTGGTCCAAAGGATCACGTCATCTTTATCGGGGTTGCTCCTGCTCTCGAAGAAATAGAAGAAGAGATGCCGAGCCTCGATGTCGATGTATCCCGTATATGAACTGCGGATATGATAATAATCAATGAAGCTATTAATAGAATACATAGGGCCCACATACTTGACGGTCGGATCGCAGAAATGGCTCTTTTTAATCCGAACATTGTAGTGGGGGAATACTGGGTGTTGAATATTCGTGAACTCTGTTTCCGACAAGAGGCTCAACGATTCAAAGGGTGTAAAGAGGCCCTCGTCATACTGCTGAGCAGAATAATCCGTGGCCTGCTGTGTAAATAATGTTTTACTCGACGCTGCAAGCGCAGATAGAATTGGTAAAGCTAGTGCAGTAGCCTTGAGGAGAATCATGGTTGGTAGTGGTGGGATCTGAATAGGCAAAGCCGTGCCTCATAAGTGGGAAAATGTGGGGTACAGACCGGACCATGGAATAAGATTGAACGAGATTTTCCAGAAACGGTTGTTTTGTCCCAGGGCAGTCATGTGTTGCTTAGTATATTGGATGTCTGCTGAGAAATTTGCCTGGTACAATAAGTAACACATTAATACTGTAGTGTTAATACACAAAATAATACATCAAAATACAGGTGGGCCTGGCACGACACTCTAAGCATACTGCACAACGATGATATGATCAGTAAGGGAGTCTCGCTGAAGAAAAACGACGTACCCTCGTGAAGGTCCCCATAGTCATGAATGTTTCCTTCCTCTTTTTCCCATCCGCACTGCCGTAAAGACTCTTTACAGCATCACTCATCCCTGCCTTCCTCTTTGCTTCCTCCATGGCAAGCCCACTTACAACTGCTCGGCTAGCCGCCGCGATGGTCGGATTCATCCCTGGTAGTGCCTGCTTCTTGCTCGGCGGCTCAGGATCTTCCGGTGTCGTGTTCTTCCGCTTTTTACTTTTCTTTGGGGGTTCAAGAAGACGGCGCCGTTCCATGTTGGCACGCATATCGTCTTCCTCCTCCTGGGAAGGGTTAAGTGCGACGATGTCATCGGCTCGTGAGTACTTTTTGGCGCATTGCGGGCACACATCGAGTTGTGTCTCCGCTTCCTTGGATTGAGTGGAAGACACTGTCTTCAACCCTGCTTGCGTAAATGTGCATCCACATGTCGAAATGTAAACAAAAGGCTGTAGACCGTTCATTTCCTTCAATGTGAGCGGGCAGACGAAATGCGCCCGTTCTGCAGACGGCGCTGCGTTTTCTGGGGCAGGCGGGGCGGGATTCGGTGTTAATGTCAATGTCTTAACATCCTACCACGAAGTTCAGAATAACGAATAGGAAACATTAGCGTTGGAACACACCTTTAAAGACCGTATATGTCCACATATCCTCTCTCCATCCCCATATGCTGACTTATCTAGCAAGTACTCTATGATCGAGTCCTTGTTATACAGCTTTCCTAAAGCACATGAAACGATGGGCTCCTGGAGTTTTCGCTGTAAAGAAGTCAAACAGGTGCCCTCGAATAGCTAATTGTAACGCACCTTCGATAAAGCACAAAAAAACCATCGAGCACGGGTCTGGTTGGCCTTGTCAGCTTGTTCTGCCTGTAAAAAAGTCTCTGTTAGGTTATTTGTAGCACGTCGTACAACATGATAGTTACCTTTGGCTTGTTGCGAACTAGATCTCTGCGGTCTGGGATGCTTCCTCCATCATTACCCATAGTTTCAGGAGTTTGGGAAGGCGAAGATGTGGTGGTTTCAGGCCAAGAGAGGCGTGGGAAACGAGTTGTCATTGGCCAGCGTCTGTTTCTTGCCTTCACACTGGGACGTGGCCGAACTTGAACGCAGCGAAATGCTGCAGGATCTATCGCATATGGACCGCATAACACAGCTTCAAGATGAAATTCAACAAGTGAGTAATGAAAAAACAATTGCGATACCATTGTAGAGCTCATCAATCCTCATCGCAGCTCCTCACAATCATGTCCAACAGCATCGCATATCTCACTTCACGATCGAATTTTCTTCAAGTCAGTCCCGAGATACCAGTAACAAAACAAAGGAATCCGGAGAAGTACGATTTACCGGAGGTGTTTGAAGGTGCGCCCAGTAGACTTTCGTCCGGCGGAAGTATCGACAGTCTGGATAGCGAACAAGAAAGAACTCGTGACGGATCTTGTGGTTAAAGCAAAACAAGTCGAATACTTGATCAACTCTCTCCCGGAACCTGAGCCAGAGGAGGAGCAGGTACTAATATCGTCCTGTGCAAACACAGTTTCATCTGACGTGTGAATAGGCGAAAAGATTAGCAGCATTGGCGGAAGAGATGACCACGGCGAATGCAGAGTACATCCAGGCCGTGAATCGCGCTAGTAAGTCCTTCCTTACTTCCAATGTGAACCTGTTAGTGATGGTGTTTCAACCGTTAGAAGACCTCCAGTCCCAAGTTAAAGAAGTTCTGCTCATGATGCTCAGCGAAACAGATGCCGATCTTCTTGCCGATAACCCTGGTTAATATCGCCTTACTCGCGAGCACCCAACATACCGTACCAGGCATGGCAAACTACGGACCACCATAAGCCATCGTCGACATTTCCTCCAGCAAGATTGATTCTCTTCGAGTGACATTGAAGTCTCGAGGCGTGCATAAAAAAATCCCCGTTGCTATATACACATAGCTTCCATTGCCTTCCTTTAGGATTACTTGTAAGAGTTATAAAACTAATTCAAGGAATCCTCTCTCCCTAATGCCTACTGCTCAATTTCATCCTCCATCCTTACTGCAGCACAAAATCTTCAGACACAACATTTTCCTTTTTTAAGAACTCTCCATCCATAATTCCATACACATATGCTTCACCGATGAGCTGATACCGCCCGTCGATTTTCCTACGCAGCACAAGTGGAACAGATGCACCGAACAAAATGCAAATAAGGTCACCCACTTCTGCGTTCACAGGAACAAGACCCACGTAACCCATATCCGACAAAAATAATCGGCTATTGTGGGTATCGCCCATCCTCACTAGATAAGCTCCATAACCCTGCACAGCATCAAATCGACTCAAATGGCTTTCGCCATATACGGGAATCCCCAGCACTCGCCTCAATTCTTTGTATTGGCTCTTGGAATTGGCTGTTGCACGACGGCGGTCTTGCAGGCTGCTGGGAGCGAATTCTTGATCCACAATATGTATACGCCAGGCAGCGTCGGCGTGGTCTTCTTTGCTGATCGCGTTGCTTCTCCGAACGAAATTCTCGACACCTATGAGCGCCTCCTGAAGAGATTCAACATTCTGTCCCTTCTTCAATGTAGGAGGATCACCAATGTGGGTGTGCCCATATTCGAGGATGGTGTCCACACGAACACATTCCAAAGTGACACTATCATGCTGGGCACAGGGGACGAAGGAGTGACGCAAATTCGCCGATGCAGAGAAATTTTTATCTTTGGGCATGCTCATCCAAGGAATTAGAATCGGTGCTGTCCAGTCAGGGACCCACGTTGGTAGGTCCGAAATATCGCCTGGTGGACGACACATCGTGAGTATATTAAGGTCGCCGTTTTTCAACAATACTTTGGCGATATCGGTGTATACTTCCTGGCAGGATTTACTATAATCTGCTGTAATCCCCAGTTCCCCAGCATTGGCGGCCAAACCTAGAAGCGAATATATCTTATATTGACTATCCGCAGCATGTATTCGAACTGCTGACTCCTCAACTATATAGGAGTCCGTAAGTAACCATAGTACGGGAAGCCTACCAGCCTGACGAAAGCGGCGGATGCCTCCCAACACCTTAAATGCGTCTTGACTGCAAACCCATAATAGTCGCAGGATCTAACTCACACACAACTTTTGAGTCCATGGAACAAAAGTCCGGCACAGTCGCGCAGGTGCTGAACAGCATGAGGGCGGAAGATAAATGACTGTAACTGATCCTTCGTGTTCCACACGCAAAAACTAGTCACCGGAGACATACAACTCCTGCTTGACCCACGCGCGGTGCCACCACGGACGAGTCGTGAACTGCTTTAAACCACGGTCTTGTGTGAAAACAAGGAACGCCCTCGATACCAACTCCTTTACAGCATCATTAGGGAGGATCAGATTTTCCCCTCCGTCATCGTCCCAAGTCCAATTTCTTTGGTCGAAAAGCTCCAAGTCGAATATACGATTTTCATGAGCCTCTCTTCCGAAACTTTCCAAGTAATCGATAAGTTCATCGGACCCATCTTCTGCTGGCCCAAGCCAGATTATGGTCCGGGTAGCATTCTGATCATAGACAAGGTCAATAAAAGGCCATGTTCCGGCGAAACTCGAAAATAGTTATAGATTAAATAGAGGAGTTCCGGTTTTATGACGGACATAGTCATTTCATCTCGAAATGATAGTACTCCGAAGCTGGGGAAGATGCGCATTCAACACCAACCTCATAAATTTCTCGCATCATCTGCACCTGTCTACTTTTCTCCTCGATATCGGCCTGGTTGATACATATAAAATATACCCAGACTGGCATATTTCCTATATCATACTGCAGATGTTGCAATGCCGTCTCAAGATTCGTAGTTATCTGAACCATGGTATCGTCGACAATTATTGGCCTGGTGTGGGTTGAGTCGCCCCAGACGTATGATAGGGCTGTATAAATCGGTTTTGAATTGCTGCTATCAAGTGGAGTGTGGCCAAGGGTGCAATGGATAAGCGCCTGCGCGTTTCCGTCCCTGGTAGGATTAGCCTGGCAAGACATATTTTCCTCTGTATATTGGTCAAGGGAGGGTACGATATTGAATTTGCTGGCTCTTGCGGCATGGGGTTATGCAAAGAACGTTTCATTGAGAAACCAAAGATGGGGTTAAGCTTGGACTATGATGTTAAAATGCCCCACACGTGCACGCGGGTAGACCGGTGACTGATCCCCTATGAGCAAATATATCGAGAATTTGTTCAATATTTGGGATGGTCACGAGTCTAACATGTGGGATAAAGTCAGCGCAAACAGGTATCATTCCGATCAGATGGAAATCGCCACGGAATTATAAAGATCTACCGTTCCGACATAAGTACCCCTCGTCGTTGCCGGGTCACAAAGCACTTGCACAACTACGCTTTTTTTATTTATTAGGATCACAAGATATATTTCTAAATCACGGCGTACGCTGCCTTCACCTTATACGGGACTCGTAAGTAGTTCGTTCAAGAAAAGTGAGCCAACCGCTAATAGTCTAGAATTTATATACCTACTCCCGTATCTAGGGTATCGACCGGCATTCGAGTTCTATTACTGGTGAAATCTAACACACCCAACGACATAGCATCATCCCGTGTCTTTCCGTTGCCTAATTTGTGTGCCGATTCCCGGAGATTTAGTATCAATCGTGATCCCTAGAGCATCTGGTCAGAGAATATTGAATTATGACGTTATGGAAGGACACACTGAAAAGGAATACGTCCCGAGTAACCACCTATGTTGGTATTTGTCCAAGATAAGATCTTTCAAGGTAAAAAAAGTATGAGGGTCACTCACGGAATGTACGCTGCTTGTAGTGGTCCATACACAGTGACCATGAACAATATGGATACTAAAATGACCACTTGTGTACTACTTGTCAGATAATGTATACTTTCCTCGTACGAAGTAAGCCTAACCTGCAATACTATTGAAGGAATTAGTTTTCATATCTCAATAGTCACCCGGGATACGTGTATAATAAATGTCACTCACGACAAGAAGAGAATGGCACCATCTCGCACAAAAGCTATGAGCAAAGGTGAAAATTTTTGGTCCCTTTTCCAGAAAAATTTCCCTCCCCCACGAACGGACATGTAGAACTTCCATACGGTCATTGCAAAGAATATAACTAAACAAGTCAGATAACACGCAGCCCCATGCACAAAAAAGCACACCAGAAATCAACAGGGACGGCACCCTGTAACCGTAGGTGATTACCGTCCAGACAAACACAATAGAGGGCTCACCAGGATACCAGTGTCAAGTGAATCTCCGAAGTCTGTCCAATGCACCCAGGGAATGGAAGTCCGGCTAGAACACTTCGTGCAAAAGAAATTTTAAGGATAATTTTGAGTACAATGCAGATATTCGTCTTGAGGACATTCAGAACATTGCCAAAACCTCGGAGGGAAAATTGGTACCCACCGTGAATTCCGCTGATAAAAATCCAGTAAACGTGGGTACTACGAAAGGTAGCCGGAATCAGTTTCTTGGACGCACCTACAATTAAAAAAATTAGAAAAAATAATACTAGAATATTCTGAGAAAGATAATCATTTTGTAATCAAGGTTGAGTATACCTCGACGACTTCGTCCATACAGAGCGTGGATTCGAAGGAGAAGTACACTGTTGACGAGAGTGGTGAACACAATTGCTCCAAAACTGTTACAATCAGTATGTAGTTTAACTTTTAATTGCCATTCTTACAAAGAGGTTAACCAGATATAGGCCAGGCATCTAAAAGGCAGTTGTCATTTCTTATGAAACGGCTTATTGAATGAGAAAACAAACAGCTGCGTATGATGAGTGAATAGTGACCAAGTTTCTGGTTTGATGCACTCTCATACCTTGATATCAATATCTTCTTGAGCATCAACTTCGAGGCGAATAGATAACATGTCAGTGGCAGATGATATACTTGTCATTAAATTGTGCACCTATCCCAATGAGGCTGGGGAGAAAATGAGCTAGGGAATCAAGTTCGAAAATACAACTGACCCAACTTGAAAAAGACCGTAATACCTGATTATAATGTAAAGGGCTTTGGGAATTGACCACCTTTCCCTAAGTGAAAAATTGATACAGTATCATCAAACTGGACGAAAGAAATTTACCGCCAGATATATTCTATCTGACAGAAACACTTGTCTTCAATGAACAATGACTTAAACATGGTAGGCTCACCTCTTGGGACATCTTAAGTAGTATATCATACCCTATGATGGTTAAAACCGCAACTAAAAAGATTGACTTTTAACGCTTTTTATGATAACAAAAATGACAAATGTATATACCATTAGAATATGTTACCGTTCGCCTGTCCTTCAGGATACCGAAGAGGGATTTTAACTGTGCAGCAGTTGCTTCGGACATGAAGTTGCAATTGTATGAAGTTTATCCTGATTTTGATACTCAAGGAGTATACGCTGCCATCATCTTCATCCTCTTATAAGGGAGGGAGGAAGGCCACCAGGCAGTGTATTAACAAAACATGATCATCAGATATCGAGTTAGAAACTATACACTGTGATGCCGATTGTCAAGGAATACCTGAAACTGGCACAAAGGTAAGGCCTTTTTGCTCACGGTGGATACTCTGATATTAATGATGAGTGTGGAGATCGATTAACGGCAGCAAATTTTTTTGATTCAAAATGAATAGGTTTGAAGTGGACGCACCAGTAGCCGTCATAGTGGTTCAGGCATATCTACACTAGAACAGAGACAGGGACTCCAGTTCAGCGCATGGGTTCTGAATGGAGAGAAGGATCAATGGAAAGCAGATACGTATATAGCAGAAAGATTCCAAACGATAAGAGTATTTTGGCATTGTTTGTGAATTTCGGTGACCACTTGGACCTGCTCCAAGAGCGTCTCCTCGATGCTTGATTGATTGATCTACTTGCGTGATGTTTAATTGGAGAGGTGAAAGGTTCTTGGGGCGTCTAAAACTTGGTCACATGTATCAGCCGCTCGTACATTTTTCGGGACAATTGTATTGAATTTCACACAGATGTCAGCATTAATTAAGCATCGCTGATAACAGTTCTTCATATATAGATCTCACATTTCTACATGGCGCGCTGTAGATATAGATACAACTACTTAGCAGATGAATCCCACGACATAGGATCAAAATGGTACGATACCTTTGATTTTCCCATGGTAATATGTTTCATAGCAGGTACTATTCAGGACAGGGTTGATAGCGATAAGGATTAAACCGGAAACTCGATGAACCTAAGTGTCTCCATCCAATTGAGCCTACAAAGAAAGTATCCATGAGTAGTGAAAGGAGCTGATAGTGTTTTGTGAAGAACTGGGACAAGTCGAAGTCGAAAAACGAGGGGCCTTGGAGGGTCCAGCACCCTAAAATTCTCCTCGAGTCTGTTTCTTTTGGTCATCATTTCACGCTTCACCCTTATTCTGCCTTATTTTGGGCTCACAGCCTCAAGAGATTGCAATTCAACTTACCCTAGACCCCAATCGTCAATTTCCCGATTCCAGACAACCAGATACAATCAACTTGATGAATCGTTGACGAATCACTTTATTCTTCATCCAATCACGAACCTGTGTTGTAAGTGGAGTTCACATAGCACTTATTGTGGAAAAAACTGCATGATGTCCAACTTTGCGGCACGCCGCACTCGTGCCGCCATCACGCTCAGTAAAAAATAAAGTCAAACTTTAGTCATGAGATTTAATTTTGCCCAAATGTAATTGTCAAGAGCCAACCCAAAGTAGTTGGAAACCACTGTTTTCCTTCCTAATGGCCAAATCCACATCGAAAGTTGATAAAATCAAGATTTTGGATTACCTTTTTTACTGACTTTTGTGTGACTTTTCGTTGACTTTGTTAAATTCTTGGACTAAACACTGACTAAGCATGACTTTCCTTTTTACTGAGAGTCACGTGGGTCACCCGTAAATATTAACGATACGACCAAGATACGACTTCAATCTAAGTTCAATCTCATGGAGAATCTCTTTGACGAGTCAAAAACAATCGCCTCCTTTATCTTTTGGTCTACTTAATAAAATCTATCGATGGCTCGATGTTACCAGTAAAAGGACTTAAAAGGGAAGGTGTTTCTTTTTGCGACCGGTACGAAAATCAAGAAAATTACTCTAATCTTTCAAAACGTGGTACTCGTGTCTGTCTGACCCAGCCATATAATATAATTTGATAACCTGTGTACAGCTCGAAAGTAAAAAAAAGTATATAAGCACACTGGAACCCGCCTGCAAAATAATTAATTAATAAGGAGGCATTACTGGATTATCGTTGGTATTACTTGTCCTAACTATACATACCACTGACATCTCCTACGGCGGGATGCTCATATTGTCTGGTTTTGTATTCAGTATGAATAGTTCCAGATTTTCACACTGCAAGTTTGCCAAGGTTAGGGAGGGGCCTCCAGCTGCCTTCAAGTGACTAGTTGACTGGTCTCGGCCCATATCTCCTACCAATATACAGGGACTCCGGCGAGTGATTTAAATCATATGTTCCTCATTTTGACTGGGGAATCAGGATGTCAACATAACTTGATGGGCCTCCCAACATGCTTCAACCAATATCATCGAATTTACTATTTCTCGAATTCACATAACAAAAGAGCTCGACTGATTTACATAACATAATACAAAACTTGAGATTCTTCTTGGAACTGCTGAGCCAAGATGCACATAAATCTGTTTACTTCGGGATGTAGCAACTGGATAATTCATGTTAGGTCTGTAATCCATAAATAAAGGAAAGTGAAATCTTACATGAAATGACCATCGCATGCGTTTGGGTGGCCACTAGTGCTGCCGTAGTTCAAGCGCTATTAGCGGGTAGGCTGTTGAATATCGAGCAACTAAAGGTTTACACTTGGAGACTTACGTAACGGTTGCCCTCATCAACGAAGTCGTCAGGGTCACCGAGCGAAACATCATCATGCTGGGCACCACTCCTGCCGATATCTGTAATATGTATACGTCAGAGCACATACCAACACATCCGGAGCATTCGCGAGGCTACTTACAGCAGATGAAGTGTCCAGGGCACGCATTCGGGTGGCCCTCGGTGCTGCCAAAATTCAGTTTATACCGGTTGCCTTGGTCAGTGATGAGGTCGGGGTTGCCAAATGAGGTTTCACGCTTGGTGAGCTATAGAAAATGAAGGGGTGTCAGGGAACCTGTGGGGAGCGGCGATGTACATGCAAGTGGAGACGCACCATCCCTGTGTTCTCATTAACTGGAGAACCGGCAAC
>MU150240.1:417-181043 GCA_015584075.1 Collybia nuda
CGAAGGGGGTAACTCCTATCCCATGTGCCAAAACCATTAACGCTTTAGAAACAGCAAAACTCTATATTGAACACGTGTACAAACGATTTGGACTTCCAGACACATTTTTATCAGATCGAGGACCACAATTCTCAGCAAAAGTATTCAGAGAAATGGGACGACTTCTCGGAATCAAATTAGTAATGAGCACAGCCTACCACCCTCAAACCGATGGAGAAACAGAACGACTAAACCAAGAACTAGAAATCTATTTTCGAATGTTCTGTCAAAACAATCCCTCACTCTGGAAAGATCTATGCCCAATTGCCGAATTCGCACATAACCAAAGAATACATTCCACAACCAAACAGTCACCATTCTTCCTCATGATGGGCTACAAACCAGTAGCCATCCCATCCACATTTGAAAAAACCAATGCACCTAGTGTCGAACAAAGATTAAATGAATTAGAGAAAGCAAGAAAAGAAGCAATTGCAGCCCACGACTTAGCAAGAAGAAAAGTAGCTGAAAGGACAACACGAGGATTTACTCCATTCAAGAAAGGAGAACGTGTTTGGCTAGAAGGAACGAATCTTCGCATCCCATACCCTTCAAGAAAACTTGCACCAAAACGGGAAGGACCTTTCAAAATCCAAGAAGTTCTTGGACCAATCACTTACCAATTAGAACTTCCAGCACAATGGAAGATACACCCCGTGTTTCACGCTTCACTTCTAACACCATACATAGAAACCGATACCCACGGACCTAATTTCACAGAACCACCCCCTGACTTAATTAATCAAGAAGAAGAGTTCGAAATAGAAGGGATTATCAATCACTGATGCCAAGGCCGAGGCTTCCAATACCTCGTGAAATGGAAAGATTACTCACCTGCTCACAACACGTGGGAGCCCAAGAACCACTTAAAAAGAGCTTCAGAAATCCTCCAAGACTACCAGAAGCAACATCGCCTCTAACACTCAACCCACTTATCGTCCTCATCGCCCTCTACATTTATCAATGTCATGTCTTCCACCAATTCCCAAAACAACATCGAAACCACCAGTGTCATCAACTCACCTTTCCACACCCCTGAAGTAAACATTCCTTGTCCCAGACTCCATCGATCCGTCAGCAAAATACGAAGAATGATGGAAATTTCACGTCGAATCAAATTTCAGGAAATCTACGCCAACGAACAATATCGAAAACAACTAGAAAAGATCTGGGAAAAAGAACCCTATACCCATGAATTCCAGAAATACGTTAAATTAATTGAACTACGAGACCATATTTATAATCAAACCACCAAGATCGTTGAAATGATTGATGACACCGTCAAGATCCTCATCAATAGTCCAGAATACCAAGCGGCCATACCCCTTTATTTAAATAAAGCAGGACAAATCCATTTCCCTTCCACCACTCCCTCCAACCTCTCTGATTCGCCACCTTATCAACCTCCTCAATCACCAACCCCACTCCCAATTCTATCCCCCACACCAGTCCCAATTCCTGTGCCAATACCATCTCTAGAAGCTACTACCCCTAAACCTATCATTGAAGACATAAAACCAGAAATAAAATCAACCCTTGCTCAAATGAAAAGTAGAGAAGCCATCAGAACAGGATCCGGAATCGTAAAGAAGAAATCACCTAAAACCAAACCAATTAAACTCGTGTTGAACCCTTTGAACCACACTGGCACACGAGAAAATCCTATCGATCTCTCTTCCGAAGTACCCTCCCCAGGTTATTGCACCACTTGTGGATCCAAAGATCACGTCGCCTCTCATAGATGTCCGAAATATCAATGCTCTATCTGCGATGTATTCGCTCCAGATCATGACTGGTCTGATTGTCCCAAGCGAACCAATTATTCAGCCAAGACGGTCAAACATCATATCAACTGGACTACAAATAAAAAAGGGGAAAAGACAAAAGTGGAAGATCACGATGGATATGTTTTAGAAGATTACTGCGAAACGGATTTTGGAGATGAAGCTTACTACAACATCGACGGAGAAGGAGGAAATTACCATGGTATTTATTATTAAAAGCTGGGACGCTTTAAAGATAAAAAGGGGGTAATGTTACGCTTTTTCATTCTTTATCATATGACGCTCCTTTTCTTATTATCAACTGACTATCTACATATGACATCTCCTTCCATTTACATCCATATGTTCACACGCGTAGTCATCATCTTAGTCATATACCCAGTAGCGTAATTCCCTCATCATACGCTTACTCATCGCTGACTCATTTGATTACTCATTTATGCTTACTCATTTCATTCATACTTTGTATATATAGCCGTCGTTTAGCTTAGATAGTCTTTAGCTTGACCTAGCTAATACAACGCTCTCAATCTCATTGATCTCGATGCGAACTCGATCTCACTCGCCTAAGAAGGGGGTGACACATCTTTAGACTTGTACGACTCAGACTCTACCTTAGTATCAGGGAGTCTACCGACTTGCGTCTTAGCTGAATAGCTGACGTAATAGCTGACTTAGACGTTTAGACGCACGACGAGCGTTATAGCGTAACAGAAGTAGATCTCAAGTTCCTGATTTAATCTTTCTGTTTCTCCATCTGTCTGTGGGTGGTATGCCATACTCATGATCAGTTTAATTCCGAGGAGTTGTCCAAGCTCTTTGAAGACTTTTGCAGAGAATTGGGGGCCTCAATCTGATAGGAGTGTGTCTGGAAGTCCAAATCGCTTGTAGACATGTTTGAGATAGAGGTTTGCAGTGCCCAAGGCGTCAATGGTTTTTGTGCATGGAATGGAAATTACCCCCTTCAAAAGACCATGGTCTACCACGACCAGCGCATCCACTGATGTAGTTTCTGATAAAGATGCCCATTCCGGGCCACCAGTATTCTTGCGAAATAAGCTCTTGGGTTTTGTAGCATCCAGGGTGTCCTCCTGGTATGCTATCATGATACCTTCGCACAATTTCTTGCCTAAGTTTTACATCCGGTGCGATGTAGCATCTATTTTTGAAGAATAGTAATCCTTCTTCAAATTTCCAATCTGCAAGATTGGATTTAATTGGCAGTGGTCCTGACTCTTTCAGCATCCCTATGGCGCTTGCAAAGAACTCATCATCCTTTACTGCTTTCTTCAGATCTTCTTGTAGCCCTAGATCAATTAATTTGACAAAGATATTGTCTGGGAGTAAGATGCAATCCTTGTTGTCATTGTCTTCATCTTTCACATAGTCTGACCTTTGTGAGAGTGCATCAGATTGTATCATTTTGGTGCCAGGGGTGTGTACAAGTTTTAGGTCAAATTGTGAAAGGAATAAACTCCAACCTGCTTGGTGTCAGTTGAGTTTCTGAACTGTCCTGAAGTATGTGAGGTTTTTGTGATTGGATAATACCATGGTTGGGAACTTTGATCCTTCTAAATAGTGCCACCAGGTTTTCAGTGCTCTGATTATTCCAGGGAGCTCTCAATCATATATTCCGTAGTTTTGTTTGGTTTCCATGAAAGAGTGGGAGATATACCCACATGGGTGCCATTCTCCATTCTGATCCTGTTGTCACAAGACAGCTCCTGTGGCCCATTTTGAGGTGTCTGATTCAATGTGAAAGGGTTTGCTTTTATCCGGCATCATCAGGATGGGTGATTTTGTTATGGTTTCTCTTTTCCTTTCATTATCTTATCTTATCTTGTATTATCTAACCTTCAGACTATCTCTTCCCCTTATATCTTCTCACCCTCCATTCCATTCCCACCAATCCTATTATTACATCTACCTTTCACACTATTACTCAGCACTTCATTTATAACTACCAATAGCGCTTATCCCTTGTCGAAGCATTACTCATCATGCTTCTTTTATAACTTATATATATACCATACAATGTAGTAGATAGTCCTCAACTTGACCTAGCTGAATATACCTTATTCTCTACAACTCGACGCTCAGCTTGATCCTACTCGCCTTAGAAGGGGGTAGTGCATCTTAGAACCAGGAGACAGACTTGTCCTTTATATCAGGAAGTCTATAGATGTCAGACTTCATTGTTGACAGTCTTATCAAACCAATAGTTGGTCTTGATCTAGAGGATAAGACCCAACAGCCGTAACAGGATAAATTTCATTGGTTTCTTTGATTGTGGCTTTTGGGTGTCGTTTGATCTGTCGGATTTCAATATGTTTTCAGATGGCTTCCGAGAGAATGCCTTTGCGAGTACTTGGTCCAAAATCTAGTGTTCCTTTCTCCCAATCAATTTTAGGATTATGCCGTTTTAACCATGGTAGTCCGAGGATAATTGATTCCTTTCCTAGACCACTGACAAGTAATCGGATTCTGAATTCTTCTCCTCCAATGCAAATCTTGGTCCATACGCAATCTGTGATGCTTCCAGCCTTGTTTAGTGTTCCATCTACGTTTCTGACAGGGATGTGTTTTTGAAGGGGTGTGGTTTTAATGTTGTTCTCTTTGACAAAAGTTTTGTCAATGAAAATTCCTCCTGCTCCGCAGTCAATTAGTCTGGTGGTGTGGGTTTCAACACTTTTCTGTCCTTCAATCACTGTAATGGGAATCAAAAACAATTGTTGATTCATATGTCCTAATATTACAGGTGATATCCAAGCAGTCGGGGCGAGATCTGACATCGGTGCAGGTCACCATTTTAAAAACCCTCTTCCTCCATGTTCTTGATGGCTACTTCCTTCTCTTCTTCATCTAAGTCAGCAATCATAGTGCGTATCTTCTGATAGGCATCTTTGCCTTTCATTGGGACCCTGGCTGGGGTTGGGGTATTAGGGTTTGTTCCATTATGGTGATCTGTGGCCCTATGTCCGTAGTGATGACATTCAAAGCATAGTCCCTTTTTCATATGATCGGTTCACTGATTGGTAGTTAAGCGATCTATGTCCATGGCATTTGGATTGGTTCTGGAAGTGTATTGGGGCGCATTGTCTCATTTGAAGTTGTACTTCTTATTATGGCTGGATGGTTTAAATCCTCCTCCTCTCATCTGTGCTGCTATAGCTTTTGCACAGTGATATTGTCCATCAAATTTGGATGTGAATTTATACCAATCGGCAATCTTGGTAGGCGATTTGTCCATTGTGGCTATCTTTTCCATCAACTTGGGTGGGAGTCCTCTCATGAATCAATCAATGAGGGACACATCTTCTTTGATCTTGCTCCTGCTGGCTGCTGCTCTGAATCTGGCAATATATTCATCAGTGGGAATAGAACAAGGAGTAAGAAGATACAAGGAAAAGAGATAGTCCGAAGGTTAGATAGAGTGAGATAAGATAAGAAAATGAAGAGAAAGGAGAAACCGTAACATTCCCCTTACAGCGTCTTTCAGGCAGCAACCAGCCCAATCACTGGATGGATCATTGAGATTATCAAGGACTCTGAAGGCCCATTTGCCTTTATCATTCTTAATGTATTTCAGGTGGCATTGACTCATCACAAATGCTGATCCTGGCACACCACCTCAATGAGAAGACTTTACTTTTTGTACCTTCAACAGTCTGTTCCCTCACTCAGCTCTGTAATATATATATTGAATTCAAAACACAGGATGTATTATTTCAATACAACATACAGCATGACTGCATTTTCTGGATCTACAGACTCTGGGCAGTGCCAGGTAATTCAAGAACATGCAGAGTCAGGTCTCTTGGAGAATTTCATCATCCATACTGGCACCACTGAACATTATCTCATAAACACCCATGGGCAGCATAACCCCCAGCTTATCCACAAAGCTTTACCTTAGGAACTTACCATTCCAGTGCCATTTGCCCTCAACCACAATCATACCACTTGAAGATATCAAGTGAATATTGCACCTCACAAGACTCCAAGTGTGTCATAGTAGCCACCAAAGCTACTCTCAAGAAAAATGCTGCCATTGCTGGTGGCTGACAGCCAGGGCCATCTGGAAAGAGAAAATTGTTGGAATGAGGTGACCCTCGTCATCCTCCTCGTCATTGACTCATGTTACAAATACTTATCTATGAAACAGTTTCTCATTATTAAGTATGTAGTTTCGAATTACTAACTACCTTAGTAAGTAAAGATAACAATATAAATCATTATGTATTTAAGTCGTATATTGTACATGAAAAATATCATCTTTTACGATCCCTTTCCAACTCGCTGCTATCGTCAACAAAAATGAGTAGAGGAACCAGCTTTGATGCAGACTGAGGAGCTGAGTACAGAAAATACATAGACCTGACATTAGAGTTATAATATTATGGTTTAATAATTTTATTTGATGCCAGCAATATGGAAAATATTTGGTTGAAAGCTGGCTCAAAAATCTTCACCCATGTAGGAGCTGGGACCACAAATTGCTCAAACTGTGGCCCCCATGTCCTCAAAAAATGTGCCTTGGTGCTGGGCTCAAACTTTGTTCACCTAATGTGGATGACAGCTTATGAGCATGCACCAGGCCCCCGGAAGCTCCCCTAGATGTTCGGAAAATTTTTGCAGATTTGAGGCTCCAAAATCGTTGATTTTCCTGTCCAAATATTGCAGATTTGAGGCAAATCTGTTGGAATCCTTGGCCCATATTGCGGATTTGGGACCAACTTGAGAATTTATTTTTTTGATTTTGACCAACCCAGATCAGCTCATGAACATCAAGTTGTCAAGTCACTGATTTTTGTGTCTGCCTCAATATACTTGTGATTACTATAATTGTGTGTAATGACTATCTAAAATCTACAACATTTAGCACTACAGCTCCACACCCGAGCTACATAAGAGAGGGCACCGAACACCAGGATATATTAATTTTGGGAGGAGGCCCGGCATTACACTGGTGCCAGGCCCGGGGCTAATTCCACGGACGAGGGGTTGGGGAGGAAAGTGTACAACGAGAAAAAAAAAAGAAACATGAATAAGAACTTTAGGCCTCAACTCCAGGTGCAATCTCAATCGTTAATTCTTCGAGAGCTTCAACGCCTCGCCTCACCCAATACGCCATCGATAGTGAATCTTCGTACCACAGTCCAGTGTTGTTCTGTGTGGTAATTGCACCGTCTGCATTACTGGGGTAAGATTTGATTACTGGGGTGTTCAATAAGCTCGTTGCAACTGCCGCAACATCGGCACTATGCAGTTCCTGCGAGGTGCGTCTCCTCTTGATCTTCCTTCCTTCTCCTTGAAAAATGTGCAAACTGCCCTCTCCTTCATGGTCCGCTTCCCGCTTTCCCTGGGTTTGGCAGTTGAGGGGGCCGCCACTGCGCATCCAGCCTGCAATATTGCTTTCACGCTTGATATTATGTAAAATTCCTATTACAGCCAGAAGGGTCTGGTCGTATGTTGATGCCGAGGCGTAAGATATGGGTGAAGTCATCTGATCATCGGTCGCTGTTCCCCTTTGCCCCACAGCATGCTTCTTGTGTTTCGGGCGCCTCCGGCGCTTCCTCTTTCCTGTGTTTACATCCTCCGAACCTAACTTGCCCCTATCAAATCCTTGGTGCCGTTCGCTAGTTTTGTCAGCGTCGTTTTGGTTGAACCTTTCTGTGACTGGGCTCTCTGAGGCTGACGATTGTACTTCACTTCCCGTCAAAGCGAATTCTTGCTCTTCCAGCCCTTCCGCATTTCTACGCAGAAGCGCCTCTTCGGACGAGCGGAATGCAAGGTCTGCATTCCTGAGTTCCGCAACATATTCTCTGATGCAGAGATGGTTATATGGCTGGAGATGGGCTTTGAGAGGAGAATCATCCAGAAGGATGGTTGTGCGCGCCGAGTAAAATCGGTCGGCTGATGTAGACATTGGCCACGTACGCGGGTCTGATGACGGCAAAGGTAACGCGGCCCAAGGTTTGGCGAGGTCTTTAGTTGTCTGAGTTTTGCGGTCTGTGGGGGAAGAGACGATGGACATTCATATGCATGAGCAAGTACAAGGGAGTAGGGCCGGCGTACTATAGTCCTTTGCGGCCAAGCCTAGAGTGTCTCTTGCCCAGACGGCCACTAAATCATCTTTCTTCTCGCCGAAGCATTTTTCCACCATGTCAGCAACACTATGGGGCTGTGCAGAGCTCCAAACCATAGTGTCCAACCACTCTCTTGTAGAAGGATGGAACAAGTACTCGCGGAAAGGTGTAAGGTAAGGGCGGGGATACACTGTGCGTAATGGCCGAAGGGCGGTAGGATCCGCGTAGGGGTCGGGATTGTGTGGTGGGGACGAAGTCCGGTCTTGGGGGTTTTGACTATAATTATTACGGCGATGTCGTGGTTTGTACTCGCGGGGGTAGTGAGGGCTGCGAAAGACGAGGGTACCGTTTAGATCGAGAATCAGGAGTTTGCGGGACGATGATGGGTCTTCAATAAAAGCTGATGGTTTCTCGGATTCGCGGATGTAGTCATCTGAAATCGTTGGTGTCGGTGTCGACATGGGCATGGGGAGAGAAACTTGTGGGATTATCCAAGATGAGGAAGTGGCCGGTTTAGATACCTCGACTGAGTATTCGTCACTACCGTCCCTATAGTCGTCGTATCGAGGGGACCCCCTCAATTTTCTGCCATTATGGCTATTGTGTCGGTGGTTATCGTAGCGCGGGGGCGTGTGGTAGTCGTCCCGCGAGGATCTGTAGTCCTGTGGCGACTTTTCGTAGCCTTGGGACGATCTCTCATAGCCTCGATATGGCCTATCGTGGTCGCTGGTGCTATGGTATTCCTGTTGCGGAAGGTAATTTGGAGGACTTGAATAGTAGTCGGCGTAAGGATCAAAGTGCTTGTTTGGAGGAGTCCTTCCACCAACTGGATCGTAATTGTAATCAAAACCTGCACTTGCAGTAAATTCATATCCAGTGTAGTCTATACGAGACCTCGAAGGAGAGTGCCTCGGCATTGGTCGCGAGGGAGTTGCAGAGAACTTTGAAATTTGCACTGACCGCGTTATGAGTGCAAGAATTCACAGCCATTTTTTGTTGATAGGTGTTTGTTGCTCAACGATTGGCGGTTCGATGGAACTCGACATGATTGATAAATATGTATATATAGCTATAAAATACGAATTGGGCCAGCGCGTAGGGGAAGAAAGAAAAATATGAAGCAATATTAACCAGAACGTTCCTCCCCTTCACTCTTCGTAGATTCGTACCGCGCCACCACCCCATCGTGTCATTACAGCATGCCCGTCTCCTGTTGGTTGTGTGAACGCGACCTGGCCATTCCGAGGATCCAATGGACAGCCATGTATAAATGTTGCTGCCGCCGCAGAGAGTAAACTGCTTGCAATTCCCTGCCGTCTATGAGTAGATGGTACAAAGAGGCGTGGGATCCCCAATGGTGTAGGGAGAGGAGTCGGGTGGCAGAAGAGCCCTGTGCCCGTGTCGACAGCGACTAGGGTGGCGGTTGGTGAGGGAGGTGGTGTGGCATCACCTGTTTGGCCAAGTGCGAAGGTGCATTCAGCTGGGGATGCTATACGCATGGCTGTTGATATTCGTTGGGCGATGACACAGCCTACTATCTTTTCACGTTGTAAGCTTGACGTTGTTTTCTGGGGATGGAGAAGAAATAAATAAATCTTGGACACCTGGAGGACAGCTGATGTGAGAGGGGGCGATGACAGAGTAAGATTAATTGTATCCAATAGGGTAGTTATCTATAGATACTTGTTAATTCTTTTCTCAATGCTTTTATAGGGGTGGGGGAAAATACCTTAGACCCGATCCTTCCACCAACGTCGGCACGAAAACTTATTATCCTTCCTTTTCTCCCATCTTTCAACTTAATACTGCTCCGTACTTCAATAACATCACTCTTTGTTGACTCTTTATCCTCTTCTCTCCCCCATTCCATCCCTTTCTGCACTCTGGAACAATGTGCACGATGCAACGTTTCATCATCGGGAGCACCTTTAGTATATGATAAGCCGCACACAGAACATGTCCGCAACACAGGTTGATCAATGCAAAAGTGGAGTTGGGTTAGGCTTTTCTGTTTTCTCGAGAGTATTGTAGAGTTGGCCTTGTCTGAGACTTTCGCGCGCTTCGAAGGGGGGTAGACGAGATTAGTTGAACATTCGTTTAAAGGACGTTTTTTCTTGGCGAGCGGAGGGGATGAGGTTGAGGGAAATGGATTTCTGTTTTGTCGTGAACTGTAAGTGTGTTTTATGATGGGAGGCATGTCGAGCAAAGTCAAAGTTGATTATCTCTCGAATAAACAAACAAATTCAATGACTCGACCGTGTTGTGTGTGCTTGTGTGGTCCGATCGCGTTTATCACGTGCTCATAAAAAAATATTGGCTCCACAGGTTGCGGACTCATGAATCGTTTCATACATATGAATAGACACAAGGAAACTTTATATGAATTACGAGAGTTCCACACCAGCAGCTTTCATAAGATCGGCTACCTCTGCATCTTGAGAGATCTTTAGAAGAAGCTAGACAGTCCCACTTCTTAGCACTCACGATCTTCAGAATGTTGCATACGGTATGCATAAGAGCACTCCAAACCTAAACGGTTGCTTAAAGTAGTCGAACATAATATACCATTAATAAACATACCAGGCCCGAGTATGAACTCTCCACCAAGTTGAGAGATATTCCCTTGTTTCCCAATTAAAGATAGGTTCTTCAGAGGCCCCTTCTGCTATGAGTTTCAGCCCATGGCTAAAAAATGAATACCCTAGAGGATAACAAACCCATATACTGAGCATTGCGTTGGAAAAACGACCCGTTATCAAATAGCTGCGCTTCTTCTCTCCTGCAGGAGTTCCGGCCAATTTTTTAATATCCATACCGAGGGCATGATATACCTGACGACTAGGGTCTGCAAATATAGTACCCTGGAAGCCTGTGGTTTCTGTTGAGTCAATTGAGCATGATATCGCTGGTCAAGGGAAAAAGCTGGCCAAAGTCGCATACCGGCATACGACTTGATAGGATTCCATTCGCCACATCCGACGACAACTATTTTTGTCGATGCCTTTTCCAAGCCATCTTTAGGCACTGCAGCAAGTTGTTCTACATATTGCTGCTTGACAGAGACACGTTCTGGGTGTCTGTGGGGCAGTTCACGAAAAACTTACCTGACAGTTCTAAAGAACATAATGCGGATAAGATAAGTCACTCAAATTCAAATTTTACATGAAATACGCACACCACAGAAGAAATGTCCTAGTTACCAACCAGCATTAAAGAGTAGACTACGAGAACGGAGGTTTGTAACTCACGAATGAACACGACTATGACCTTCTCTTTTTTAAATACGGTACCAAAGTCGACCTCCTTGCCTTGAGAGTCAAAGATATTTAGCTTCGATGCCTTCAATAAAGCGCTTGCATCTGGAAGAATGCTTGCGGACATGACGGTGTAAGGAAGAAATTCAGGAGAATCATGTGCTATATTCAGATTCGGTATGTAATGACCTTGTTGTGGTTGAATTTTAAAGCACTACTAGAAGCGGCATATTCCGCGTTGTCATACTTTGTAAACCCCTGCCAATACCTAAATAATTCAAAGCATGCAATGAACGAAAACTAAATATAATGAAACGATTTCTTCGGATTTTATTGTAGATACAACATGAACGAAATGCCCATAGAAGGGGTTGTATCAAGTACGACTCCACACCGTCACAGTAGAGGCGAACCCATTGCGATTCGCAGATTGGTTGACAACGCCTTGCCCGTTGACACTAATCTGATATGTAGTTGCAACTGTAGACAGGCTATAGATTGAGACCGAAGAAGTTGAGTCAACATTTAGCATCTGCGATTGGCAGTCAAATGTTTTCAGGCAGTCTTGAGTATAGGTCTATTTTGAAAGTCAGTGAGGACAGAGGAGGTTGTTGCACGCCACTTGACTTTGAAAAAGCTGTAGAGGCCAGCACCGAAAACGATAATATCCGTGGAGGTTGTGACAGTGAGACCCCATGAAGAGGTAAGGCTACCTGGGAAGCTGGGATCCTTATACGCAGCATTGATGGAGAATGGTGCTGGGGGCACGGGGGTCGGCTGGAAGTAGGGCTGAACATGATTGGCTTTAGCGAGTGACTTGTGAAAACACGCTAGTCTAAACCCACACTTTCGGTTTGGATCAAACCCATAAAATGGTTCTTGGCGTTAACGAGATTGTATTGATAAAGTACGTGGTGTTCTGCTGAAGGTGGGAATTTAAAAAACGAAGAAGGAATAAAGTAGACAATTAACACTCACAGCCTGTTCCAATCATCCATACAGGCCCAGCAGACTCTGATAAGATTCCACGGCCAGAGTAGATGGAGATCCTACTGCGGCCGTCGCCATCAAGGTCATGATCTGCGAGCCATACCCATGTCCCCTGATTAAAGAAAGAAAATAGGTCACAACAAGGTTACTGTATTGATTATAGATGTTACTCGCCTCAAGATAAGCAGTCGAGGTTGGTTTGAGATGGAGAGCGAGGAAAGCAGCATAGCAGTTGTTGTATCCACCATTTCCTGAATCGGGGCACTGCCCCTTCTCCAATCTCGTACCAGCAGCTTTACAATTTTTTTAGTGTTATCAAATGAAAAGGGAATGGAGGAGCCATACCTCCTCCAAGTCTAATATGTGAGTCCCACATTCCAGCACCACCATTCTGACCCGCCGGTTGCTTCACGTTCCATTCAACAACGATCGCACCAGCAGCTGAAAAAGTAAGAATAAGATATGGAAGAAACAAATGTGCAATGTACTTACTTGGTCCTACGGTGGCGAAAATGATGTCTGAAATTTCGACTATACCCTGAGAGTTAGGGTCTCCAACTCTGATAACAGCTTGTGGGCTATTCTGGTTCTGAAAGGCGCTTCCTGATCCCGCAATGACTGACCAAGCCTCTCCCACAATTTGTGTGCCGGCGGGGATAGTAAGAGTCGAAGTAACAATATAAGTCCCCGCATCGAAGAAAATGATCTTGCATCCCGAATACTACGAACCGAGTATTAAAACACACAATGTAATGGTTGGTCGAGGACGAACTTTAGCAAATATAGCTTTGAGAGCTGCGGTATCATCAGTTTTACCATCGCCCTTGGCGCCGTTGTCCCTGACACTCACGAACTGACTAACATGGTAGGCAGCATATTGAGGATGAGTTTTTCCAAATATTTTCCCAGAACCGTCAAGTAGGACTGATGGTTTATTGGCGTTGTGTATATTCCCCTTGGTAAACGTGCCAGCCGAGTTAGTGCCCTTATAAACGTTTCCTTGACCCCAAGAATTGATAGTTGTTGTTCCACCAGACAGGACCACCGCACCGCCGATGACACCAACAGCAGTAGGAACATTAGTGAGTTTGGCGTTGTTGACGACGAGAGATCCGGCGAGTCGACCATTGCTGGGCTGGGATGTGCGGATGAAAATAGGTGTATTGACAACTGTAGCATCAATGATAGCTTCAGCTCCGACGGACTAAACCAGGTTTAAGCAGACATTAAATATGGGAAATACCACAATACCTGAGTATCCTCGGTGATACCACCTGTAGCGAGGTCAAAGCCGACCTTGATAGTAGCCGTCAAATAAATAAATAGAAGTGGTGCTATGAAAATGTACCTGGCAGTTGTTGATTTTGATGTCTTGGAAAGTCCAACCTATAAAGCATGTGTAAGGTGTTGTTCTAGACGCTAAGTAAAACGTATTGTACCCCAGTTCCAATGGCTGTAAACCGCGGTCTGGGAATTGTTGATAGTAATGTTACGAACAGTGAACCTATTAAAAATATGAGGTATAGATCATCAACATGCTGTAGAAACTTGACTGTTGGTTTCCGACCCAAATCCCATACTTTCCTGGGAAAGAATAAGTTGGGTGCTATATATGAGTTTGTCAATCGGACTTACCGCCGTTGAAGACCAGATCCCCCATGAAGCCACCACTAAGTAAACCAATGAGGGTTTGATAGATTAGCATTTAGAATCTAAAAATTTACCTTCCGTTTTCCATCCAGATACCTTGATGTTGTGTGTTTGCCGCGGTCGACATGTGAACAACAATGTTCATCAGAGAGGTAGCCTGCGAAACCTGCCAGTGCAATCCAGTGCCTTGTGGCCTCTCTGGGGCAACCCTACGAATGCGAGGTGAGCGACATGTTGAGTCTGGAACTGATCACCATACCGTCTGACGTCAATGACGAAGTTTCGGACAGACCGCAGGCTAGGCACAAAGTAGTTTAGAACTGGAAAAAATCTTTAATGAAACTACTCACAAGTTGTTCTGATTTGTATAATACTGAGCGCCGTTTCCTCCAGGAATATATGGGTTGGCGTCTGAATTTAAACATTAATATCCGTGCGGTTAGGAAGCACAGAAGGGCTAACCAATAACAGCCATTCCATCAAAATGTGCAGCAGCGAGAAGAGTTGGAGGGTTTCTAGCATCTCCAATAAGCTGGCTGGAGTAAAGTGCAACAATGGGAGCTGAAACGAGGTATGTCCTAATAAAAATAAATAATAATCAAGAACTTGAGAGTTAATGGAAGAGAAGATCATTCATTCATACCCTTGTGGAAAATAGATGACGGCCACGGTGATACTATACACAAGTTGAGTTCTGCGCAGCCAAAAAAAAAAAACATTCGGACGTACGCGCTAGATTCGCAACCCCCTCCCCCACACCGACCACCTGATGCGATGGCGGCACTTTAACATTCTGGTTAGATGATACGCAGGTGTGGATAATAGATGGTTCACTTTATTGCGGCGGTGTCATCAGTGACACCGTCCCCTCTGGCGCCAAAGTCCTAGGTGGACCTTGATATTACTGTCAGATAAATGTTTAAATTTTGAATTTACCTTGACGTTTCGGAAAATTTGGTAGCTTGCTGGGTTGGAGTGATGGGCTGAAATACCCTGATGCTTGATACTTTGCATCCAGAATGGATCTCCTGGACCGGCGGTGCCGGCACCCAGAGGCGCAGAACACGACGTGCCCAAGCCAGAGACGAATGAGGTGAAACTGAGTGCCATGGTCAGTATGACCATGGGCAGATGGTGTAGCATGTTGATGTGGGATTGTGAAACGGGTAGGAAGAAGGAATATGCTGAAATACTAGTACCATCTATGACTGCTTTTATACCCTCAGACTATGTCTTGTCGGCCGATCCTGATTCAAGCAAAATGTAGGGTTGGGTCCTGAGGCACACATGCTTCATCGACGTTCGTACCCGCGTGATGGCGGGGCCAAGCTTGGTATCAGTAAGGACGTCGCGTTGAAAAAATTGCTCGAGTATTCAGAAGGGGTACTAGATGACGCCTATCGTCTTCGTCGAAATTGCATCCCCGCGGCCAGATATGGCTGTGGGGCTCGGCCCAAAACCGAGTTTGGAAAGAGCTTGTGGGGAAGAAGAAAGATTTATAATTCGCGTTCATATCTTGTAGCAAAGAGTTGGAAGGTAACACTGGGCGTCGCGTCGTTGGGATGGAGATGTAATCACGTGTATGTGCAACTTGATCATCCAAGCCGAAACCACACATGGTTATGATCAGCATCAGAGATTGAGACCGAGTCTGCGCGCACTGTGGTGATTTTCAGGGCCCCCGTTCGCGTGGTTGCGTCATATCAAAAAAAAGTTTCGTCCCGTTGTCCCAGCTCGTCAACGTTCGAATATATGCATCGCCAATTTGTGGTATTAAGAAAAACCAAAATTCTAGGAGGTTTTCATTGAGTCTTTTCATAAAAGTAGTTTATCGTGTACTGTACGTACTCACTGGTGGATTCGATGGTTTAGAGGATTGTTTCTCCGAAACCTCCATCACATGCGTGAAGCCAAGACAACGACATTAAATAACCACTGGCAGAACCCATACTTGGTCAGTTGCACATATGAATATATTCAGGCTGACATGGAGATCCTTGGAAGCATGGAGACTCCCTTGAATCTCGGGAAAATCACTACGTATAGTCACTTTGCCACAGCGAAACAAATTCAAATAAGATCAGGTGGGTAGATTCGGTCACAGTCAGCGATGTTATCACTGTTATCACACCACGTTGATCGACGCCCGAACTGGTCCGAAACGAGGATTGCCAGCAATGACCAAAAGAAGTGTCGAGTTGGTGATCGCGAGATGATTGTATCGATGGGGATGTTATGGGACCAATAAGAGCTGTTAGTGTAGTAAAGTCATTTGACTAAAGAAGGTGAGGAATAGACGGCAAGAATCAGATGGTGAGATACCGAAAAACCTCAGCCCATGCTCACCAGGTGCGTAAAAAATCGCGCACGCCGTCATTCGGCAAGGCAGTCTACCACCTGACAGTCAGACCATACGAAAAACCACGATAGTTGATTCTCGGTACGCCCTAGAAGCCTCGGAACTTGCAAGTTATGCTTGGTCCTAACCAATCGATTCAGAGACCGCGGTTTATTCGTTCCTGCCAATAGTGTTCTTCTGAAGTTGCCAGTCGGTTGCCAGGAGTCGTCTGAAGAGAGACGAAGTCGGCGAACATGCTGTACCACATGGAGTAGAATAGCGGCATTGGCGATAATTGTGTTTGTCAACAACAAACTGGGTCTATTTAATAATCGGCTTTATCCGTCTAATATCCGTTTTCATTCCCCTTATCACAAGAATTTTATAACCACGTCTTATAATTTTAAATTCGCTCAATATAATACTGTTTCCCCGATTTCACACACTCCAAATGCTCCAGTCTCTATACCTGCCTTTTCGCACTCCTCTGCTAACCTTCTCGGCGGTTCATTAACGTCTTCTGTAGTAAGGACCCACGTGCTGAGAAATGTAGATTAGCAAGATGAACTTGCGACTGAGATAGATATGGTAACACACCCCCAGTGCATTCCCAAAGCCTTTCTGGCCCCCACGTCTTTGAAAATTCGTACACTATCTTGAGGTGCGCAATGTATTGATGACATGAATTGGCGTGGCATGTAGGCACTAAATAACCAGGGATCAGCTAGAAATCAGTCTATATGCAGTTCGACGCACCCAATCGGGATCAGAGCTAAATCAAAACTTCCAAATTTGGCGCCTATTTCTGTAAATGCAGGGCAGACAGGGACCTTATCCTCATCCTGGCCATCTAGAACAGTTCTGTACCCTGTATCTCCAGCAAAGAATAATTTGACACCAGATTCGTCGCTTGGGGGCGGATTCTTAGCTGGTGGTCGAACTTCTTCAACGACCCAGCTTGACCATAGGGTTTTGTAACCATCAAGTAAGCTACGGCCAGTAAAATGTTGAGCTGGGGTACACGTTATGTCCACAGCGACAGCGTGCTTAGGCACGTGTTTCTCACTCGAGGCCGATAGCTCCACACGCTTTGTGTCCCACCAGTCCATGATATGAATATGACTGCTTGGAATACCCATAGATTGGAAGAAGTATCCGTTTCCGAGAGGGGCGAAGAAATGAGGAATGCGAGTACGTTGGGAGAGGGTTCGGATAGTATGGGTATCGAGGCTGTGAGCATACACAGCTGATTAGGACATTTAATCCCAAAATTACACGACATACTGATCATAATGATTGTGCTAGAGAAGTAAAGATCACACTCAGTTCAAGTTGTTAAATTGATGTGCATCTCAACGAACCGAAATCACAACTGCATCTATTTCCGGCATATCTTCAATCTTACATGGGGGAGCTGACACGAGTAATCAAAATACATGAGTAGGCTAATCAAATTTTAAAATACAAAGCGCGAATACTAACGGGTGAAACGCTTGGGTCCGATCCATTGGCTAGGTGAACACCGGTCACTGAAGACTGGGTCAAACAAGACCCTGGCTCCACGCCCTACTGAGTCCCAGCGTGATGGGAGCTCCACAAGAAAACAGGCATGTCCTAACCAAGTGGCTTTGATTTTATCCTTTGTCGCCTCTTCCGTTTGAGCACTTAAACCCCACGTTGGTTGGCGTATAGGAATCTGGCGGCGCATATCCTTGGAAACTGACGGAAAATCATAAAAATGGGTCATTAACTAGTACAATCAATGAAGTGCATGAGCGGGGGCGGCCAATTTTACGGGTGTGTAGACATACCGAAAGCCTATCACTCATGCCATTTGTACGCCAACTGGGCCATGGATTCTGGAAGGCAGACCCATCAGAGTCCACCCAGTGGTCGGGTTTCCCTTTCCTTTGTTGCTTTCCGGCGATTTCGAATACGCGCATCTTGTGAAGTTGAGCGGGTTCAAATTTACGTATTGTTCACGGCGTGCGGGTGTCCGTCTTAAGCGCAAAAACGCCAGCCTGGACCGGAGTGTTTTGACGTTATCGTCGCGTCAATAGGTGTTTGAGATGTTCTATTATTTGGCGCTTTTTTGTCAATAGAGAGGATACACGCGTCCGTTGACCAACGGCACCATAATTCTGCCAATAACTGTTTCAGGAGCGGCCAATTACGGCGACTCAGCACTGTTACGTAACAACGGCCTGAGACCTCCATAGGGACAATGAACTCACAATAACTTGATGTTCGAACTAAATGCTTGCCATGGCGCGTCCCAATAATACTATCATAACGCATCGACGACACACCGGCACCACGAGAAGAAGGAACTATTGAGGATTCCGGCGGCTTCCATAATCATTATACCTATGAGTAGTGATCTCTAGGTGAGTTTGCTCTGTGTAGCTATTTTAACGTACTAAAAGCCTTGGTCGCTACGGGGGAGTCGGGATTGGAGCCTACCGGTCTCGAATATACCTGGTAATCTAGGAGGAGCAACATCAGCAACGAGATGCTGAGGATTCCTCAAAGCCAGTATTTAAACTTTACGAACACCCCGAAACGTATCCAGATATCGTACATGAATGGCTCTAGAACCTGACCCTCCAGAATCAGGACGTCCAGTATTGATGCGATTCACATTTGGTGTACATATAAGGAACGTCTTTTCGGGTATTTGGGGGTTGGCTGTCTTCGAACCAAACACAGACTATAGACATTTTATTGCAAGTCAAGAGAAATGACAGCCAATCCTTCCCTCAGTCGCAGCAAAATAGTATCGCACGGGTATCTGTAAACCCGTGACCACTCTTTGTAACGAGGGCAAAGAGGTACGGAATGAATTGGCAGCCTTCATAAGCAACTCAATTTGACCAGAACTTGTGTATATTCGATTCTGGGGAACGGGGCTACACTAAGTTCAACCCTACCTGATCCATACTCACCACAATAGTCAGGCCAAGCTTGGCTTTTTTTCATGTGCCGAGTGCTGATCGTCGAAAACTGAGCCCTTGAATAGAAAGGATGAAAATCAGTATAGCGACAAGTTATTGGCTTGTACAACAGGTGGTAACTGGAAACACACTACTGCTGGGGTTTCCTGCCCCCAAATTGAACCATTTCTGCAAGAGTTTATGAGCAGGCGACATTGGCATCAGCTACATAACGAGGAAGTTTATTTTTAGTACAGAAGAATCATGGAACGCATGAGGTATAGTTCATTTCACTGGAATAGATAACAATAGGAGATATTAAGAGTAATACAACTGCACTCTCGAGGATCGTTCAAACTTTTCAAAAGGTTAGATAGTGCGCTAAGTTGAGCCAAGGATAAGGATACATCGAGGTAGTACAACTCATGAAGAACTAACTTGAACGGTAGACCACTGCGTGATCACATCTTTTAATCGCTCAGCAAGTGCCCGTTTACAATGAATGCAAGTCAATTGGTTGTTGAGAGGATTGAAAGAGGAGTGCATAATATATGTAGATGTGTCTGAAATTTGGAAGAATAAGCACAGACGGGTCAGAGATTAGGCGGCACCGACCAGGTCTAGCCTCCCAGGCTAGATAAGCCGAAGCAAGCGCCCAGGCTCTTGTTAGTTTTTTTTGGCCTTCAAAATCACACTCTTTTGTAGGTGGATGTGGATGTGGAGCGCGTAGCAGAATGCTCTTAAGAGCATCGAAGCGATTTACATGTAAACATAGCAGGCGTTTGAGATACACAGCACCCATGCGCTCTGCCATGTCGTCGCTAATTGTCGCTAACGGGAAGGAAAGCAGGTGTGACGAGGTGGCCGCTGCTAGGCTGTTGAGATCAAAGTGTGCCGCTAACGTGTACAACTCAATTGAATGAAGAGGGGCGAAGGAGAGTAGGTGCCCGTGAATTGGATTTGGGGGGGCGACGAGCGTTTTTGGACTGAAAGCGTACTGCGGCAGCTGGGTAATCGCTGTGAAAAGTGTGTCGAACGATGGCGCATGCTGTACACAGGACGAGCTGTAAAGAATGTGAAGAATAATGTTCAGCACAGCTGAAGTCTCCGGGACTTGGATAATCTCGGTCCGATATTTAGGATGTGACAGTGAGGCGGACAGTATAGGCAGAAAGGCGTTATTTGATGCACCTAACAAAACATGGGAGTGTACATAAAAAAGCACTGAATCCGACGATGAAAGAACAACGTCGGAGACAGATGCGTGAGCACCAGGGAAGAAAACAGTAGAAACGGATACAACAATAGGATCTTCGTCAACAGGTGAAGGACTATGCGAGCGCTACATTGAAACGGCAGGTTAGATGATTCTAACTTGGGTAGGAGAGTGTGCTTAAGGCTCCATACCATAGGAGTTGGAGTCTGTGTGAAAGCAAAGGGATCGCTCATACCAGTGTAATTGAAGTGCTCCAGTGAATCTGGGTTGATAGATGACATGTATACTGGGGGGTGTAGTGGAAATTTTGAAAGGGCAAATGTTGAGGGGTCCTTTCGAAATTGAAGGCTTTTATAACATCGACAAGACCTATCTTGCATCATAGCTCCACACTGAAGGAATTCTGGAGTGACGTCTGAAATGACGAATGTGTTTGATGGAACCAAAGCCATGTTGTAGGACAGAATCGTTGTAATGTATATCGCAGTTCAGAATAGACGCTTAATCTTATCTGATTACATAATTTATCTTTTACTTTTCTTTAATTTCAAAACCCTTTGTTTCCCTGCTTCACATGGCCAACCCGCGGTTCACGCTACCGTGAGAGCAACTCAACCTCAAAGCTCTGGTCTATTGTCCACCGACTATATTGCGCTGGCCATGGCCACCGATTCTGCTCATTTAAAGATGGGCTAACCGCTGACGCTACGACTAGCCACTACCACCTACAAGTGACTGATCATGCCATCTTTTGAAAACTCGTCAACGTCAGAATACTCTTCTATCTATTACAGGCCAGCGTCCCCTACCCAGGACTCTCCCCCGCCGCCTGAAATATGTGCCAAAATAAATGATCAAGTCTGCTCCAACCCAGCCCTTGCGTGTGCCACTTTCGACTTTGCTGCGCATGTCCAAAGTCGCTCATATATACTACACAATTTGGCCGTTGGAAAGACAGTATGTGCCGCGTTTCTCGACGCGGGCGTCAAAAATCTTCTTCCAAAAAAATTCAAATCACCTTACCCATGTCCCTCGGACACCTTTGAGGTCGCCAGGACGCGGAAAAAGGGCTTGGGCATGTTCGCTCGTCAAGATATCACGACCGGTGGAATGATCCTTGGAGAACGCCCAGGTGTTATCGTTCCCTACTTGGTAGGCCTTCCGATACCACTCTCTGAGCTGTACTCCAAGTTGTTTAATCGGCTACCGCCCACAACATTCCATGACCTTATGAGCCTCAGCAACTGCAAAGGGCAGGACGACAACAATTTTCTTGAAGGGATAATCCGCGCAAATGCAATTGGGATTAGGCTGGACGTCCCAGACGTTCCACACCCTGAACTTTCTACTCACCGTGCCATCTTCCTTAATACTAGTAGGTGTAACCACAGGTTTGTCACTCCCAAGTTAAAATGGTGACACTCAAATTTAAGCTTTAAATGTGCCTATATAGCTGTGGGCCTAATGCAAAATGGGAATGGGACGTTGGTTCCTTTTGTCTCATCCTGACAGCTGTTCGCCCCATCGTTTCAGGAGAAGAAATCACAATACACTACACCTCAGTCACGCGCTCTCGATATGAGCGTCGGGACACTCTGCAATCGTTATACGGATTTTCCTGTCGTTGTGACTATTGCTCGCTTCCTTCGACTGAAGCTTTTTCGCGAAGTGATGAGGCTCGTGCTGAACTGGAAAACTTCTGGGCCACCCTTCCCACATTCGAACAATGGTGCCTCGATGCCTCGATGCCCGACACTGCGCTTATCGACAGGCACGTCCGCGCACTACAGCTCATTGAACAGGAGGGTATGCATATTTTGAATTCAGAAAAGCACGCAGACGCTATCGCGATGTGTTATGGGGCACTAGAAGATGTGGAAATGTTTAGGGCTTGGACTGGAAGAGCCCGTGGAGTAAAGCTGAGGACAAGTACTTCAGAATTAATCGTACTCGCGAAATGGCTTTCGAATCCCTTGGTTTTTCCGGCCTGGGGATGGAGAAAAACCTTCTGTGGTGCGAGGGCTGGGGGTTAAGCATGTCGAAATACGTAATTTTAATCTTATCTTATCTATAAAACTATTTTCGTTGTGTCATAGTAATTCCGAGTCCGTGTCAAAATCGAGGTGTCAACCTCTCACCCAGCCTTCCATTTCTTCTTACAGTATTCTAAACTAATCCACCACCATCATTTATGACTTTATAGACCTAAAGAAACAAAAGCAGATTCAAGACAACATGACAAGACTATTTTACACAGCAGCTCTCCCTTTTGTGGCCATACCTGTTCTTTTGGCATCCGCAGTCAACGCACAAAACCTTACCGACGCCCAGATTTCCCTAGTCAGCGACCGCCTCGCCGATGCTTCTAAAGCCAGGTGAGTTGTGTTATACGATCATCCCACCTTCTAGATCATGTCTGAACCAAAGTACAAGCTGGGAATTAGGTACCAGAGCACAGGCAATTCTTTCAATGAATGCAACCGCGTATTCTGTGATCACACCATCCACGTCGCTCCCTCCCCCCTCACCTGTCAATTCTACAAGTGCTTCCGAGCTTCAACCGGTCTTTGATATCGCCCGAAACATTGTTGCCGGTCGTGGAGCCTCGAATGGCAATATCACCGGTCCTCAGCCATTGATAAAAGATGGAAGCGCCGCTGATCCTGCGTCCATCGGCGTAGCCGTATTGTTAGCCAATTGGACTGGGCAAGGTGGTGAGGATTACGCTGGGGCAGCCAAGGACCAATTGGACTTCTTGCAGTTCCAGGTGCCGAGAACAAGCGATGGGGCTATCTCTCACCGCGTCGCCGAGGTTCAGCTTTGGTAAGTCATCAGTTGAACGTTCTCACAGGCCTATTTTTGTCGGTGATAGCTTCCAATCCATGACATTTGGCATATTCTTGATTGTGCTTCCACCACCGATTTGTTGGCCGTCCTTTTTATTCATTTCGCTTTGCCACTCTGTGCTGACCACTTGATCTATGCCGGTAGGAGCGATTTTGTGTACATGGTCCCACCTTTTCTCGCATATTATGGTGTAATCTCGAGAAACCGTACCCTCTTAGTGGCTGCGCATGATCAAATCAGGCTCTACCGTGATTATCTACGAGATCCACAAGCTAACAATCTGTGGAAGCACGTGCTGCTGGGCGAGAGCGGAATCGACGAGGGACATTGGTCAACAGGTGAATATATCCGAACGACTCTCCCGAATTCCAACTAAATATTCTGGCAGGAAATGGTTGGGCAGCAGCCGGGATGTTGCGTGTTCTTGGGACGATACAAAATTCAGAATATGCAAATACGATGAAGAACGAACAAAAAGATCTAGCAGCATGGGTAAAAGAAATCCACGAAGGAATGTACCAACATCTCGTTAGTTGTTCTAATCTCCCGTATTCTCTTTCGGTGACTAATTTCTCGCAACACAGGATGCAGATCAGAACTTATTCACTAATTATGCCTCACAACCCGTTACTGCCCCAGGAAATTTTTTTGATGCTTCATCCACCGCACTTCTAGCGAGCACGGTATACAGACTTTCGCTCCTCTGGGGGGAACACTCGCACCTACCGCTCGCTGAGCGTACGCGTAAGGCCTTATCCTCGACTTTGAATAACGGAACCTCAGATCTTGCGCACTTGACCTCTGATGGGTGGCTGATGCCGGTAGTTAACCCACACTCTTACGGAAAGGAGGGATCCAAGAGCGCAGAAGGGCAGGCTTTTGTGATAGAGATGCATTCGGCTTGGAGAGACTGGGTGGCGGATGGGTCCAAGGGCGCGAACAGCGCTCTAGGAAGAGGGGCCGCGCCGCGCGTATGGGCCTGGGTGGGGGTTTGGATGTGCATTGGCGGTATTTTCTATATCTAGTCCTTTTGGGTGAGATTTAGTTACCTATCTTTTCTATTTTTGCTTGGTCGGAACACGTTATAAAATGTTCTACTTTAATTTTACCTTTTTGTAGGTGGACTTTGTTGTAGTTGGCTCTTTGGTATAGTGTTATGTATCTGTCAAAACGCGATGTGTTTAAGTCCCCTGTCAACTGTCTTTTCGGATCTTCGCCAATAGTTTGGTCATTCTGGGCGGAACATGCTTTTGGGAGGGAAGGGGGTACTTCCTTGTGTAATTGAGTAAATGAAGTCGTTGGCAGGGAAAATTGTAATGAGAAGAGTGTCTGGCACACAATGTTGCACGTGGCTACGGCCTATTTGACATGTATGGTGTGGTCGTATTGAAGGCACATGTTATAATACAAAGGATCCAGGAGCGATATACTATATTGGTGTCTAAAATGTTCAGTAGGCGTGAGATGGTGTGTGGATCGCAAGATAAACATAAATCAATACATATCATCAACATAGTCATGAAGCATTAGTGGCTGGCGTGGGTATTGGAGGAGAGATCAGCAAGGCTCAATACCAACTACAGAGTGGTGGTACGTTGAGTACCTGGCACATCGGGTATATGTACAAGGGGTATACATATCTGTTACATTTAGGCTCCGTCAGACCAGTTTCTAAGAAGGAGCAAAATGTTACACACCAATGATCGAGTACAACAGAGTCATGATCAAAAAAAAAAAAATTAAAGGGATAACTTGTCTTTGGCTTATCTGTCTACCTTTTGAACTGATCCCTTGCGCCAAAGAAATTTCCCTGTGAAGCCTAGCGCCGACAAGGCCGCGATTGCCGCCCAGAAAATGGCGCCACCCACCAATCCAGCAGTTGCTGCCTTATCTATTGTTAATATATTGGGTTCCTTTCCATCGCCTCTGCGATTGCCATTAAGACACGTAACACCCAAAGGAGCGGCGGCACCCCCAACAGTCAGTGTCAAAACGACGCAGGTAGCATATGCTGCGAACTTCGCTAGGTCGATAGTGCTTCCCGAACGAGATTCATCATCGTCGAAGAAATCCTCGTGAACTTCTCGTGTAGAAGATGCCTTTGAAATTGGGGCTAGGAGAAGGAGGAATAGGAAGAAAAGAGGCAGAGCGAGGATAATGCCACCCGTCGCACCAGCATTCGCCGAGGAGAGAAGTGAGGGAGTCCAAGGTATTGAAAAAGAAGAGGCCCGGCGAAGGACAGCATGCCCAATAACAAGGTATATGAGGGATAGAAGGGGTGGCACGGGGAGGAACATCAGGAGGAGAATGAGGGGCCGAAGTTTGGATATGATGCCTCTGTTATGGGGGCTCGATGGGGGTAATATGGGTGAGGGAGGGGGTTGAGGGTGGTGGTGGTGGTAGTGGTGGTGTTGATGTTGTATCACGTATGTATTCTGGATTGCGGCTGGCTTGTCACCATTGCTGTCCGAGGATGAGATTGCGGTTCCATTCGGGAAGCGACTTGGGTATGGATGGGTAACTGAACTAAGCGTGGTAGTGGGCGTCGGATGGTGGTTATGGTAATCGTACAATCCCGCGACTTGGTATGGATGAGGAGGTAGAGGTGGCTCGACGTTGGGCACGGGTGGAACAAGGAGTTCTGCCATAGCTTGGGTTGACGAGCTCGCTGGAGGCGTCAATGGGGGGTAAAAAAAGCCTGCAGTTGATTTTTTAGTGGAAGCAATAGACTTTTTGGATGCTGTATCCGCAGAGTCGTCGGCATGAAGCCAGGGAAGTGAATACCTGGACATTCGGACGAGCGCCCAGTTTAAATCGTTTTTCGAGAGTCACAGTCAGTAATTACCAGGGTCGTGGTCGAACTTAGTACAGGAATAGCCTTCATCATGCCACACAGCTTCTCTAATATTCATATTTTCGTGTTCTATTCACCATGCTTGTCATCCAAATGTCCATACTTCAAAAGGTTGGCAGACAGGATGGGGGGTCGTAGACGGCCATCCAGCCAAAATACGCTAATCCTTCTAGCCTATAGAAGAAAGAAAGTCGAAATAACACTCATACCATAGTAATTGAAGAAGATATACAGTTATAATTTAAATTACATAAACGATTCCCGTGCTAGACTGAAGAAGAAAGTCATCATGGTCCAAAACATCCACACCAGGCAAGATGCTTGACAGCGCCACGCATAACATTTGATGTTTTTTGGGCTAGTCTCTTTATAGTGCTAGATGCTGATTCAGATGGTTCGACTATCACCCTCCCTTCCTCTTGCTCCTTTTCCGGAACTTCATCCTTACCCATGGCTGCCCTCCATGATACCCTAGACTCGGACAAAAGGTCAGGATATTGGTCTTGCACAGTCGATATCTATTACGGTCACGTCAAGACAAACACATCAGGGTAGGTTTACGTCCACAAACCAAGTTATAGTACGCCGAGGAATCCTCATGAAACCTCTTCCAGTGTGTGTTGATAGACTGGAGATGGTTAGCTTCTTCAGTCCCATCCAAAGCTGGGACAACACCGGTGGCTAATGATCCTTTGGCCTCTGAAATCTCTACCTTCACCCAACGACACCAATTGGTAAGTTCAGATATTTGCTTGTAAAAGTCAGCCATGAGGCCGAGGTTAGCAACGAGGTCCGATCCGATATCTTGCAATGTTTTTTGAAGTGTTTTGGCTGAGGGTAAATCTTAATAAGCTCACAAAACCTAGGGCATTGCTCGAGTTTGGAACTCACGGTGGGCTGGGTCCGCAGGTACTTGAACAATCGATGTGAGACCCTTCGTTGTAGCTGCAATCTGTTCCAGACGATGTAAAGTTCATCCCTCCTACAAGAAAGATTGAAGAGCGTACCTTGAACAGATCTTGTTCGGCTTGTCGAAAAACGGAACTCGCCTGATTGGCCTTCTCGTATGCATCGTTGGCGAGAATCAGAAGTCCCGACAAATGTTTTCCCCGCTCCACAGACGACCTTTCATATTCTTCCGAAGTTTCCACTTCAACTAGTTGGCATAAAGCTACAACATCGATACTTATTTTATGCGCAACCCCCACAGCCAGGATACTAGACTCGATGGCTTGGATATATGTCTGGAGTTTATTGACTATTTTTGTCACGATAGGGGCAGTCTCAGTTGAGGAACTATAGGCTGATTGTTAATGAAATTCGGGCGTTGAGACTATTTATTGCGTACAGGTTTTCGAGCCGTGAAAACGGAACCAGGCGGTCAAAAGTTTTAATTGTCGCTTTTCCTAGATACTGTAGATTGAGAGTGTCGAAGCCTGCCAGAGCTGGCGAAATAATTGATTGAGCCATGGGGTATTTATTTGTCGTGAAGGGTTTCGAGGGTTGTATTGATTGAAGCAGTCATACCAACCCCGTATAAAAAGACGAAGCCGCACAACGATGTCGGTATGTCCACGAAACACGCGTTGAACGTCCATGACAATAACACGATGAGATCGGCATGATAGGACATTCATAGGACTGAAAGCTGTATAGTTGATCCACGTTGCATTTGGGGGACACCGACACAAAGCGAATAGATACCAACTGTAGCAATGATAAGTAGGGTCATTGTAGGCAGGTTACCTCATGGGGGCGACCTCGAGGCTTGTGCCACCAACATGGTCGCGGCCAACAACTAAGTTGTAGTGTCAACAAAAGGGTGTTCAAACAACAATCGGATCGGGGATTCTTGATGAACTAACCTGATATAACATATTCATATATACTCGATATAAGCTTCTATTTACATATAACACAGATGTTACATGAGTTTTGATTAGCTTGTAACGACAGATAAGCGACACCCATAACCCAAAAAAAAACTCTTGAGAAATGAGGGACCCTTCCAGCACAGTAGTTAAGTAGAACAACAGCTAAAATCAAGATCTATGATCGCCAACAATGGAAAATCGAACTGCTGTTGGTCATAAGAACAGAAAAAGCGACCAGTAGTAACCACAGTGCAGGGGAGTCAGTATTGTATCAAGGTTCGATAAGGCACGGCAATAGGACCACCTAGACCATTGTGGTGTTTGGTTGGTGAATCATGTATGTTTAACATATAAGGCGGGATCGCAGTGGGGATAGTAGGTGGGAGCGAGGCTCAAGTGAAGGACTCCGAACAATAGCTCGCTATCCCCGCCGCACGCCGAATCTCTGCTTAGCCGCATAAAATTTCCACTTCGCGATATCATCTCTTTTCAACAACAAGGCAACTGTATGGTATTCCTTGGCCAGCTCTTCGTTCTTCGCAACACTGTGAACCATTGAATGACATGGTCTATGACAGGCTGCTTGGAATGTGTAGAACTACAAAAAGAATTGACAACGAACCTGCATAACCACGCGACGGAGTTCAGCATCTCTTCTGGGTGCCACCTTTTCTTCAAAACCTTGGCATGTACTGCACGTGGAATGAGGTGGTGGTAAGTCAAAGGCACCTCACGTTCACAAATCTCACACTCCTGCGTCCGCGTTGCAGACCATGGAGGTGGAGCTGCACATGCATCCTCAATGTAGTCCGCTATCGTATTTCGAAGAAACTGAAGGGCTTCCTCATGGTCTGGGACAAATCCATAAGATATCAGGGTATCCACGAAGGGTATTGAAGTCGCGTCGAGAGAGAGGTCGTCAATATCTGTTAAAATGGAACCACGGGTGAAATGGGAGGCAGATTGAAGAGATGGAGAAAGTACAGTCCATGATTCAAGGGCGAGATAGGACGAAAACTCATCGAGGTCGGACTCTTGGGAACCCGAATCTCCCATCTGAATGAGTGATGTTGAATGAGCAAGAATTCGTCTAGCCATGCAGTCTTTAAATATAGAAATTGACCAGATTTAGGAATTTCCATGCTCGAGTACTGTTGAACGGAGACCTGATACGTAAACCGCGTCTCCAGTGTGTGCAAAATGTCCTTCCAATAAAAACAATATGGTCAGTTCGGCAGTAGCTGTGCATTAGGTTTTAAAGATGGGCCAACTGCAGAGTTCACTGGTGACCGCACCGATAGAAACTAGTCGTTATCACTGGAAAGGACGCTACATCCACTAATAGAATGATTTCAATGATTATTTGCCCCTGTTAGCTTCAGGTACATAGAACCATAAATCAACCGGTTCCGCTTGAAATATCGGCTTGATGAAGTTCTGGTCTTCACAAATGCCGTTTATCGTTCATTATATGTAAACTTCTAGTAAACTTCTAGTAAAATTCTACTTCGGCATGGTTCAACAAAAACGACGAGTTTCCTATGTAATCCCTCCCTCGACTGAGACAACTACAAAGCTTCAGTTGCCTCCTCACGGCACTTCCAGGCTCGGGTCGGTTGGACCCCTTCTTATCCCACTTGCAAATGATCGTGTACAAGGCACAGAAGATGGTAAACCAAGGTTGACACACCACCCTCGCCATCTCCTGGGTATCTCTTCTTTGGCACTCGACACCTCCACTCAACTCACCGGAAAGGGTTCACCAGAGGGCATCTTGTATTCCGGGGGGAGGGATGGTCTGATCATGTCTTGGGACCTGGGGCTGCCGATGAAGAAAAAGAAACTAAAAGGAGAGGCCGAACTGACAAGACGCGACAGCAGGTGGGAGATCATGACAGGGTGGGCAGACGACGCGATTGATGAAGAGGGCGAAGATGGCGAGGATAGGCCACAAAGCGATGGGGACGTTCTTGGTGAAGTTACTGCTAACTCTAGTAGACGACGCATGGCCCATTCCAGGACCATTCCATATGAAAACCAATGGGAAACTGATCTGGCTGCGTTCAAACCTGGCAAGGTATATATTTAACTCCCATACGCCTACAGGTCTAATGTTATGCCTAGGGCAGTGAATTTCGCCAATGTGCGCAAGCCAACACAGACTGGGTTAACGACATCCTTTTGTGTAATCACAATCAAACCGGTATGTATGGATCATTTCCTAAGGTGGATTTTCTAACACAAGCCAGTAATATCTGCTTCGTCCGATGGCAGCGTTAAATCATGGAGTCCTCATTTGACCCTGTCAGACCCTTCGACCATTGGCATGCACAACGACTACGTACGATGTCTGGCCCATTCGTGTGTTATTGAATCGACTCTTGTAAATATTAAACTCATTGTTATCTATAGCCGTGAACAGAACTGGGTAGCTTCTGGTTCATTTGATCGTACTATCAAGCTATGGGACCTTACTCGCTCCGACCAGCGCGATCCCCTCGTCATTCTGAATCCCCCAGATGCCACAGCACCCAAGTCATCAGTATATGCCCTCGCGGCGGATCCTTTCGGTCAGACCATTGTATCTGGTTCTCCAGAACGGGTTGTACGACTGTGGGATCCCCGAACAGGAAAGCGCACAGGTATGTGTCTGGCTTTCGTCGCTTCATACAGATCCACTAAGTCGATATATCTATCTAGGGAAGCTTGTGGGCCACACAGATAACATCCGCGCTATTCTAATTTCTGATGACTCGAAATATGTAAGTACATTGGCGGTATCAGTCTACTTCTGAAGTTAATTAAATCCTTAGCTGTTAACAGGGTCTGCTGACGGTGTGTACCGTACTTTTTTTTCCAGTCCGTTTCTCATATCTTTTCAGCATCTATCAAACTTTGGTCTCTATCATCTCAACGTTGCCTTCATACATTTACTCACCATACCGATTCTGTCTGGTCACTACATTCCTCTCATCCCTCTCTTGAAATATTTTATTCCGGTGACCGTTCAGGCCTTGTTTGCAAAGTTGACGTTGAGGACTGTTCCGACGTTTCAGAAGGAGAATGTGTACTTTTATGTCATGACGCAGATTCTATGACACCGTCGTCCGATGGAATTAACAAAATAATTGCCTTGGACGACAACCTTCTTTGGACAGCTTCAGGTCACTCGAATATCAAACGATGGCTGGTTCCCCAGCGGCGATCCCTTCGAGCGATATCGATTTTATCCGACCATGAAGCGGAAAAACACAGGAAAACCGAGTCCCCCACTCTTTTTAGACGCCGGGACAGCGATGATATTCCTCCAGATGCGGGAACGCGCCCTTCGACTGGACATAGTTTTGGTGCCTCGTTCGCACCCTCAATATCTTCGGATGCCTGGCCTCAGAAGCCTGACAATGAAACGGAAACCTCACTCTACGAAATCCCGTTCGAGAGCCTTATTAGGCTCGTATCCCCAAATGACCCGTTTACTCCTTACACATCATCACGGGGGCGGGATCCTGAAGTTGCTACACTATACTCTGCAGCGTCCGTGATGTCGGTACCTCGAACAAACGCTATACGTTCCCCAACCTCATCAAATTTCAAGCACACGCACGCGAGCCCCATCCGTAGCGGACGAACTGAGGACACCCTGCATCCAACAAAAACCGCTCGTGCTGACTATGAAGAGCGTGAATTGGCGGCTAGCGCGATCCCTCTTCGTACAGAACCCGAAGAGATGATCACCGGGAATCATGGGTTGGTGCGGTCTATTATCCTCAATGATAGGATGCATGCTCTTACTGTCGATACCTCTGGGGAAGTTGCCATCTGGGATATCGTCCGAGGGGCCTGCCTAGGTAGGTTCCTGCGCGAACATGTAGCTGAGGCAAGTAATGCAGGAAGTGTGGCCGGAAGTAATGACGTAGAGAGGGAACGTAGCCCACGTGAAGCATTGGAAGTTGTCCGCGAACGTATCGAAGGCGAGGCTGTCGTCTCTCCCTGGGCGACTGCAGATACTAAGGCTGGTGTTCTTACAATCCATTTAACTGAAAGAAGCTTCGAAGCAGAAGTATACGCCGACGAGGTTGGTTTCGCTCAAGACCGCAGGTTTAATGACGAATCTAAATGTGTGTTAAATTCGGTAGCCCTGGTTGCATACTCACGTTATGTCCAGTGAATCTCGGGAAATGGCTTCTACGTAATCTTTTTCTTGGGTTTATTCGTGAGGAGCAGCGTACTCGACGCGGTCAGCAGGAAGCTACTAGTCTTGATGGCATCCTTATCCCCAGCCTCGGACGCGTTAATAGCCCGACTCAATCTGACCTACAGATCGATACTCCTAAATCGGCTCCAGGAACAAACCCCAAAATCATGTCGAGCAACAGTGTTATTTTCTCACCCAATATGGTCCCCGCTTTGCCACCGACAGCCACGCCCATTATCAGGCCTTCACCGTTATTAACCCCTATGATACCTCTTTACTCGAATGAAGCTGGTCTTCCACATCTTTCACCAATACCCCAATCTCCCTTTGTTAACAGCAATGATGCGACGCCGATGCCACAACGGCTCCGGTCATCTACAATAGACAGCACCACTTCACACGCACATGCCACAGCCGGGAAAGATGATGGTTATTTTTCAATCCGGACTCGACAACCATCACTTCCGGGAGCTCCTCCGGGGTCAATTCCCTCAATTTCCGACGACACAGCATGGGGCGGGTCAGGAAAGACTGAGCCCCCAACACCAAATACACCAGGTGGCCTCATAGGGCGTCTCAAATATTTCGGAAAAAATCCGAGTAAGAGACCCATAAACGACGCTGCAAGCCCTCCCATCGTTGGGGTTGTAGTACCGCCTTCTGATTCAACCTCTGAGGTATGATGTATTGAAGAATCCATTGCAAAATAACTCAAGCTTTATTAGGATATTCTTATCCCAGAGGTTGAGCTACCCAAGACTCCACTACAAATATTGTTGTCGGGTCCTCTTAATCCACCTCAATCAATTGATGCTCCCACACACACGCTTCCACCTACTACTACAATATACATTTCGGAGGAGGCGTCACCTAGCTTTTCGACGATTTACCGAGGAACAGTGTCGAGCACGAAAAACGACGTGCAGGCTCTGGAAGAAGCGATGCCGATGTGGCTTATCGAATATCTCCTGATGGATAAATCCCCTCCTACCCCAGCTCTTGCCAAGATTAGCTTCGTTCTTTTGCCCTGGCCTACCAAGGATCCTAAGGACCAGCTTCCTGAATTATTGAATACGTGAGCTTGTTCATATCCTGCTGACACTTTTGCTAAAGAATGTTCATTCAGAACGCAATCAAAACTTACTGCGAGTCGATATCTCCGCGTGCGGAAGCTCGTGACCCACGTATGTCATTCGTTGAAAAGCGGATTTACCACTACTGACCCATGTCCAGGTTCAAGAAAAACTCGATAAGATTGCCACTAGCTCAGACTCCAAACCTCACCGAAGAGCCGAGGATGAATACGAAATTCTTTGCAACGAGGTGCTGTTACCATTAAGTATGAGCCTGGCTGCTGTCCGCCAGTACGTTTGGAAGCAAGGTGTGGAGTTGACAATGCATTACCGCCGCATTTCACCCAAGGCAAACGCTCATCAAGAACCCTCACCTTCCTGAGCAATACGACCCCACGATCTGTAATACCTGCTCATAATATATTCTTGTACAAGTTTATTTCGGTAGTCTCAAAGGGTGGTAAAACATCATTTGCATGAAACGAATGAAAAAATGAGGTGAATACATGCACAAAGACTGGTGACCGACCGTTCCCATTACGAGACAAGCCTCTACATAGATTTTGCTCGCAGTAGAGGGGATGGTCACCAGTCTAACATGCGCAAGCACAGAGTAAGAATCCCCAATCAATGATTTGTTATCGACTCGATCTTTTGCGGCTTGTGGACTTCCACCTGGTGGTTTAGATCTAATGAGAGATATCGTCCTTTTCGTAAATTACGTCTAGAAACCCTTTCGGCAAAGACACAAGAACAAGCATATGAAACTTACAACCTGAAGCGCCACCACGAGTCGTCCATCATTTGTCGTATGCTAACCGTAGTGATGAATTCCCAGGACCTTGATAGAAAACACCAGAAAGTCAACACCTTACTAGTATACTCCTCATCCCTCATGGTTCAGATAACTTTCCTTGACACTCAATATCCCTTATGGACTTGTGCTCTGCCTTTAGTTTACTTTTTTAGCACGATATATACCTTGCGATCGCGACTTTACACTATTTTGAATATGTAGCGTCTCTGCGCCAGGCCGCAGTCTATGATGCTTAGAGTCAGAGCCTTTCTCAACGTTTACCCATCCTAAGTGAATATGCATCGACATCGTTTTCAATCTCAGTCACCTGATGTTGAGATAATAATTCATTAGTGGCCAGCCTGTCCATATTTTAGTTGCGATAACCACATTCCTTTCACTACTATCACGGAAATCAAAAATTCTCCTCGTCTAAACCACATACATTAACGCCATCGGTAACCGGTAATCAGTAAACCCACCGTCATCCTCTTCCCAATTCAGGTACCAAGACTTTTTCGGGCGCGTCTCCCTCATACCCTTCAACTTTGATGTCATTTAGTCCGAGATATTCGTTCTGGTCAAACGTCCTGTCGTAGAATTCGATAGTCATGTTAGGATCGGGGTCTGGTGCATAGATATTCTGCATATAAGAGTTTGCGAGCGGATCGTCAAGGATCACGGTAAACGATCGCTCAGCATTTGTGATCTGAGGACTAGAATTAAACTCGACCGCTTATCAAAGACATGAACTTACCCCCTTAAGGTCCCCAAGAAATTTCTCGAAAGAGGTTTTCTCTCCTGATGTGGAGGCGTCTCCGGACGCAAACACTTTTTCGGAGAGTTCTTCATACACTTGGTTGAGTATCCCCTCCAGAGTTGTGAAGCGCCCCCCGAGAGTGCCATGTTGTAAGACGAGATCAATTTCAGGAATAGTTAAACCCGCTGTTTCGCTCTGTTGTGGCACTCCAGTAATATATATCTTGAAGGGGGATTTCAGGATAATGATAACGAACCTTAAGTATGTCTCTACTCAAGTCATCGCGATCTTCAACTTTCAAAGTAATACGCTTCCCTTGATCAGAAATAGCTGAACCGGATTTTACCTCATTGTCCCTGTACCCACATCGGTCGCAGTTTGTGGACATTATTAAAATGTCCTATACCACAAGGTCAGTCCCAGAAATTCACAAGGGCAGGCGTCGTACCTTGAAGTAAGGGATGTTGACTTTCTTCATCAATGTATCGAGTGGATGCCCACAACTCGAGCAGCGACCAGGGAAAACAAAGACCTCATCATCCGTTATTGCCCCATTGACTACGGGTACATCAACCTTATCAACCTCGGGCGCACTGGCTGTGCTTCGTTCTTCTTCACCAGACACCAGCCCCAGAGCAATATTTTGTTGTAAGGTGCGAGGATACGTTCTCATGTTCCATTTTGGGTCTGCCATTGTTCCATTGAACTCAATCCATGAATTTCCAGCAGGGTCGTCGAGCTTAAGGGTGAACGCGGGCATAGCGATGTATTCCTTCTTCGTGGCATTTCCAACTTGCACCTCTGCGTCTTCATCTTCCTCGTCCCCAAGTATTTCCTTCAACTTATCAATTAAATCTTGAACTTTTGTATAACCCTCTTCATCTTGTATTCTTCGGAGCGGCTGATCGGTACTCAGATCAGTGACTATATCTCGAACCAACCCTTCAACGGTGGTAAGTTGTCCCCGGGTTGTGGCCGGAAGAGTGAGTTGGTATTCTGGGATAAGAATTTCGCATGTGGGGGATCGGACGATTTGCCGGTCGAGGTCAGGGCGAACCAGGATTTTCGCCGTGTACAATGTCCCCTCCGCTATAAACTGGTCAGAATATGAACTAGACAATGTAATCAGCAACGCACCCTTTATCTCCCCCGCCGATTGTATTTCGTTGTTTGTCGCCCCACAAAACTCGCAACGGAAAGACATAACAATCACTTCTCGGAAATATGGGATCGACGTAAGCATGAGCCGTGTTGTTCCCTACTGGTAGCTTTCAAAACAGACCTTTTGATTTAAGTTGAAAAGGAACGGACCTGTTCATGACATTTCATACACAGTGACGCTATTTCCTGCACCACCTGGTCCCCATCTTCTGGTTTTGTAGTCGACTTATCTGTTTGGTTCGCTAGAGATCCGATAGTAGGGAAAAGGGAGGTGGTATGAGGCTTAGCCATGTTGAGATTGTCAGTTATCAGGTCCCAACTCAAGCTTTATCGAGTTCTGAGATGAATAAGTCAAGGGTTGTTGAAAAACTAAATCGCGTTTGATCGCGAGTCAAATTATCTTATCAAATCTCACATAAGAAATGTCAATTTCTCCGCAAGGGCTAGAGTTTTAGTACATGTACCTTCTATGCACCAGTCCGGGAACAGAGAATTGCATAAAACATTGGTTTTACCTTTCATTTATAATAGACACATCCGTTTTGCATTTTTTGAGATCATGGAAAATAGGGACACCTCTGTATTTCCTATATCACCCGCTCAAGCACCTCTAAAGGGACTAAATTGGGTGAACAATTACGAGGCCCAAGTGAGGTCGCATATGAGCTGGTAGTAATGTCTCGTTCTGTCCGATGTCAATGCCAATCATGCAAATGAATACATGCCAGGTAAATATAAGAAAGAAAGGAAGAATCAAGTTGAGAATTGGGCACCGTTACGTCAAGGCGCTGGAACGTGACCAACCTAGTGCACGGACCCGAGCAAACTAAACCAAATAAAGGCTCACTATAAAATTTTCTTCCACCAAATTATATTCTATTGTTGGTTTTTTTCTTTTGGTCTCGTTCATTCCTTGTGAGTATCTTTTTTATCCCAATTCTGCTCCAGAATTTATCTTCAAGTGATGACTTTATTCTCTTCCCCGTCCTACACGACCATGCCGAGGAATAGAGCTTATCTGTTCGCAACAGATACGCGTTCTACGGAGCGCACAGTGTACTTGCCAGTGCCATTTTGTCTGATTCTTCACATCTTGTTATTTGATCCCTTCATCGACGGCGATACTGACTCCTCCCTTCAGATATCCTCTTTTATTTGTTGCGACGGTCGCTGAATTACAATTTGTGAGTGTTTTCTTCAACGTAAACACCCCCCATCCCATCTTCATAAACGATGAAAAGCACACCGTAATTCGCAGTTTCCACTCTAGCGCCCTCCCGTAAAACGGAGCACTCCCCCAATGCTGAACTTTCATACTCCCCCTTGTGTATGTCGAACCCAAAAGATATACCTAGCGTGGGCCGCCACTTGTGGTGCGCTGTTTGCAAAGCGGGGGTCGGCGCGATGCGAGTTGAAACGACCTTCCTTTGGATGTCTGAACCTTTTGGAGATGGATGGGGTGTAGCTACGACTTTGTCTCCATGACATCCATTGCTCATTCGCAATTTTTTTTTTCTTTTTCTCTTCTAGGTTTCGTTTACCTGACTTGGGAAATTCATATATAATTCAGTAAATATCACTATGAAACCTTACATCCTCAGAAATAATATATGATGGAAGTTAAACTTTATGTTATTTGGAGATGAGATGAAAAAAATGTAGCAAGATTACACTGTTTTCCCCCTGCAGCTGATGTGTATATGCCTTTCCGGGGACATGCCCATGTCACTAGCACCGCTGAAACACAACCACCTCAAACCACGGTTTCTACCCTTTTTCTTGATGATACAACTGCAGTGTTTTGCGGAAACTCGAACTACACCAGCGCTACGAGGTGCGCACCCACGCGATGCAAAGGGCAGGTTTGGATGGTGCGGCATTCATAGTACTTAGATATAGAAAACGGTACAGACTTCGCGCGCGTTAAGAAAGGAACTAAGGAGACGGCAGGTTGACTGCGAAGAAAGCTGGGAGAGTGGAAAAGGAAAGTTTCGGGTGTTCGTCGTTGATTCAACCCATCTAAATTTACTGTGACGAGCGCAGATTGTAGATTGAACCTTGTATCGACGATAAAAACATGAAACATGTAAATGAATGTATGTATGGAATAGTTGCTACGCGTCTCCATAGATTGGGCCCGGCCCTCACTGGAACTCGGGCTCCAATTCGTTGTACTCTGGGCACAAATCCTTCCAGTCCTGAGGAGTGATCTGCGATTGCGGACCGGAGATGTTGTCCGCAGGTGCTTCACCGAAGACGACAGCAAGGCCAGCCTCCAAATGCCAATCAATGTGGCTGTGAGGTTCGCGTTGAGCCTTGAGGCCGGGACGAGTCAGAAAAACACATACCAATGCAAGAACCATGCTCCTGGGTTGTCGGAGACTGTTGCGTATGTAAATGTTAATAGTTCGACAAGAGTTCAATCGAGCGACATACAGAATCGGAATGTGGTGTTTCCACCGTTAACTAGGGGCGGGCACCATAAGTACGAATCAGCATGTTTGAAGTATCATAGAACGTACTCGGGTAGACATCTCGGCGAAGGGGGCTGAGTCGAGGATAAGCGTGCGAACTATCTCTATGAATGACAATCACTTACTTAACAAAGTTGGGTGTGACAGCGTTAGACGGCAGGATGACATCGAACGCATGGCCGTGCACTGGTTCATGTTGAGGATGGGGAAAGAAGGGGCTGAGCTCAAGGGGGAAACTTACAATGGAAGGGGTGAGCTGAGGATCAAATGTCAAAAAGTGATGAAAAATAGGAGCACATGTCGACGTACATCCAGTTCCTGGGATTGAGATTTGGATCAAACTGTTCTTGGGCAAGATGAAGCTATAGAAAAGAGCCAATTAGTTGTCCTGGCCGGTCTATCATGGCCGATGCGTCCACGTACACTTGCTCCGAAGGAAGGAGATCTTGGGGCTGAAAGTGACCATCAGAATGTGTACTTCACCAAATACAGCGAAATTACCTTAGCAGCACCGCTGAGGAGTTGAAGAAGGACGGGGACAGACGGAGAGAGGTAAGAAATGCCGTTGATATCGAAGAAGGGCGGGTTCGGCTTAGTGAAAAGTCAGCCCAGGGTGAGCAGCGACATAAAATTAGTGTTCTCACTTGAGCAATGTTCAGGACGATTTCTGCTCGGTAGACAGTCAGTATTCGTTTAAGGGAGAAAAGTGATGTAACCCACCAACATCGGCTGTGCCATTTCCGAGCTGGGAAAAATAAGTATTGAGTGGTTTGATGAAGATCGAAAATGAGGAAAATACCTTTCCTGGATTTTCAGAGGCGATGGGCTGAAAGAAACCAGTCAGATTCATGGTTCGTATCGCCAAGAGAGAAATTCCATGACTTACGTGCATCTGTTGATCCAAAAGTTTGGGTCCTGGTGTGTCGACAGTAGTGGGCTCGACATTTGCGGCACCCTTGTACCTGAGGATAGCCTTAGTAAGGGTGGGGTCATCTGTGTGTAAAATTTGATTAAGGGCAACGAAAGATATGGGAAGAAAGGACCTACAGTTGGGGTTCCTGTCTGGGCTTCCACCAGTAGGGGGGGCCCTGATCCAGTAGTTGTCGACGGGCTGGTTCGCGTGGAGAACAGCGGATACACGTTGGGCTATATTCGAGGGTTTGAAATTTTATGAAGGCCGATAGGCACACATTTCCTTACCAGCGTAAATATCAATGTTCTGGACTTCAACAGGATCATGCTCGATACCATCCGCCTCCATGAAAGTGATGTTGTGGGAGTCAATAGAGAATGTGAAGAACGGGCGGCACGAAATAGCAAAGATGCGCAGCCTATATCTCTTTCCGTGGACAACGTTCACGACAGCGAAAGGCACTAGATACTCGGATGAGACTAGCACCAAGTCTATGGTTATTTCGGGGCTTACCCAGAGGGCCACCGACAAATCGTCCTTTGCCGTTGATCAAACCTGAATCTTGAACTCTAGAGATAAATTGTTAGAGAATTACTGGTGGGCGACAGCGTACATATGCTTACGGAACAATACCAGTTTGGAAGAAGCTGTTCTGACCTGCCGGAGCCAAAACGTGGTACCATTCTGCAAGGGTAATGATGGTTCCAGCTAAGAGTATTGATTTTCATCAGTACCACTCCCTATAGAAATTAATCAGGGGGGGAAATACCATCATCTACATCGTATAAATGTGCCAGGGGGTCATTGGGATCTGGCAGAAGAGTCAGCCGGGAAGTATATAATTCTTTAATAGATATGCTCACCGTAGACAACAAATGCCCCCCGAAGACCATCACAATATTGAGTTGACAGATGAGAATGATACCAGTAACTGAAGTGCGCCTGATGAGTACTGAAAGAGAGTAAGTCACACATAGCCTTACTTTCCGGTTTGCCCCGCCGTGTTGAACGCGTAGGTAAATGTTGTGTTCGGTGGAATGGGACACTGCAGTTTTTTTTAGCGCACAGAACGTGGATCATAATTGACTGCGTACTTGATTCACAAATCTGCCCCAGAGGATTAGCAAATCACACAAACGAATGAAGTAAAAACCTTACGAAGGTCCGTCCATGTCAGAAGAGCGTGCTTGGAAGAATCCGTGCCAATGCTGTGCTAACTTAGTATTGAAATATGTACGAGACTGAAAACCATACGATAGATGTGCTTCGACGCATATCTGGGTTAACAAGCTTGTTGTGGGTCGGAATGACGACCGAATCGCCCTTATGGGCGACGAAGGTTGGTCCGGGGAAGGTGCCGTTAGCTAAGACGGCACTGTGTGGCATCTATATTGAGCATTTCGATGAGGATGTATATGCGTACGACGTACGGTCGTGGGAATCCATCGGGAGCTACAACAGCGTTGTTAATAGTTAAGTCGAAGTGCCTCACCACAGCCAAAGCTGCCGGGAGAAGGCTAGTAGCGGTCAGGAGAGATAAAAGTACCATTGTTGGTAAGAGAGACTGTGGGCCTGCTGTATCTGAGCCATTTTTTCCTCCCTTTTAAATGGCACAGCTTGAACCGAAATGCCTCGCCCCCCAAGTTAAGTCACCAATAAGTTGTCGTGGTTTCGGAGCGTGAGACGAGCCTCCGAGCCGTTTCGGTATGATATTCCCATTCGAGGCATTTTCTTGTCCATTACATGCCTTTTGCCTCGCATGTAGGGCGGTTCGCACATGGATGTCGCGAATGCAGACACGAAACCGCGGGAAATAATCCAGGCTCTAATCAAACCATCCTGTGAACCATGGGAGCGTCGAAGGGTAAAAATACCAGCAAGTCCCGAGTAGCGTTTTGTTTCGTGTATGACAGCGTACTAGTGTTGTCGTCATGAGTATCATGATGGCGCGGCGGGAAATACCCACGAGTATCGGCAGCGAAAGGGGGGAGAGCGGCCAAAAAGATCCTATCAGCGAAGCTTGGCGGTAAATAACCACGCAGTGATGTTTATTGATGGCGAGAATGTGAAAGAAATATACCCAGGCGTTTGGTGCATTTATCACAATGATGCTCTCACTCCACCCTATGTGCTCCACCGAGTCCACCCAAAGTTGGCAGCCTCCTGTCAGAGTAATAATCATCTCGATGGTCCTTGGCTGCGGGATCTGAAACGCGTTGTCAACTCGATTGGAATGGACGACTCCTAAGCATTATTGGGCCCAATTAGTAACAATATTCCCTCCACTCAAGTCACATACTTACTCAAAGCAACAGATATTTGCACGTGTTATGTTCTAGCGCCATTGAGCCCGCTTGCAGTCAAAACGTTTTGATTTGGTGAGATCCGAATCGGTGGGAATCTGGTGGGAACGGATTAGCATCTGCATCACGGTCTGCCTTTAGACTGTGCTTCAAATTTTGAGTCTGCCACAATTTGCGTTGCATACCAGAATTGTCATTTATCATTATCACAACGTAAAATTTAACTGAGCGTAAGCAGTGTATCGCCTGGGTGAACCACAGCCCCTTCTGCAACACCTTTCCCAAGCTTGCTGATTGTCCTGCCGATGTTCTGCTCTCCAGCACAGATAGGAATTTCCGTTTTCATCGCTTCCAGAATTATTACAACATCATTGGCTGTCTTGATTGTATCTCCGAGTTGTCCCTGTATTTTCCACACTGACGCGGACAGAGGGGCACATATTGTAGCCATGCCCTCGTGTGAACCTAAAATTCGTGGGTTTCGGACACCAATTGTGTGCGAGAAAGAACCTACTTTCAGAATCCTCATCCTTACTTGAGTTAGTATTAGCAGCCTTCTCGGCTTCCCATTCCTGAAGGTACAGTTGTTCCCTGGAGGATTGAGGCCATCAAAATTAGAGCACAAAGTAAGCACAAGTAAATACCGCTGTTCTTCACACAGCATCCCTCTGGCTTGCTGAGTTTTAAATAAGGCGACTTCCGCTGCGATGCTTTCCGTAAAAGTCTTGTAAGATGCCATAGAGAAATTGACCGGTTCGATCTGCTTAAATCACCCTTTAACGAGCCCAGTTAAAAAAGAACGGATCAAACCTTAAATTCGTACTTCCCTATGTCGAATTTCCTTTCAAGCTGTGACAGACCGTCCATAACGGTGAGGAGTTACGTATAAAGTGCGCGCTCACCTCAACATACTCATCTTCCGTGACCGATTCGAAGTGAATCTTGGCCTGGTTGTCAGTTGAGTGAATGATACTTATATTTATCAAGGTTCACCTGGTCAAAGGGCTGCAATAGCCAGGGACGTTCGGAAGAAAAGTCTTTTCCTTTTCCCCATGTTTGCCAGGCTGGAAGTGTTCGACCATACAGTTGGTATCCCCCAGGGGATTCTACCGGATATATAGCGGCAACGGGGCCAGCAATGGCGATAGCGCCCTACTCAGACTGAGCGTATAAATTACGGTGGCACGAAACGTAACACACCCGTGGGGTGTATGTTCTTGAGGGGTTCATTTTCTGACCAATGATTCGACATCGAGGATCTATCTAAGTAGCGTTTTTCAGGGTTTGACCACGGGGAAAATACTGCACATACTGGCACTAGAAATGGGCAAGCGAAATAAAATCCAAGACCAACAACGAGCTAGAGAAATATAGAAAATATAATAATGGTACTGGCGAAAAACACACACCCAGTCAGACGCAGTTAACTTTTTTAATACTTCCTCTACCCCACCGGCAAGCCCGTTGTTTCTGGCAAGATACTCAATATTGCTAGGTAAATACACTGCTTTTTTCCGTAACGAGCGCATGTAGCGATCCAAGGCTTCTCGATTCCAACGGTCATCGAGGACGATGGGAAATGTGATTTTACGACCCGGGAATTCCATTTCAGCTATGGTCACTGGGAGTGATGCTTGGGTTGATGATAGAAAGGCCAGTGCATTGTCTTGAGATACCACATTCGGGTCAAAGTGACACTACTTGATGGTATTAGTTCTGTTTGTGTATGGGTGGAAACAATAGTACTTACAAGGATTGAACGAACACATGGACACAAGTTGGAAAAGCCAGAAAATTTGGTGGACTCTATTGCTAGCTGAAAGGCATGAATATGAGCCCGCACATTGAGATCAAGGCTCATCCCCCCGAACTCGACAAGAATGGCGGAGTCCCCAGCCTTAAAATAGTCTTCTTAACCTTAAGGGAACCCGAAGCAAGTGGAATGGTAGTTCGTACCTGGCGAAAAACGACTGGGAGGTTGCCATGAGTTGAGTTTCGTAAGATGGGTGATTGAGAACTATCCGCCAACGCGGATGAATACGGCGTCAAATGCATCTCCTCCGCACCAGGATTTTCAACTGAATATTTAACCAAAGACAGCCATCTGGTGGGTAAATCACTCAGGCATATGGAGTCAGCCCAAGGGACTCTCCGAAACTCGACAAAGCATCCAGGATTTAGCTGGCCCAGTTTCCACCTAATTTTTTCCTTTAGAAAGTTAGAGGAGTTAAGTAATTCTACACACATTTCTGCAGATGCAACGGTACAGACACAAACATACCCACCCATATCGGGACCGTCCCGGGTAAGGATCACTGGTGTATCACCGTTGATATTGATGGTGCCGGGAGCGTATCCATTGTCCAGAATATTGCTTGGATGTGATCCGCCCTCCCCGCCACTTCTTCTGGCCCATTGAATCTTTTCTGGTGACTCAAGCCGGATGCCCATCCGATTACTTGACATGCTTACACACCACTGTGTAGCATAAAATTTGTCTCTACCTTCCTGTGTGATGAATTCACTGTCATCATGGGGACCAGGAAGGACATAGATGATCCAATTGCGAGGATATTGAGGGACCAAACCGCGGGGAAGGACAAGAGGCGGGAGATCATCGCGTGCACCGGGACCGCAATCGGCCAAATGGAGATGATCTCCAACTCGAAGCGGCCTGTTCTATAAATACGGCAGGTGGTGAGAAAAAACAAGGTTTGGACAGGGGCTCACCTGGTATCCGCCCAAACCCATAGATGTGGATTTAGAGCCAAGATAGGCTGGGACTCTGGGAAAACCACCTCGGATGGCCAAGTATATCCTGAATCCAGTGGCGGAATTGTCATTCTTCGCGTCCACGCCTACTCGCAACTTCCCACCGCGTGGTACGATGATCCTTGCCCACATTTCCACCAATCCACCGTCAAGCGTTACCAACACGTCCTTCCCAGTGACACAGATAACAGCCGAGACGAAAAATTCTGCCTCAAAGCCGACACCCGGCAAGAGAACAATCTCCAGGGCTTCCATTGTCTCCGGGTTCCCAACAAGAATGTTTCCTGCACGAAATGCCAGAGGGTCCATCGGCCCACCGCGTGGAATACCAAGGCCCATATTGCGCCCTGGAAGGTCTTGTACTGTGCTTTCGATCCCCGCAGAGACAATTTTCAGTTCACTGTTAGTTTAGATTAACCGGGTGAGTCGATATGAATTGCTCCACTATACTGCATACCGTGGCGTGTAAGTGAAACTGCCGAGGAACCTCGTAGTAGCGTTCCCTGCACGGAAAATCCCGTCATTTGCGATCGCACTAAGGTATTCTATATTATTCGGAGGACCGTAAATCTTGCACACTTCCAATGCCCACTGAAACCTAAGAATGGCTTCTTCTCGAGTGCGCCCGATTACTATGAGTTTACAAAGAAGCGCGTCAAAATATGGAGTAACCAGAAGACCGGTAGAGACCTGGTAAAATTGAGGCACTTTTCTCGATGAATGGAATATAAACCACGCACCCAGCTGTCAACTCTCAGCCAATCAAAGTGAGTGCTATTGAGGTCAACAAGTTGCAATAAACCAGGGGTTGGCACAAAGCCTTGCGATGGATTCTCAGCATATACTCGACCTTCTATCGCATGAGCCGCAATGTCTTGTCCTTGGATGCGGAGGTCGTCATATGTCCTTTGTTGCATCTCCGGTTCTCCAGACCCTATACCGCCTGAAATGGCTCCTTGACGTTCCATAATCCCTTGCTTAATCATCAATGCCACAAGGTCAAGACCGGGATGGATAGCTTCTGTCACGGGGTGTTCAACCTATACATAGGCGCCGAGATTAACGTTCAACCTTGACCGCTGCCGGAAGCCCCACACCTGAATTCTGGTATTCATTTCAAGGAAATAGAAATCTGTGGTGATATCGTTGACAAGAAATTCGACAGTGCCTTGTTACTCGCTATTAGAACAGTGCAGGCTCCAGATTAGGTGTCCGTACCTGCAGAATTATACTTAATTGATTGACATAACCTCAGAGCAGCGTCGCACATCTTTTTTCTGAGGTCTAAAAGAAGACTTAGATGTCGGAGTAATGACAGGTGAATTAGGCTTCACCTGGACGAGATACGAGGAAAGGGCTAGGCGCTTCTTCTATGATCTTCTGCTGACGGCGCTGAACGCTACATTCCCTTTCTCCCATGTGTACAACATCTCCGATCCCATTACCAAACACCTGTAAAGGCGTCAAAAATGTGGTATCATAATATGAAGTTCCTTGACCTGTATTTCAATGTGACGTGCCGTAGGAAAATATCGTTCAAGATAAAGACCATCGTCCTCAAAGAGTACCTGCCCATCCATCAACATTAAAAGGCGAAGAAAGTTCTCGGGCTAGCAAACCTTTGCACGCGCTTGCGATGCTGAAAACGTATCTTGTAGCTCTTCATCGCTCTTACATATGACCATCCCCAGGCCGCCGCCACCGGCAGTCGCTTTTAACATGATAGGGTATCCAACATGCCTCGCCGCCCCCAAAGCATCAGCCTCAGACTTCAAAAGCCCAGATCCGGGGACCACTGACAATCCAACTTGAAGCGCAACCCCCCTAGCTTCGTGCTTGAGTCCCATCGTTTTAATAATCTCAGCACGGGGTCCGAGCCATGTAATCCCCGCCTCTGCGACGAGTGAGGCGAACAATGCATTCTCGGCCAAAAAGCCATAACCAGGATGAATGAGTGTTACTGCATGGGTTTTACAAATATCTAGGATTGCGGGACCAGTGAGATATGCCTTTGCTTCTGAATCTACCGATGAGTCGCAAGGAAGAGCGACGGCCTCGTTCGCAAGCAAGGTGTGGGGTGAAAGCGCGTCTGATGGAGTATAGATGGCGACAGTAGCCAGACCCAGTTCTTTGGCAGTGCGGATTATTCGCACCGCAATTTCCCCTCGATTGGCGATAAGGAGTTTTTGCCCATTGTACATCGAAGCTAGATTTGCTACTTGCGTAGGTTTCACAAGGGCTGTGCCTAGCGGGAAATAGGGAGATGCTCCTGAGGTTGGGCATGCTCTAAAAGCGTGGGTATTGCGGGTCAAAAAGGTTTGACATCTGAGGAGTCATGGGAATATGTGCGAAAGGAAGGTATTATGGGGTAGTGGCTCGCTGTGCGATATGTCATGTGGTTGGAGTCGGCTATGTGCTATACAGAGTTTCCGCTGATGTGTAATGGGCCTGTTACAATATGATACTATCAAACATAGCCGGCCTGCTGATTACTTTCATCTACGACGTTTTTTACTAGCCGCGCGACTTCTACCGCACCCTGGTGGTCGGGTATGTGAAAAGGGAGAATCAACTCACATGGGGAAAATGAAGGTAAAAGAAACGCACCGGTGTGTCAGAATGGCAACATATGGACACTTCGGTAATATTTTGGCCAAGAGAAAGATGGGCCCCTCCTATAGTTGTTATTTGATGATAATTGAGGAGTCTCTTCGTCTGGTGGGTCGAGTATATTAGTATGTAGGCCTGAGTTCACAGGGAATTTGACTTGTACTCGTTCGCGAACAACGTCCAGGGAGACTGGAGTGTGCTTCCTGACGGAATGTTCAGAGGATCGATAATAACCACTAGAGGTGTAACCTACTGTGTGATCAGAAGCTTCCCCTCAGCAGTATAGTCAAGGTCAGCAAACCATTCTAATGTGAGTATTGTGGGCTTCTTAGGTAGCATTTCTGAAAAGACTAGCGTACCTGGAGTAAACCGGACTCCAGCTTCTTCAGCCGCCGTTTGATGAGCTGTTCCTGCTAGACCTACCAGAGTGATTGGTCGGCCTTGGTTCTCATTGAAGACTTTGACAACTCGAACCATAGCCCTCGCAAGCTCAAGAGAACGAGCTGTTTGCCCGTATATGGCACCGTGGGGCTTAATCTATTCCAATTTGAGTTCGAGTCTTTGTCGAAATCTTGCAAGCATACATGATTCAAGGGAAGTCCATGTAACTTCAGGAACCCTGATAATGCCCCCACTTGGTATATAAAACAAGCCAAAAGTTCATCCTGTCGACAAGAAAATAAGAAAAAGAAATATTGCATATATGTGGTGTACGCCGCACACTCACGGGTTCAATAACCATCTCCCTTCGACCAAACCCTTGAAGATCGGGAAGGGATGGATGAGCACCAACAGCAACACCATTCAACTTGGCCAACTCGACAGTCTTGTTCATAACGGAGAAATCCCTACATATGTTGGTCCCAAATCAATACAACAATGTAATTGAATGTTTGAAAGTTGTTATGCATACGAAGCATGAAAACCACATGCTATGTTAGCCAAGTGGATAGTTTTCATGAGTTCCGCGTCATCGCCCTTCAGGACACATATATGTGGTTGCACCTACTGAACCTGCACTACACACTTACGATTTTATATAGCGAAAATCCCTAATGATAAGACGTGGGTCCTGGAGAGCGTATTCGCGAAAAGTACCATTCACCTCTCCCATGTCACAATTAACGGAAGCGCGTAAAGGTTGGAATTGCATTTTGGCTAGAAATTTAGGGTTGATGATTGCAGATTACGGTAGCGACTAGGGCCTCTTCGAGAATGTAACCAGTTCAAGTCGCGTGACGTTGCTATTTCGGGATGTATTGGTAATACACCACTAGTGACGAATTAGAAAGTTATAAGCACAGCTGATACAATGTTGATTAAAAAGTCGCAACCATTAGAAGAAAAATATACGGATCCACCATTTTCTTCACTCCGGGTTCTCGGTCTACAATGTGAGAAATGTATAACCCCAATTTGTATTGTATATCTCTATACTATATATAAGATAGTCATATTCCAGGGTGTCATCATTTGTCTGATTATCTATTCTGGTTTTTCCGATTATAATCTTTGGGGAAATAGAGTGTTCAGTCCAGGCGACTGCCATTCCAGGATAGTGATACTAGATGCGAGTGAAGGTTGAGGATTTGGCTTTAGCGGAATTACGTATGCGTCATGTTGGCTGGGAATTTGCATCAACAATTATCAGAGCACGGCAAGACTGTGGCCTATTTGCAGTTTATACGTATGTTGATTATACTCTGCGCCGTCCGTCGATGATTTGAAGTGACCCAGTAGCTCTGTGCGAGTGAAGCATTGGCGGTAGTCAACAGGGTCCAGCACCCGCGTTAGCTTTCCTTAACAGGGAGAGAAACAAGGCAGGGTGAAAATCTCCATACAATCACAGTGTGCCTACGAGATAAGAAAAGTGATCAAGGCCATAGTCGCAAACTTGGTGACTCAAGCGACTTTCCAGGCCCAGACAGGTCCCAGGGGGTCTGTGCTCGCACTATCAAGCGTTGTGGATAATGATTGGTGAAAAAGAGGTGATAAAACCTACTGTTCAGCACCTGTCCACATGCCTGCACGTATGATAAACTTAAGTAGCTGACATCGTATGAACGTTGGTGTGCCTTCTTACCAAGCATTCCGACAGCAGATCCAATGGAACCGATTTGCACTGCCTCAGTTAGCCACTCGGGAGAATCTTCATCTGGGTAGCTGGAGGTCTTCAATGGGTGTCAGTAGCAGCGAGTTGAGTCTAAGCAAATATGACATCACCAAAGACCAGCGAATGGCGCCATCACCTATCATCCTAACACACCCTTTCACCCGTCTTATAACCGTAGAATCTACATCCGAACCCTTGGATTCTCCTTCTATGTGAATGACTGGCAATCGCCAAACTAGCGACTCGAGTTCACAAGGAGAGTGTTCATCCAATAGATCAGGTTCTGGAGGTTTGGAGTAACCGGAAACCCGCAATGTCATGGGAAATATGCGCATAGTTTCCTCTAGGTTTTCTCTTGGAAAGCCAGTGAGCTATGTAACGTGTGTAATAAGCGCAGCGACAGTGGGGACCGTGATTCATGAACGTACGTTATGGACTAGGTCGTTCATTATTCATCATAACCCTATTAATACCAAATTGGCCATCGGATGATCAAAAAAATGCTCACGTAGCAAATCCCGATAATCAAGCCAACAAACACTCCGCCTATATGCATGATTAAAAGCATGGTCACAAAAGAGGAGCAGCACAAACAACCTACTTCCACTCTCCAGTAACCCCAGCCCAATCCCATCCTTCGAAATCGTCGGTATCCCTTGCCTTTCCTTTGCCATTCCTATAATCTAGAGGAGATTTCAAAAGCAGCTCGAAATCCTCTCCTTGTTGATTAGGGAAAATGCTCCAGCTCTCACTCCAAAAGGACGGAGCCGCGCCCATTCGCATAAGATCTAGACACGCGAATGCATCCACAAGCCTACTGACGGATGCGTCGACGCTAGGATTCCCTGCTGGCTCGTTGGTATCTAGCGCCAGGACTTCTCTAAGATTCATTTCGACCAGGAGACGAGCTGCGGCTAAGAATGCGTAGTCGGGGACGACTTGATGCGGTTTAGGGGCTATAAACGTTGCGTCGGGGGCATGCCCGTTTATAGTGACAAAGTTCAGATCGTCGTCGTCGTCATCATCGTCACTTCCTCGGCTTGGCAAGTCTTCGTCGTCTGCACGATAAAAATTTGATCCATCGATGGTCAAGAAAGGATAAAAGCGTTCGTTGGCATCAGAGGTTATGTGTATCAATTGGCTGTTGTGTTCAACGCCCCCATCGACGTTTGTGATTTGTCGTGAGATCTCCTCCTCAAAATCTGGAAAGCGTGTGCGTAAAATGGCTTCTCTAGCTTTGCCATTGTTAGGTAAGAAGGGTCCCCAGCACCGCTCCGGCATTAAATATCTAAGGTTGTAGACCCTTGTTCTAGCCATTTCGCGTGCTGTGGCGAGTTGTTCGTCGATTGAGGCTTGGGATGATCGTGTTGATGCAGATGATGAGTTACTTCTATTTAGTGTGCCGATATCAGAGGTATCCGCTTCTGGCAAATATTGGAGAGGGAGAAAGCCTTTGAGGAAAACAAGTTTATGGAACAGCTTTCCTTCATCTGAATTCTCCCACACAGCCTCTTCTAAGCCTTGTTTACGTTGGCGGCGTTGATGACCATCCATCAAAAACTTTTGAATGAGGTAGGAGGGGTAGCCGACCTTAAGAACATCTTCCAGCCAGGACGAGCTGCGAGATTTGAATTCAGCAGGAAATGGTATTGGTGAAGCATGAAGAATAATTATGGGGGGGAAAGTTGGTGTGATTGTTGTAAAATCGTTGTTTTGGTGAGGTGAAAACGGCGAGGCGCTCTCGAGTACGGCAAGGAGAGATTTCAGCGCCTGGGATAGGTCGGGTGGAATCTAAAGCAAATGAGATATAATGTTAGGGTAAATTGACAAACTCACCTCTTTATTATTATCTCTCGAAGCGTATTTCTCGAATGTCTTCTTAGCATCCATCCTGCGAGTAAACTCTCCTACCCAGTCAAATAGAGGTTCTGTATTGCTTCTTGTATCACCAATTGGTGCGAACGTTGTGGCCGCCCTGAGGCGACCTAACAAGGGTCTAGGATCGTCGAAGGTTGTCAGGAAAATCTCTCGCCACAGATGATTATCCGCCGGGTCGAAAATCAATTGGTGAAAATAATGACAAGTTTGTCCTAAACATGCTATAGTGGAGGGGAATCCCCCAGCTGCCAGGAGGATAAGCACCTGTTCCACGAGCTCTGGTGGTAAAGACAAAAATTTCGAGGCCACAGGTTGTGATAATGGAGAAAGCATGTTGGTTGTGAATTAGGGAGATGATTGACTGATATGATTGATGTTAGTAAACATGCCATATGTAACCCTAACCCAATAGTCCACGAGTCCTCGGCCAACAAAAGTGTGATTTCAAATTTGGAATAGATTGCTATGATATTATGTGTGAAGTCCAAACTAAGATGAAAATGAACTGTATGTTTTTAAACTGTACCAGATGCAGTGATGGAAACTTTGGCAGTCGGAGTCCCACCTTCCGTGCCTTTAGCCTCAATCTGTTTAACTATGTCCATACCCTCTACAACTTCACCAAAGACAACATGTCGTCCGTCCAACTAAGCCGAAGGACGAACTCAAAAATAATTTCAGGTAAGGGATAAAACAGGGCTCACCCAACTTGTTACAGCTGTTGTAATGAAAAACTTTCTCAAATGTTTCAGTGGCTATATTTAAGGAAATAATAGAGGACACCTACTTGTGATCCATTCGTATTAGGTCCTGCATTTGCCATCGACAGAAGTCCAGGTTTTGAATGACGGATTTTAAAATTCTCATCTACCGAGAAAGAATAAGATCAAATTTACAGTGCCGTTGCAGCCGATCGTTGCCATACCAGAGAACTTATCACCGTATATAGACTTTCCACCCGTACCATTATGTCGTGTGAAGTCGCCTCCTTGAAGCATAAACTAACCACAGGGGGTTACATGATAATGAAGAGTAGGTAGAGGGGCTGCGCACGTTGGGGATAATACGGTGGAAAATGCTCCCAGAATAGCCAAACCCATGTTGCCCAGTCGCCAGCTCACGGAAATTCTTCGCGGTCTTGGGTACAATGTCGTCATACAGCTTGAACACAATTCGGCCAGCAGGTTTCGCGTCAATAGCGATGTCGAACTAAGAAACTATGGTAAACACATTTTCAAAGAAGAATATAGGTTCTCTGATGCTCACAAAGACGTTTGCCCTAAGTGGACACACGCATTATTTTCGAGGATTAGAATGAGATATTGGGTCAACTTACATAACTTTGCCTGCAGAGGCGGTCGTCGTGAATCTGCGTAGAAAAGAGACCATTTTTAAGATATGCTGAGTGTTTTCGAGGAAGGAGGAAAAAAAAGACCGGCGCTATACAAATAGGCTCCAATAAAATTCACGTGACATGATTCAAACCTTTGACGTGACTGTAGAGGCATGTGACCGGCCAAATATATGGGCTCTTTCAGCTTCAAGCTTGGGCAGAGGATTAAGGGGTCAGGAAGGTAATCCTATCGAAAATATCTGGAGGGAAAAAATGCACGATCTTGTTATATCCCTTTGACAAGGACCCCATACAGTTTCGATACGAGGTCTAAACGTCGGACGGTTATAGAAATGTCGGAGTTGCAAGAAAGCAGGGTTGCTTCGAATGGTGGCCTTGACGAACAATACCCTGATACCTGCTGATCAAGATTCAAAATAGAATAGACATAGAGAAAGAGGGTGATGTCAAAGTCCACGGGGTTTTTCCTTTGTTCAGAGTTCTCCAATCTTGATCAGGTCTAATGTAGGCCCCTATATAGACGCTGCCCTAGCACTCAAGTAAAACTATCCAACCTTTCAAGTGTCTGAACTCATTAGTACTCACTCTCGAAATAACAATAGATATCTTTGTACCATACACACACGCCTTGAACCCGGAGACAGACCTAAGCTCTCCAACGTCCGTGTTTAATTTATACTAGGCTCTCATTGAAGAAGACGATAGTGTATCGGGCAACGGCGTCTTCAATAAACGACGAAAACGACAAGGTGCCGACACCAGGGCGAGAAACCTTTCGAGACCTGTGACATCAAAGAACTCGTTTGAGGTACTTGTACTCACAGGGGTTAAAATGGGGTCTGAGCTACGCGACCGTGCCACACTGCGACAAAGCGTCAAGTGCTCTTAATTGGATTCAGAATTCTGGAGTATCGCGATTGGGATAGTCACATTCACCGAAGTAAGATTCCGACGGATGTAAGTGGATTTGAGGGTTCACACAACCTGATTTCTATTGTTGACTTGTGTGAAACGGGGTGTCAATGATAACATATATATGTGGCGAAGTGGAGACAAGTGGATATAAAATAATTAAAGTTATGATCCGACCGCCCACCGTCACGATCATGTGATGCTTCATTTAACGCGAGCTTGCATTTTAATTTGAAATTCAACTCCAAAGAGCCACCCACGAAACTATGCGAGGAACCACAGCTCTAGATGCCAGGGCGAATTCGTATGGGACCCCGTCTGAGAAACAAGTAAATGACCAAGTGCATGACACGCGTCCCTGCAATCAGTGTACTCGAGGAAGAATTCCTGTTGCTGACACGAAAAAGTCCTGTAAAACTTGCAGGGACAAAAGGAGGAACTACAATCAGACAAAAAAACGCAAACTCTCGGCTCTGGCTACTATTCAGGAACCCAATAGTAGCACCAATACATTGTCAGTATCTGCAGCCCCAAGCGCGAAGCGGAAAGTGGATGAAGCTTTCAAAGATGCGGAGGGAAGAGAGGAAGATATATCAAAAGTTCTAGAAAGGATGAAAAAACGGTTAATAAAGCAGATATACGAGCCCGGCACGAGCAATACCTCAGCTTCTTCAGTACGCACTCTTTCAATTCTTTCGAGACGGTCTATGCTGAAAGATATATTAGACAAAAGTGAAAAATCAAGACCCTAATTATATTGAGTTCCAAACGGCCACCGATATGTACAGAGCTCTCAAATCACAGTCCAAGTCCAAAGCATTTCACTTCCATGGATCGTTCTCCATCATTGCGGTGTCGTCTGTCGATAATTCTAAACGCGAGAGATTGGTAACGCAAGAGCTCAGAAAAATCGCGAAGCTCTCATTCGAGTAAGTTTGTAGATCTGCGCCTCTCGCAAACACCTAACGTGTAAAGTAAGGTACGATAAACCCAAGCTACTTGGGTCTGTCCTGGTATATAACTGCGCCTGTACAAACTACAGCCAACTCCTACGACCGCAACCTCGGACATCACCACTCAACACCATGGTTGGTGGCGAACCTGCACCACGGAAACACAGGCCAAGCGATCTTGCAGTGTCGGTTGGCTTGGACTCTGGAGGCACGAATCTTTCTCCGGTTGTCTGCACGGGAAAGATCCTTGTCAGCTCTGAAGATGATCACTCGCATCCCATGGGAATCAGAGGTCAAAAGATTACAGTCAGGGTTGAGCATTGAGTAATAGGTTAATGGGTTTAGGTCAACGGTTTTGGCATTCTCGCGCTTATATCTGTATAATTATTACACTATGGTGGGCCCACCAGTCAATCATTATAGACAAATAATTATAATTTCCAATGTCGCTTGTGTAAAAAAGCTGGACGTCCAAAGACAATCCACACCTCGGGTGGGCGCCCACCCGCATATGTCATCACCCTTGCCTACTGCCCCACCCCGTATCGCCTGTTCGTGGGTACGAAGGCCTACGACTGTCTATATTTCTATATCTGTCTTGATCATATGTTCGGTTGGGGTTATGGTCATAAGGCGGAGGGGCTGAAGTCTCTAATCGAGACCGATGATCGTTAGGTTGCGGCATCTGAGACATCGTAGACGCCTCCAGTATATTGTAAGAACTTGGACGATGCGGCAGTCGTTGTGAAGGCTGTTGTGGTAGTGAGTGAGGTGGAACTGCAGGTTGTGGTGCCCCCTGATAGGTATTGCCATTAAAGGAAAAGGATTGTCCAGGGGAAGGTAGCTGAGGGGCAGCGTGGTTTGACTGCAAGGTATGAGTTGATGAAGAAGATAGCGGTGGTCGGTGCGAAACCTGTGCAGCCATGGTTTTAGCTGCTCGGATGGCCGCCATCCTATCACTAGAGCTGGAAGAAGCAAAAGAGGACGTTTGGGCCGGATTTTTGGGCCCAGGTGGGGGAAGGGTAGCTTGGGGTTTGGGAGGAGGCTCTGAAGAGGTAATGGCTGGTTGTGTTTTCTTAGGGTTTATTTTATTATCTTCCTCTCCCGTACGCTTCCGTTTTTCTCCTGCGCCTGAACCTGCAATATTTCCTGTGTCTCCGGCGACCTTGCTGGGTTTCATTTGTCTGATAAATTGAAGCATCGTTCTGGCAACCCGATCGTTCATCCGGATATCGACATGGGTGTCACGTACGTCGTCTCGCATAGTGCCGATCGCGGTTGAAAGCTCTGCTTTTGAAAAATTGTCTTTATGGACGGTGACGAGAAGACTGATCAGAATAAACTCGATAGGCGATATTTTTGCATGTTTTTTAAATACTTTGTTGAGTTTCTTATCAAGCACGAGATCTAAAAACACCCGGAACCCGTCTTGTACTCGGGCCTTGAAAGTAGAATCAAATTCTTCCGTTTCGCTGAGCCATTTCTCCAATTGTAAAATGGAACCGGCACTTTTCATGGAAGGACCAAACTTCTGAATGCAGAACACCGATTGTGCAAGGCAACGGAAATCACTCCCGCGACCTCGATCCCATTCCAAAGCATCGCCAGCAAGGCCGTTCTCCTCTTTGAGGTACGCTGCTTGAAGTTCACGAATGAAAACCGCCCGAGGTGTATTGATAACTTGAAGTTTCTCTGCAAACTTAAGTCAGCTATTGCTCATTTCCCAACAAAGGTGGCTCACCTGCAGGGGTAAGAGCCATACCCAATTGCACCCTCTACAATATAAGATATATATAAGATATTAGTAACGTGCTTTAGTGGAAGTGTAGAGAATGTATTACTTGGAAAATTTCACGTTCATCACTATCAGTGATGTCCTGATATTCCACACAAACGATCTGCTTGTTAGCAAACAGCCGACGGTATTTTTCTGGAAGTAGTTTTCTGGGTCTGGTTCGACCAGACGTTGATTGTACGTCTTTGTACCACAACTTCTCGCTCGTCAAACTAGAATAATCAGGTTCTTATCATCATTCAACAAATGAAGGACGTACGGGTCCTTGTCTATAAACCTTTGATGTCAGCAGCGTCATAAATACGTTTATCTCAGAAAATGGACTAACGAGGTATCTAACAGGCCTTAGCATATAACTCATTTAGATAGAAAGAACAACATACAAGTCCATCCATAAACCTGCCATTTTTAATGAAGGCCAAAAGAGCGTTAAACACTTCTGCCGCGAATCCAGGAAAGAAGCAAACCTGTGAATGGACGTCAAGCGCTGTTTTCCGTCTATACATGTCTTGGTTTCAGAGCCATCCTCAAAGGAGTTTACAGCTTCGGTGAGGGATTCGAGTCAAAGAACAGAACTTATAACGTTGAAAACTTACCGAATATCACTGGCGGTATGTAAAAGTTCCGAAACACGGAATCGATTATTCCAATCTGTTTCGTTTCCGGCCAGACAACATCTGTTGATCATTGTATGAACGAGCGTTCCGGATTGATGAATCAACAAATTAGACCTCTTTGATAGTCTGGTTCGAGATTGATGTCACAACTATGAATCTGGTCTTTATAATTGTGAGCATTGAGCTGATACCCCGCAATCGTCAAAATCTCACCATATAATGCCTGGGCTGTGTAGGTTGTGGCCCGAGGAACTTTCAGTGCATTCTTGATCCTGTAGCCGCCGTTTTTCGGAATACTTCCGGTCGTTTTCTTCTTATGCTTTTCCTTATAGTCGTCCGACTCGAGTTCTGTAAGTTCTGAGTAACTACCGTCCGAGTCCATAGTGCGAAAGAAGTCGATAGTAAGAGAAAGACGATTTTTGCATTGAACTTTGGAAGAGGCTGCAAGTATGACTAAGCAACACACTCCAGGCCACCAACTCGAGTCGGCTCGAAGTTGCAAGTAAAATTCTCCTACAACAATCGCATTCGCATGACCATGAATGGCGATGAATTCTCCACGCCAGTGAACAAATCCCAATATGCGAACTTCTCTTTGCGATCCACGGCAGCAAAGCGTGACTCGTTAACAGCAGAGCTTGAGCGTGGTCAGTCCAGCATTGGCACTGGCTTGCAATAGTGCTTTCTAAATCAGTCTGACTAGCCTTGATATAGATCCACAACTCTCAACAGCAAAACGCCAACAACGGGCACAGGTATTTACTTCTAATGTGGCTCACGCCAACCTCGAGAGACAGCTTGTGGCTGCGCAAACAATGAGAATGGAACTCGAAACGAAGCTTAGGGAAAAAGAAATAATGGTTGAACGGCTAGAGCGTGATAGAAGATGGTTCTCAGATCGGGAAAAAGAGGAACGCGAAGAAAAAGAGAAGGAGAGGACACAACGTGAAGAAGAGAAGGTTCGTCGGTATGTACCCTATATAAAATAACCAAGTTGATGGTCTATGTTACAGAGAAATGACGATACCGAGCTTCGTTCTCTGAGAAACTCGCTCTCCACCCTTCGAGAGGAACATGCAGACCTTCAAGATACTTATTCTTCCTTGTCGCGAACTTCCACACAAACAATTACTTCGCAAAAATCCCAGATTACTACATTAACCCGACAAGTTTCGTTGCTTGACGATGATCTTCGCCAATTGAAACAAATAGCTGAGGAGCGAAGAGTTACTGTCGCAGAACTCCAAGAACAATACGATGAACTGAGTACAGCTCAAGACAACGTTGCTCGTGACGGAGCCGAACAGGAGAGTATGGGCGTCGTTCGAGAGGAACTCCACCGTCAAGCTGAATATCTACGCACCCTGGAGTCCACCAATGTCAGACTAAATGCGGAATTGAGTATTCTGAAAGAACGACATATCAGCATCGAAGTTCTTAAGGAAGAGAAGCGCGGTTTAGAACAAAAATTAAGGACACTAGATGACCTCAGAGAAAAGGTTGTACGTCTCGAAGCCGAGGTGGAGGCAGGGCGAAAAGAGAGGGAAACATGGCAAGTCTTTCTATTCACGGAGATGTTGTGGCTGAACAACCTTCCTAGGGCAAACTCCACTGTGGAATCCCAAACGCCGTCTTCGACCCCGATATCTGTGACCCGCAGTCTCGCAGAGCTACGGTTGACTCACGCTCAGTTACTCGAGGAAAATGGTGCAACCACGGCTTTGTTACGGCGTAGAGAGGCGGAAATTAGTGACTTGGAACGCCGCGCAGCAGAAACTCGCCAAAATGTCGAAAATCTTGAGTTAGATGTTCGAGCCCTGAAAGAAAAAATGGGTCGCGGGGAACATAGAGCCATTCTAGCAGAGAGGGAGGTAGGATTCCTGCAAGCATTGGTGGTAAGCGTTACTTCATAAGTATATCTACTACAATTTCGAGAAGTATCACAGGCGAGTTTCAAGGCGGAGGAAGAAGCTCAAGACGGGACCGTCATTGATAATGCGAAAGCGCAGCATGTACAACAGTTGGAAACACTCCTTCAAGATTACAAGTCGGAAGTTTTAAAGCTGACTACGGAAATTGACGCTTTGGGTGGCGACGTATCTTCCCTTGGTCGGAGTCGAAGTCGCCAAGACCTTTTGACAGAAATTGAGCAAGAACGCCGGAGCAAGCTGCAGATACAACAAGGTAAATCATTTTACCTTTTCGAAAAGCTTGAATTATGATTGACATCGATACTGATGGACGATAGCACTTACGGCCACAGAACTCGAGACAAAACAACACCTTGATAAGATTGAAGAGCTTGAGCAGTCACTCTTCGAACTTGGGGGGGAAATTGGGGCAGGGCGGCATGTTCCGCCTGGAGTGCGAGTTTTATCTATGAAAGATAACCCGGAACAACAATGGGTAGATCTTAGACAGGCAGTAATGGATCGATTAAAAGGCGAGAATGAAGCTCTAATGAAACGGCTGAAGGATTTAGAGGAGAATGGGACAAGTACCACCCCTCGCCAAGGGCATAGCGAGGAACTCGTTCCTCGGGAAAGCTGGGAACTAGTAACTCGGGAAAAAGCAGAGTTGGAAGATATTGTTCAACAAAAGGAAAAGCGTCTACTGAGATTGCAACAGGTGGGTTAACTTGAACGCATACTACTCGCATTTGCTTACAGGTTGTTCTGAAAGGTCTTCACCTCAAAAAGTGCGGAGTTCCGAGAAGCTATAGCATCTATTCTTGGCCTCAAGCTTGCGTTTTATCCTAACGGTCAAGTTCGTGTTACATCCGTCTATGACCTATGTGCATCATTCGTGTTCCAACCTACATCAAAATCAGAAGGAGCAAAAATGCAGCTAGTGGCACAGGGCGAAGGGGGGCCGCAAGACCTACCAAATCTCATGGAATACTGGATCGGTAAAGAACAATGCATACCAGGCTTCTTGGCGAGTGTGACGCTAGAGTGCTATGAGAATTCGAAGCGGGGTGATACTGAGCAACATGGATCCATGTAACTCATGATTTTTTCTTTGCTGTACTGTACGCATATAGCCTATTTCGGTTTAGTCCCACTAGGCCCAGACACAGTGGGTGGAAGACCCAAGAATAATAGGGATTGAATTTCCAGTTAACAACTGTTCGTTTTGTCAAAACGATATAACTGGTAATCGTGATCAGCAGGTGAAACAAGACGACTACTAGTATAATGATATTAAACTTCAGATCACGCTACCTTGTATGAGCTAGCTAAGGGAGAATTGGCCCAAGACCACTTAGAGCGAATGCGTGCCCTGAGTCAAGAAGACTGAGCCTATAAGACATATTAAGGATTTGTACAGTGTGATAAACGAGTCGCGAAAACATCAGCTTTTCGGAGTGTTAGTACCCCACGTGATTGAAATCTATAAGGATACCTGTTTAAAACATTCGAGTGTCTTCACATTATCAGGAAGGTACTCGCCTCAGTTCCAGTTGACTTTGGTTATCATGACGCACGTTAATCTTAAGATATGCGCAACAATCTCCACCCATGTACGGTAGACCTTACGATCTCTTCTCCAGAATCTTTCGGAAACATGGGCTTCAAGAAAGATCCCTGAGTATCGACGATTTAAAAAGATGTGCATAACTTACAGGAAAAATTTCCGTCAAAATCTCTTCACAAATCCAACCTCTTTCACGTGCTTTGGTGAAAAAAAGCATATCTCGATGGGCAAGATGTGGACGGTGGTGTGTATAAAACACGAGAACCGAAGGCGGTGGTTGTTTATTTAATTTAAGTGATATTGCCGATTCACATGTAGTTAAAAGGGCGTCATGCTGCATAAGAGATCAGCTATGCACACAGATCTCTTGATAATATGGTTGTATACCTGAGAGTGATTGAATATCAGATCAGATAGAATAATTAAATCAAATCCTGGAGTCGCATTCTTTACTATGCTCAACAATGAATCCACTGGCCGGCCCCATACATATCCCTGGAAAAGATAAATATACGTCGCATGTGCTAAATGGGATGTGGGTACCTGAACAGAAATATGACTTCTTTCCTGAATTGGGATATTAGCCTCAACATTGTGAGACATGTTTTCAACGAGTTCATCATCTGGGTAATCCGTAATGACAACCTGAACAAGAAAAATCGTTAACCAATTTCTAGGGAAGCAACAACAATTTGAAGCAAACCTGCTGAGCTCCATTCTTGGCCGCGACGATACTCGGAAGCCCTCCCCCGGCTCCGAGTTCAAGAACAGATCGATTCTGGTAGAGCTCTGGGTTTTCATCCAAGTACGATGCGAAAGCGCGAGCTGCATTCCACCTAGATATCGCAATCACTGCCCACCTCGCAATCAGATCATAGCCAGGTATGTAAAGCGCACTTACAGGTAGTTTCCCCATAGCGGGTGTGTCCCGACTAATCTGATTTTGATTTGCGACCAGCCGTTCAATTTTGAGTTCTGACGTGTGTACACTGCGAACGTAGGTTTTGGGGTTGAAGGTCGAGGAGGTTCCTATTGGAACTGTATATTGACTCGGTTAATGTGGCGAAATCACACACTTACAGCGAAAATATCGTCTAGTGCAAGATCTATGTCGTCGTTATTATCACTCATGGTGAATCGTGATGGTGATATAGACCCGGAACAGCGAATTCCAGTTTTATCACAATCAATGTGAGAACAAAGTGCGGGAAAAACCGTAGCTATATACTCGTAATACATTTTTCTATTTCGTCTAGCCTTCCTCCATATACAATCTAGCGCGCTCCTGAACGTTACTAAATTGTGGCTGGTAGTCGCTCTATACAGTCCTTGATGTCCCGCAAGGTGGTCAACTTGTTGTAATTGAGCCTCCCGCATCCGTCCTTTCCACATTTGGCATTCCAACACCCGACTGATTCAGGCCATTCCTCCATATCCAGCCCTATGAGTGTGTCCCCCAAAGGCCTACGATCCATTTCTGCGAACATCCTGAACTTAAGCTCTCTCCAAGTGTGGTTATCCATTTCCTCGCCACACCCGGGGCAAAAACACTGGGTCCCATTTCCAGCATTGAATGCCTCTTCGCTATCTACGAAGGTCTTGAACTCGTCTCTACGGCGCCTGTGGAAATGAAACAGTGTCATGAGATCCTTGGACGCTAGCCTTTGTAGCTGTTCCTGATGGATGTCGTCATACAGGGACAACGTTAATGTATGTGTTGACGCGATTTTCGCCTCCTCCTGCCACCCACAGCGTGTCGCTAACACATAGAGGCGGAGTGGATCAGCAATGAAAGATGGCGCGGTGACTGCAGATCGAATGACGGAGAGTGGGCCGGGAGCATCCCATTTATCAGCAAGTGCTATCGCTCCCTCCAGTTGCTCAAAGGAGTCCCATTTTGGCATCTCTAAGCCGCACATCAACCGAAGGACCCTCTCGAGTATTACGTCCTCTTCATCAGCTGCAATCGTCTCGTCAACTCGGACCTCCCCTTGTGAGTTTGTTGGTTGAGGCAATGAGAGTATCGTTCGGAATAAACCCGAAGTACTACGCAGGACGTATGACGGAATCCGGTACAGGGTCCCTTCAGTTGAACTGAGCACAATGTCTGCGTCTTGTTGGTCAAACTGAGGATGATATTTGCGCACGGGTTGTTCAAATTTAGGGCTCGCCATGGTAGTAATGAAACAAAAATGCCAGGCATGATGCCTCTTGCCTTAAGGGCGCAACGTGGTTATGGTCAACCCCTACCGTGAACCCTATCTTCACACACGAGGTGATAGGGATATCTTAGACGACGCCTATTATGTAGTCAGCAGGTAACTATCATATTAAAGGTCTCAAGAAAGGACGGGTAAAGATAGCATATGGTAATGATGAACAAGTCCGTATAGTGCACCAAATTCTAAAAGAGCTGGTCAAGGCCGAACTATCAGTTAAACAAGGGTGCCGTCATGGTTAGAAAAACCAAGCCCCAAACCCCGCCATATTTAGCAACGAGTCCAACAGCGCCTGAGGTCGGCTTTGGACTCTGGTTCGCATCGGTGCCAGTGTTATTGCTGGCAGTTCCGTTGATGCGCTTGGCAAGTCCCACAAAAGCAGCGAAATTATTGGGTCCTGATTCCACGGCATTGATGGAAAATACCATCCCAGCGCCACAGTGGTTAACTTGGCCGCAGTATCCCCAGATAGGCGCAGTCTACACAGATGTCAGAATGCGCGGATTTATGACAGGCAAAGACGAACATCGTTAATTGTGATTTGGAATGTCGGAAATTCAGTTGCGTCCGCGGCAACTGGTTTACTGGGATCATTTGTTCGTGAGTATCTTTACACCATGGTGATAAACAAATTGAACTCACAATCCAGATTTGAACCCTACTGCCCCCGTGAGGGAGGTATCAGCAAGGGGCTGGCATGGGTTTGAAAAGCTTGATTGAGTGACAGTGTGGTTCTTAGGGTGGAATTCAAATGTCACTGTGTCGCCGATCGCTGCTGATATATTGGCTGGATTATAGGTGAGAAGGCCATCAGCACCGACGATGATTTTATGGTCGATCGGGTGGGCAGCCATGGTAGGTGCTGATGAGAAAATTAGATGTCCGGATCTGGCTGAAGGTAAAACAAGAACGGCTTACGAGGTGTACCAACATAGCTGGTGTATGTCGTAGTCCATACAGATGATTCATGAGTTAAAGTGGCGGTCGCAGTTTGCCAGGGCTGAGGGGGGGGTGTGGCGTAGGTTCCAGTGGACGTCATCGTCGTCGCCGTTTCCGTGCCGTTTATCGAGATAGCAAGGTCTTGAAAAGCCTTGAATGATTTATTGCTCGGTTCGGCCGGTGCGTTCACGGCAAAAACCATTCCTATCGCCAATATAAGCACCTTGCGTCTCGTAGACTCATCTTTCTCGCACCTTTTCCACAGTGACCTGTTTGCTGACAATGGACCCAGATCGGATTTATATCTGTTACGTGGACTTGAAAGTTGGGTAATCCTTCATTTTCGGCTGCCACAGGCATGCTGGTGGGTACTGGTGAGTATGGTGTTCAAGACCATAAGGGGAAAAACATACAAGCCAGAATTAAAGCCATCATGTAATGGAACACAGGGGGATTCAAAAGCAGACTGGGTGACTGTATGATTCTTGGGATGACTAGGACAGGCAGCAAGCATGAAAAAAGTGACCAAAGACGCGAAGGCAGGTTGAAACGTACAAAACGAAGTTGATCACGTCCCCAGGAGTTGCAGTAACAAATTGAGGATCGAACGCCAACTTGCCACCAGCCCCTACAGATACATCATGTGTTGCTGAAAAGGCAACAGGAAGAGCTGCGAAAACAAAACTGAGGGCAAACGGAAGCATGGTGACCAAAGCTGAGGATGGGATACACAAAACTTGGGGAGGGAAAGATAGAGAGATGTCAGAGGCGGCATAGCTAGCGCTCTTTTATATGTCTCGAAAACAATACATTGGTGTGGTTCTGTGTGTGGTCAAATCTCTCCGGAATAATGACTGAAAGGTAAAGGCTTGAATATTACGTCCACATGTACTCGGGTATCACGGTCATCGGTCAAGTCGGGGGGAGAGGCTGCGAATTTTGCATGGCTGTCCGCTGTAGAACAAAAGAAAGGGCCCGGTAGTCGGTAATCTAGTCAAAGGATGTGAAATAATGAATAACAAATAATTTGGAAAGTCTCAGATGGTGCTGGCTGTGAAGAACCTAAAAGGAAGATGTTCTCGACTCATGATCAGTCTCTTGTTCAAAATCGGGGAGACAATTGGCACACTTGACCAACATACACGGTACCAGAAATCGAGGACGAACCTCAGGCTGAGGCTGTTCATCATTCCAACCGATGACCTGTGGCAGTGTTTATTTTGTGCGGTGTACATACATAGTCGAATTCCATGCGGCCTGAAGGGCCTGGCTTGGCTTTTCAAAGAGAGCACGACTTTATCAGAATTCATTTCATGAAACTGAAGTTAGAGCTCGAGCCTGAGCGTGGCACGGGTTTACAAGGATAAAACACGTGATGTTTGGTATCACAGTCTACAGCTCCGATTTTTTGGACTGTTCGGGCATTGTCTAGTATGCTGCCTATGGGACAACTCATTTCCGGCTTTCCACAATCTTGCAATCAACACATCTTTTTTCACAACACGGAAAAGAAGGGCCTCGAATGTCGCGGCGTGCTACTTCCCACTGACACTGACTTTCCAGACTGATAGCTAGCCACCTGCCAGCCACCTTGGACTAGAATCGATCCGGTTATCTTATTCCATCTTAACCTTACGTCTACACACCCTCTTTCAAGATGCTCAATTTAGCAATTTATCTTCTACTCGCAGGTTCAGCATGGTCTCTTACTACTGGGTCATCCTGCATCGACGGGCTGGTACCAGTCAAAGTCTCTGCAGACCCTATAAAGTTCGACCTACCACCCCCAAACAGTCAGAGTGATCTGACAGCATTTCTTACGCGCCTAACAAGTGAGACTTCGAACGTCACATCGGCTATCAAAGGGAGAGCCGTCCATCTCGAGGCAACATATAATATTTGGTCCATGTTGTGTATTCCTGCTGGATTCCCGCAAAATGGTTCTGGCATTGTAGAATTTGCCATTCATGGGTATCTATATACATATTACACCTTGCATGTGACACTTATATTTTTTTCTAGGATCAATTTCGATCATTCGTACTGGAATTTTGGAGGGCCAGGGTCACCATATAATTATGTTGATGCAGCTTTGGAGGCTGGCCATGCTGTCTTTATCTACGATAGGCTCGGTAAGCTCATACTTTCCCGTTTTTGACCGTGCATCGTTATTGTCAATATATGGTCAGGCGTCGGAAAGTCCAGCAAACCAGATGGTATCCAGGAGGTTCAGTTGGCCACAGAAATAGAAGTTGCAGCGTCTCTTGTGGATATTTTAAAGTGCAGCAACGAAGGATGTACGGGTGGCGCGGGTAGAGACACATTTATTTCAGAAATTGAACTAAAAAATGCCACGTTCATCGGTGTTGGTCATTCCTTTGGCAGGTACAGTCGTCTTCGCCTATCCAGAGCTGCTGTACAATTAACAAACACAATGCTATTGACATATGAAGCCTTCAACTTTCAGGCCTTGCATCCAAATACGGAAATCTCTTCGATGCCTCGATTCTGACCGGATTCTCGTCGTATTCAGGCGGACAGAAGGCCTCACTTGTCGCCTTCGGTTTAACCATCGCGTCGCAGCAAAATCCAAAGCGTTTCGGTCAGGCCTTTATTGTTATCATCAAGCATTTTTTAATAATATTTCTGTAGGTTCTTTGAGCTCATCTTATTTAGCAACGGAGGGAATCTACAACGACCAAATGAATTTCTTCCGGTATCCCTCATTCAATTTCTGTACGTTACAGTGATGACCCTTTTCTTTTCTTTCACTTATTGGATACATAGCTGCTCTTCAGCTTGCTTTGGATACCAAGGGAACATTAACAATCGGCGAATTACTGACTCAATCCACATCCCCAGCACTCAATTACACGAAGCCAGTTTTTATCGTGACTGGCGATAAAGTCTTGTACTTACATTCATCTAATTCATCCCAACCTACATCTCACGTTTGAATCTCTAGCATTTTTTGTGGGGGTGATTGTTATCAGGCATTAAACGGCTCAGGCAATCTAATTGATTCGACAAACACCTTGTTCCCAGCAACTTCGGATTTTTCGACCTATATTCCCTCCGAGACTGGTCATGCCGTCAACGTTCATTATAGTGCACCAGGTACGTATCGAGAGATACAAGCCTGGATTTCGAAGAGGTTTGGTGACAGAACATCACATTCAGTCTAGTCTGTGCTTGTGTGGTCTGTGGCCTGTTCTCTAGGAGATGTTGCTGCAGTATAATAAATTTTTTGGTCGCAGTGACGATATATGCATACATTCATACATGATAGTAACAACTATGGCGAACCATAGATTTGACAGTCTATTGGGCAGCGGCCCGGTCTTCCGGCGGGGACTTGTTTAGTTACAGGTGCCACTGTGGCAAAATTTCTAAAATAAGTATGGTTGACAGAACAAATCCTGTTGTTCTCGTCTTTTCTCTTCTATCCATCATCACAGTTACACCAAAATTCCTTCAATCCTCTATTGTGGACGGCAAGAGGTCGACACAGTTTCTGATCTGCCGTAGCGTTGCGACCCGGTCGTAGTTCAATCCACCACACCCCTCCATTTTGCATTTTGCTGCCCAACATGCTTTCGCCTCTGGCCATTCAGCCGTGTCTCCGACAACCAGGCCAAGGGTATCTCCAAGCGGTCTTCTGTCAATTTCCAAAAACATGGCATTTTTCAATTCCCGCCATGTGTAGTTGTCGAGCTGTGTCACTCCACACCGACTGCAGTGATAAGGTGTGCTATACGGCATGCATCAGTTTTCGTGATTGATGATCCACGATCAAACGAACCTGTTTCCTGCGGCGAATCTCTCCGGGCTGTCAAGTAGTTCCTTGAACTTATCCCGACGTCTCCGATGGAGGTTCAGCAACGACAATAAGTCCCTGGCCGCTAACCCCTCTAATACACGAGCATGCGATGCATCATGCAAATTCAATTTAAGCGTTAGTCGAGAGGCGATCTTGGCCTCTTCTTCCCACTCAAAGTGCTTGGCGATGGCATATAATCGCAAAGAGTCGGAGTCGAGGAACCGTGGGGATGTGAGGGCAGCACGTATAATGGTGACTGGACCTGGGGTGTCCCACTTTTCAGCAACTGTGAGTACGCGCTCGAGAACATCATAGGATTCCCAAGGGGGAATAGGCAAGCCGCAAATTAGGCGTAGCAGTCTTTCAAGAATGAAGTCTGGCTCGTAGATTGGGATCTCCTCAAGTTCGTCTTCTTCCCCTCTCTGCCCTCGGCCACCTCGGACTTTGTTTTCTATTTTATTGAGCGGTTGTGGAAGGTTAAACATCGTATGGAAGAGGCCAGAGGTCGTCCGGAGGGTGTACGAGTGGACGCGATATAATGTGCCTTCCAATGACCGGAGGGTGATGTCGGCATCTAGTGAGTTGAAGCAGGAATGGAACCTGCGCAGGCGGGCGGGGGCGGAGGCGGAGGAGGGAACTGCCTTACTGTAGCTCGGGGCAGCCATGATGGGTGTTTGGGTGAAAGGTATTCTTCACCGTGGGCAATAAATGCTTGCAGGACAACTCGAGGCTCTGTCAGTCTGGTTCGGCAGCACGTGGGAGCGGGTTATTGACATCGACCTTTGGGTATGATGGACCCCCGCCATCTTTTGCTGCAGGGCTGCATGAGAGAAATCTATTGATTATGGTGACCAAGTCTCCGGGCTTTTTAAACCCATGATGGGGAAACATAATATTTCGCAGCTCTGGATATACAGGCAATCATAAGAGGTGTGTTGGTTTTCATGGTAAATTCCAGAATAGGAATTGAGATGATATAAATGGTGTGCTTACCTCTTTTACAAGTACGATTCTTGCCACGATACAGAAGTCTAAGAACGCCGCACTGTCGTACATATGATAGGATTTTGGCAAAGATTGGCATGTCTTCGATTCAGGGTCGTCCTGATATACTCCTTTAAGCGCGCGCATATTGTCACCGTCGTCAATTGGCAGCACTAAAGATGTTCCGAAGGTGATGAGGCTCACTTTTACCGACAATGCTCAATTGTGAGAGCAGTAAACTACCTATAGCTCCTCAGCCCCTCTCCCCCCCGATTACACATCACTTGACAGTGGCGCTACACTCAGATTACTACTGGGCAGCGGGATAAAAGTATCGAGGAAGAGTTACTCGATTTACGCCTCCACAACGTAGATCGGCGTTATTCACATGGTCTGATTGACACCGATGACAAATGTAGACTCTTCATCTATATGAAGTAGCACGTACCGTGGAAAGTCGAGAAACAACCCCGTTTCTCTCATGCTACTGCCCTGCGCGCTGCCTCATGGGACTTGCCGAGGAGGTGCTCGCGCTGAGAGTCTCGGAAAAAGAACTGAAGGAGGTAAGGTCATTGCCGTACAGCAGGCTAACATTAGCCAAGATCAGATTCGGGGTTCCCCTCGAAACGTGCCGCGAGCAGACATAGGAAACCGGATACTCGACTGGTCCAGTGTTTTGAGGAGAACGCAGACCTTTCGGTATTAAGCGACGCACCGATCATCGAAGGAGGGGACTATAGCGGGGAAGGAACAAGACATGAGAAAACCGTGAGCGCGTTAAGCCCTTGTCTAGGTTATTTCCAGACCTTCCGAACGTAACAGTGTCAATGATCGATTCTCACGAGAAGGAGCCATAGAAGCCCCTCGCCAGGTAAATACGATATAGGCACTCACGTAAATGTTGGAATAGGGTAAGAATAAATACAGGCTTTGCCTCAGCCATTTTGTCCTCCCTCATGGTTCACAAGGTACCCGTATACCTGTACAGTAGAAATCCTAATTGTGCCAAACCATGACAAAGGAGGGCAGTCGCGACTTTGCGTTGACAAAGCGGTCAGTGGGGAAAAGCAGTTACGTACAAGTAGGGAAAACCAAACTTACCAGCAACGTGGGCCTTCCCATCTGACTGGCATACCGCTTGTGTTACTCGATATTACTCCCACCCGTTGCAGTGGGATATTCTAAGAGAAGAGTTGTAATCAAGGTATATATAAAGTCATCTCCGTGAACCGAAGAGAGAGGAGAAGGTCGTTGTTGTGGTATAGTACTAAGCAAGTAATATAGTCGCAAGCCCCAATATAAGGATCGTCGCTTCATGAATTAAGACCCGGAGAAGCCGGTAGCCGGATTTCCAATAATGGCAATTCGTTCTGGTTTGAGGTCGCGCCTCGAGGTGATGTTCAAAGCTTTAAGTTCTCAATAGGCTGTATCGTATATAAAGAGTTTTGAGGCTTACATAGTGGTTAATAGTGTGGGTCGAATGGTGGACCTCTTCGTATGAAGGGGTTACCAGTCATTCTACAAGACCGACTACGATTCCCTCTTGAACGCATGACCTTCGTTTAGAAAAAAAGATAAATGAGAATGGCTCCCGACACCGTAAATGTGTGTAGTCTCGATACTTGGTGCGAGATTCTGACGCTATTAGGTTACTTGCTCCCAGTAAGCATACACTTTACATATCTAGAATATCTCAACTTGAATCTTGGGGTACCTATACAAGCCCTTTAACCACGGTCTTTGTTGTTAGTCAGTCCTTTGGTTATGAGTGTCATCAAAATTAAATTATCATACCCACCTGAGTATGTTTCTGCATGCGGATCGGATTAAATATCCAATTCTAGTATTTGTACACCTTTATATCCTATTCTTCCTTCGCAAGGTGTATCCCAATTCTCAGGGATGGTACAATTTCATCTAAAAATGGCTTCATCAGATACCTTGTGATTCCCATGTTCTATGAGGCTCTAGAACAAGACGCTACGGTGGGTGCTTACGAAGGCTAAATAAATGCTTGATATAGGGGAGACCATTTCTATTGGTGGTTGGGTCTTCTCGAAGCTTGTACACGTCTGTGGACCGTCATGAGAACCCAACCAAGAATCCCAAAAATCAAAACACATCACCGTGGCTGATCACTTAGACAGAAACTCAGGCTATGAGAGGTTTAAAAATGGCTGGACATATATCAAATGCACAACTGAGAGTAGAACATACAAGTCGCGAGTTATATTTCAGCGCAGTCCTGTCCTTTGGGAAAACTTAGTACCTAATTTCCAGAGGAATAGTCCTTCCCTGTTGTCGCGTTTTTTTGAGTGGCTTCGCTAACGGCCAAGTATGTGAAATTTGTAGGCTGGCTCGAAGTTTCGAGAACGTTGAACCCCCGTGCTATATAAAAAAAGTCATCAAGAATTTTCCATATATAAGCAGACTTGGGACCTTATTTTTTCATATACTGAAGAGAATTTACAAGAGCCACTATAGAATGATATTACCATGATATATACCCTCCATTAAATCCAACGGGTGTATGAAGGGGGCAGCTCCGAGGCAGCCCCCCTTTTTTGACTCAAGGAAGAGGGCCGGAAATGTGACACATCAGCTCTGGGTAATTCGAAGAAAGGGCTGAATATGATGACTTTAGAAGGGACCAAGGATCTAAGGGAGTAATCCAGTAATTGTTCAAGTTGGAGATGCTCGGTTCTTGTAACGCTTCTGGTCAGTAGTGGTTGTCTACATGGTTACTCATTATGTATGTATAAGGATAGATATCGGGAAGTGGACGGCTAACCATAGAATGCGGGTCGAGGTAGTCTTCGTTGCCCATACGATAGCGCCCAGTTGGAAGTTGAAGGTGATCGCGACCCACCGGGCTTCAAACTCCACTGCGTGTTTTTCCAAGTGCAGGCATCCGGAGAAGTGAGCTACGCGGAGATGGAATGTTTTAAGCGTGATCATGCAGCAGAGAAAGGCCGCGGACAAAGAAGAAAGTCTTGATGAATTCGGATGCGCGCGGTCTCCATCGGCCTCAACGCTGGCACTCGGTGTCCACAACGTGTACAATAATGGATCCTATTAGGGTGTTCTCCGATAAATTTCTGGATAAATTTGGAGGTCTCTGATAAGAGGTTCGTTACTGTGGTCAGTGTAAATAAATTTGCAGCTACAAACGAAAAGAAGAGCCTCAAGTTATTTACCGGATTGTGGCTAAGGCACCAAAATGTTATATCCGATATCCGACGTGATCCGCAACCCAAACCCTGTGAACGCCTTCAAGTCTCGATTGGCCGGTTCACTCGAGATCTAAGATACAACAGTCGCGACTGAGTCCACGCGCGTCGAGGTCGAATACGTGAGCAAAGACTGAATATTGACCAGCTCCGTTGAGCCCGGGAACCTTTGAATTGGGTGTCCTTTTAGCATTCTTTCTTCCCATGCAGAGCCCCCAACCGTCTGGCAAGAGGAAGGCTGGATTGACCGAGAATCAAGCATCCTGTGTCTGGACTTCGTGAGGCTAAGACTACAAAACAGCCCCAGCGACAATTTTTACTAATCCCAACCCAATAAAGATGTCTACATTGCGCATGGTCACAAACTCGGCGCGCGCAATTCGTTACTCCGCACCGCATCCTATCCTGAGTAGAGGGGCGCATGGTACCCACCCAGTCAACACAGTACGGTCAATTTGTCGACGGTTTTCTTTGTGGATTCTCACCTCGGTACCTGTGCTGTACAGATTCTGCCATTCTCGTATGGGAATAAGAGGACGCTTGCACTCAAACTGATTGCTTTCTTCGGCGGAGCATTCGGTACACCGTTTGCTCTTATCTGGGGGCAATGGTAGGTTGTTACTCTATCACGACCGGTGTCGAATACTGAAGGCTTTACTCGTGTCCGCCCCGTTAATCCTTTGGTGCTGGATGTCTACAGGAATAAACCGGGAGGCATCCATAATCCGTGATATCAACAATTGCAGTTGTTATACGTATCCTGACTATCAGAAAAGACATAAGTCAGAATCTGAGATAGATTGATCAGTTCTTGAGGTGGCTCATCTTTCGCTAATAAATTTTGACAACAACTTTCCCGATTTCAATCGGGTGGTCCGATGATACGTTCCAGATAACAGATAAGGAGCGGAGAGTTATCGAAGGAACTTTTCAGGCATTTCACTCGTGTCAAGATACCAATCTTATTGAAGATAAGCGAGTTTTTTCTATCGAAATTCCTCGGTCCTCGGTTGTTAGTATTTCGAACCAAACACGTGCACCACTGTTGTTCCGAAGATGATGACACTATAGGTACTCACTGTTATACGCCGTTAAATTCGTAAAGACGTCATCGCCACCCCGCCATATTGTGTCGTAAAGTGATGTCCATGAATATATGATTCTGAAAATATGCGAGCTAGAAATAGGTTACACTGAATTAGTATCCAGTGAAGTTGGGGCCGATTGTAATAAAAATAAGACGACCTCATGTTTCGGAGGTCCTAACTCAAGGAGAAATTCATGCTGCGTAGTTGATGTTGGTAATTTATCATATGATATGACTCCTCAACTCCTATGTTGTGGTTTGGAATGTCATACTGCAAGAAGAAGTTAACATTACCCCGGGTCGTCTCTACTCTGTAGGTATCTGATGTACGGAATCCTCGTGATATCGCCTTGTTTGAACCGTGTCCGCGACCAGTAATAACAATTGAGGTTCGTGAAAGTTGAACATTCGTAGTAGTGGTCAGGGTTGAAGGCAGAGCATCAGGTCCGAAAGAGGATTCGCGACAGCGCTTCCCAGATAAGTATTTGGACTTATTTAATTTTAGGAATTTCGACATGTACAACAAATAGCACTGCTATTGGAATCGAATGTCCAGTCAGGTTGTCAAATAACCTTCATCGATCATCATTCCACATGGGTTTCTATTTTCGCCGGTATTATGTTGTTCTCTCAAGTCTACTATCACACACCGCGGTTTATTGAAAGATAGCAAGAATTTCTACGATCATCGATTCTCGGCGCGAAACATCGCATACTGGTGTCCGGGGTCCTCCCTCAGGGTCATATGCCAACGAGCGCCAACTTTTCTTCCGCAACGGAACGAAATTTTCGCAAGCATGTATGTCCATTCATTATATCGCGGATCGTGAAAAACTATCTTCGGAGAACGAGACAATCTTGGATAACATATGGTCTTTCTGCATCAGCAGGATATGTTCAAGTGATTTGAACTCTGAGTTTTATATTTAGTACATCATTCTAATAATTGATGCGATTGAGCGTCTCTAAACAATCATAGTCCTAAACGTCCATCTGTAAAATATTTAGAAATATGCACACAATGCATACATTTCTTTCTTTCTTTCTTTCTTCCGTCACTGTGTGACTTGAACAATCTATGAGTTTTTTGTTTGGAAGCTTGCTCAAATTTAAAGTCCAATACCTAGATGATAAATCTGCAATACACCCGAGAGAAAGGCATTCAATTGTACCACAAGAAACATATCTACTCGGGTCTTCCATTTGCAGAGAGCTCCCCAAGTTCAACGCCCGATATCGTCTTCCTTGTGATATACTGGCTTGACATATGTGCATGAGGTTAGGATAGCGGAGGATTATGATTGATGGAGAAACAACGATCGTGATGTTCAGAGATCAAGATTCTTTTCAGATAAATTCAATCATGCATAGTGGGCATTATCATAACTCAAACAATAACTTTATCTGATCAAAAAGTGTGTATTCCTAACTGTGTACAACATGTTCTATCGCTAAGGCTTCTAGCCTTATTCTTCGCTGTGAATGATCTAGATATTCTTCTTTATTTCGTTGTCTAAGGCTCCGGCCGCCAAGACACGAGATGCTTGTCCGTGCTTGTTCTTATAGAAAACAATATCTCCATCATCTTCAATGAAGCAGCACTGGGTGAATGTGCGATAGAGCGCTCGGAAAGTGTTCTAATTTTTATGAGTATTTTCTGCCAGATCAAAGATATAAGGGCATACCGTGGAGTCATAGTTGTAGTCTTCTTTCAGGACTTTCTTGATTGCTTCCGTAACGTATGGTTGGTTATCTGGATATGTCCTGTCAGTTTTTTCCTTAGGGTGTTATTACAAAATAACCCACAGAAGGGGATGGAAGAGAACAGGTGGTGTGCGACCTGATACACTCTGTCAGTTCGGCGGAATCATGAATGGGGCATAAGAATAACAAACATGGTCATGAGAAACATTGTGGAGGAAGAAGCGTCCGGCCCAACCCAGAAGAGGACGGTCAACAGTAGAGACGGCCCCTCGGAGGAACGACCACTGCTTGTTGCGGTAGTGAGCGATGGTTGGGTCCGAATGATGGAGATATGTCAGCATAACAATCCAGTGGTTGGCAAGCTTCGAATCGGTGGTAAGCCAAAAAAATAAAACAACACAATACGGAGCCACCTACGATGTACGGAACAAAATAAAATTTTCCAAAGTTGGCGAGGCCAACCTCCTTAGTCCACATGTACAAAACACACGACATAAATGTCAAGCCAATATTGGAAGCAATAATTCCGTTGCGTTCGTGGGGCTTGAACAGAGAGGACGAAGGTTGGAAATGCTAATGGATGCTGAATTAACGCGCTGGTGCTATATCACTCAAACCACCGACTTACGTTAGAGCCGGGGGGGTGCATCGGAGAACCCATCGCGTTGGTGAATAGGTAGAACTGCCAGCCCAATGCTTGCATAAAGAGCATGCGGGCAAGGGTATAGATGGGAGTCTCCTCGAAAATATCGTGGTAATCAGAGACGTGGGCCGAACTCTCGGGAGGAAGGCCATAGTCTTTCCGGGTGCGGGGGACAAAGTTCTCATCGCGCTCTACCGACATGGTGGCCTTATGATGGGCATGATGGGTTGACCTCCAGGCATAGTACGGAACCAGAATGAACTAGTTTTAGAATCAGAATTAGACAAAATGAAAAAAAAATGTGGAAGAAACAAGGCGCATACTGTATGAAGACTATAGCCAATGATGTGATTAATCCAACTATGCTGTGACAAGGAGCCGTGTCCAGCCTCGTGAGCCATGCACCACCAGCCAGCCAGTATAACGCCTTGCCAGTGCCAGTAGAGTGCCCATAGAGACCATTTAGCGATGGTTCCAACTGTCGTAGAGAATCCGTAGTCCTGGACCAGGGATCGCGCAGCAGGGTCTATGAACCAACCCAACTTGTAGACGACAACGGCACAAATAACGTCGCGCATCACATATAACATGGCCTTTCCAGTATGCTTCTCATGAAGGTGTTTTGGAACAACCGAATGTACCTCTGACAAAGTGGCCTGACGCGACAATGAGATCTAATTAGTGGCAAGTGTGCGAAGAACACTAACCTTGGTGGGAGTGAAGGGAGTAGCCATCCGTTTCTTGTATTCCGGACCATCACGAAAGAGAGAAAACATGGTGTGCTCTTCGATCCACAGAGGAAATAATCCTTCGTAGAGATGAGGGGTTTGTAAATTGATAAGGCGGGCAAAGCAGATGTATTTGAAGCCCCGTGTGTCGGGCAAAAGAAAACCGAAGTAGATAAATGAAGCGAAAGATCCTGTTGAATGCACCTGTCAGTTCCATTTGGCAATCAGGCTGCAGACACTGGATCCTCGCTGAAACTTGGAAATCATCAACGTCTGCCACAAGGAAATGGAACAGCCAGGCCAGGACCCCGAAACCGCTTTCCTTTTACGCCGAGTAATTAGTCAGACAACGGACTTAGTTACCGATCGTTCGGCGATCATCCTCCTTCCGTCCCCCTCGGTTACTCTGGGTTCAAACTTTCCAAGTCTCGCCCTCTATGAATTATCAGGGAAAACAGGCACCATTTGCCGTCATAGTTGGTTATCAGGGCCACTTTGTCGCATAGAATATTGGCGGATGAATGGCCTTTCACCGTCCTTCATGAATATCCAATCTTCACCATGTGGCTTCCAACTTCAAGAGCACTTCAACTAAGCTCACGGAGTTAGTACATTTCCGTTCGCTATCCCCTCCTCTTCTGTTCAAACTCGCTTTCACATGTTCCACATAGGCCGGGTGACTGGAGATTCTTCTATCTACATTCGACAGACCTTCGCTTAGGTATCTTCGGAGGAGCCGTATTGGAACATGACCGCCTCACAGCAGGGGTCGAGTGACAGTTGCATCTTATTTCTCCTTTCGGGTCCGATTTGATTTCCGTGTCAATCGAGTAAATATTGTCTTTTATTTTTGACCCATTAAATCAGATCTCGAATAGAGGAAGGCAGTCCAGATAAATACCACACACCTCAGGTGGACATTATCCATCACCCTATCCTGTTTACCCAGTTATAGAGTTCCACAACATGGGTGCCGCTACTACCACTGAGAAATACTCAGAGGATACCCTCCCGGCGTATACTCCTATGCCTTGGTACCTTTCGTCCACTCCAACGAACAAGATAAAATTCTGATCATCCATTTTTAGGTCTCTCAAGGAGATCAGAGCCGCTATCCCCCCTCAATTTTTTGTTAGGGACACTCGTAGAGGTTTACTCTACTTTGCTCGTGATGTCTTGCTGGCCGCAGTTTGCTGGTCGCTCGCTACCTACATCGATCCTTATTTCAAGCAGACCGCTACAAGGGAACTTCTGACCCCCATCGGTGCTGAAGTTGGCCGCTGGGCGGCTTGGTGTGTCTAGTATGGTTTTCCCCTTCCCTTTATTTGGTGCCTAGCTAATCATAATAATTGTAGTTGGTGGTTCCAAGGTCTTGTCTTCACTGGCATTTGGGTTATCGGACACGAGGTTTGCTGCTCAAGATTTATAGCTCGTTCTTTACTTACAAAATATGAAGTGTGGCCACGGTGCATTCTCGGACCACGCAATTGTCAACAATATCCTCGGATTTGTTACTCATACTTTCCTCTGGACTCCGTATTTCAGCTGGAAAATCTCGCACCATCGCCACCACAGCAACCACGCTTCCATGGAGCGTGATGAAGTCTATGTCCCGAAAACTCGTGAAGATCTTGGCCTTGCTGACGAGGTTGAAGGCACTTCTATCGACTACGAAGAAATTCTCGGCGACACACCCATCTACACCCTTTACATGTTAATCCGCCAACAGGTTCTTGCATTCCCCGCCTACCTCCGTGAGTCTATATCGGCACTGGTCTCAGGAACATCAAACTAAAAATTATTTTAGTCTTTAACGTGTCTGGCCAAAAGACTTACCCCAAATGGACCAATCATTTCGATCGTAAGCCTGTGGCCGCACACATCGCATCGGAAGTAAATTGACCGTAAATGTCTAGCCAACTCTATCCTCTTCACCAGGGCCCAGAGAAATGCCGTGATCCTTTCTAACATCGGAATTGCTGCCATGGTTTGGGGTGTCAGCTACGCATGCTCCGTTTATGGTGTCGCCGATGTCATCAAGTACTACGCTTTCCCCTGGCTCGAGGTCTCTCACTGGTGTACGCCTTGTTTCTTTTCTCAGGTTGTGGACGTCTTTTGAACTTGCTATTCAATTCCAGTCATCATGATCACTTACCTCCATCACACCGACCCTGATTTGCCCCACTACCGCGGCAAAGAATGGAACTTCCAGCGTGGCGCCGCCGCAACCGTTGACAGGGACTTCCTGGGATGGCAGGGCCGTTTCTTCCTCCATGATGTCGCTCATTACCATGTCATCCACCACGTAAGATTGTTATTAAAATATTTTGATGAGATTTCCTGACCTATTTTCCTTCGCTCTTCAGTTCTTCCCCAAGATGCCTTTCTGTAAGTTATGGCCCGTACACCAATCCAGGAATGATCCGAGCTTAATGTCATATTTTAGACCACGGACCTGAGGCCACCCAGCACCTGAAGGCATTTATTGGTGATCATTACGCATTCTCTGACAAACCCGCGTTCACGGCCTTATGGGAGAGCTATAACAAGTGCCAGTTCGTTGAGAACGAGGGTATGTTTTTTTTTTTAAAATTTGCAAATATTGTACCAAATTCCTTATACCAATAGGTGATGTTCTTTTCTACCGCGACAAGAAGGGACACGCCACCCGCCGCCCTGCTGACCAGTACAGGCTCAAGTCCACAAAGTCGCAGTAAATCATCAAATGTATATAGTCATCGTCACATGCAGTAGAGTCTCTCCCAGCGAATGTGGAATGGGAGAAGACATTGTAGAGGAATTTATCAAATATTGTTGTACATTGTCATTTATCTATATGGATGTGACACAAGTCCTGATATCTTGCAAGTTTCGTGGTTGAACAATTTTCGAGCCATCAACAGAAGCCTTAATTCTGAAGTCACATTTAGTCCAACATATGAGGCGCAACGGGTTAATGATCCTTGAACTCTAGAAAATCAATGGTTGCCTTTTCTTACCCAGAGTAAATATATATATTGTCAGCGGAATCTGATGGGTGAGAGCAGAGATCGTACCCCACTGGAGCAGGTCCCATAAACTCAGTTATGATTGGCGCCGCTAGAATTCTGCATGGGCAATAAGCATAAAAAAAGCCAATTAGTTCGTTGACTCTGATTGTGTGACCCTAACAAGAAGCTTTCAGGAAAAAACACGGCTAAAGAGCCGGAACGTTTCTGCGAATGCGGATAACAGAGAAGCTCAGAATAATTCCGCAACGACCACGGACAACGTGTAATTGAGTTCGGGATGCGAAGGCAACAGGAAATCGATTCCTTGTCTGGTAAATGCTCACAGCGGCAAGTGCGAAATCCTGTGAAGTGTGGGTCAACGTCACACAAGCGCCCGAAGGGTCGATTGCGTTACTTATGAGAACCCTTCGGGTAATACAACCTTGTCGGGATTTATCATAGCCTCAGGTGAAAATCTCTGATTATAGCGGTAGAACGAGCTTCCTGTGCCTTGAGAAGAAAGGTGGGTTCCATGCACGGGTAGCGTGACGTGATGCGGAGAAACTTGGATCTGTATAGAAACTTCGAATAATAACAACGGCTCGCGACCCATGAGAGAGGACCACCCATACCCAAGGATGTAAAACCTATGCAAGCCGGCCAGTCCAATGAGGTACAGGGACCTGTAAGAACCAAAAGGCCGGACACATGTGGAACGTAGCGTCATTTATTTGAAGAGTGGGGAATTCATTCAGGACTAGGGTACAATAGAGCACCGGGACTGTTGTAAGCCTGAGAAGCGTGTATTAGGATGAGGTGTGTCAAACGTTCGAAGCAAGTTTGGGGCCAAGGGCAATGCTGGTATCTTCCACGGAACCCGGTACACCGAAACTCCTAGAGATCAAGCGTTATGGCCACGCGCAACGATATAACATGCAGTTGCAGTAGCCAACTAAGATCCGCACTGACTTGAAGGGCTTTTCGGTTAAGCTTAGGTGTGGGTCAACGGGGATCACGAGTAGCGGACCAGGATAAGCATAGACCGATAGTACGAGAATTTTACGAGGACATCCTTGAAGGCCATGAGGCATCTCCGGTAAATGACAAGTGCCATAAAGCCTGACCAGAACAAGCGCTGACTCGTCACCGGTGCACCAGTTAAGTTGAAGTGATACAGCAAAGCATAATAGTGTCGGCCGCGGTGACTTCGAAAGTACATTAGTGTTGGAATTATTATGTTTCTTCCGCAGCATGCGAACGGTTGAAAATACAATAACAATTTACCATGGAGAAGGTGACATTGACAGAGGGCGGACAATGAGACAGAGACAGCCAAACACATACAAATATACGCCCATTGTTCTCGCCTCGAGGTACTCCCAAAATGGCAATTCATCAAAAAATCCATTGTTCTCCTCGACAGCAACAGCGCACAATGAAATCCCATTGTGTGCGGATTTCTATGCAACTTTAGGTCTCTATAAAGGCCTCAACTTCATTTCCTATTTCCTTACCCAGTTTTGGCTCGGCTCATCTGCTCACTCATCTCAAGAACTGTTTCGTTCACTCCTAGATATCCGTCTGTATCAAGATCCCCTCCTCCGGTATGTTCATATCGAGAGGCCGCTTTCATTTGCAATTCTAACAATTACCTTTAGATATAATTACTCTCTAAAGGACTCTTCTAACGCCTAGTCAAGACTAAAAATCCATCTCATCGCCGGTCGATATACGTCTAAACCTCCCATTTTTCACGTTCAATCAATTACAAATCACCCCAATCACAATGGCTTTCAACGCGCAATCCACTATCTCTGCTATCCCCACGAGCATCACGCAAGCCATAGACTTTTTGACGCGTCCTCTGGTCTTAATTCATACACCAACCAAGGTTGCATCCCTGCAACTTATTCTTCAATCAATTCTCACCGCCACTTACCTCCCCACTCCCCAAAATAACCACCCCCGCATGACTTTTATTCTATCCCCAGCGTCACTTCCACCTCGCCCTATCTATGCTGCTTGCATCGCATCAGGTGTTCAGTGGTCTGAGTGGATCTCGGTCCTTGGTGGAACTCCTTTCGAACTCGTCATCGATTCTTCCTTTGTGAGTGTTAGAGCTGGGGACAAAACCGCCAGTGTGTGGCAGGCACCTGCCTCTCTTCGCGCTGCATCCTCCATTCAAGCCTCTCTCCGTGCTACAGTGAACTCAGCTCTGGCCCGCGCTAAATCTCGCACTCTTGCCCAGCAGCTGCTTGAGTCTGACCACGAAGATGAGGAGGCGGAGGAGATCTTTACCATGATTTCCAAGACAACCATGGTCTCTCCCACTCCCACCCGTGGTTCATTCCACATCACACTACCTGTCTCCCCACCATCCCCTGACAGTTCCCGCCCCAGCTCTCGCTCCTCGAATGTATCTGGGTTCTCGTTCTCTTCATCAGAGGAGAGCATGTCCTCTATGTCCTCTGCATCCTCGATGGCTTCCGCTAAGGCGGCCTTCCTTGCTGCGGACCACATTAGAGTTCAACCTAAACCTAAAGTTGCTCTCCGCCGAGAGCGTACCCCTTCAGTATTTGTTGATAACACCAAGAAAGAAGTCACAAAATACTCTTATGAGGGTGGGGTTAGCACTGTCCTAACCGGTGGTGTTATGTTGGGTGGAAAGGCACCCTCACCCAAGCCCATCAAGCCAATCGTGGCCCGACCAGTTTGGACTAGTCCTAGAAGGATGCAACCATCAAACACCACCACGATGACAGCGGACAAGAACAACAACTGGAGACGTACTACTCGTGTCTAAACGTCTACGATATAAACCATTTCGCTTTCTTGACACATTTCCAGATAACAAACATTCAAATTATTCCTATACTCATTTGCTCTGACTTTCCAAACTTATTCTTGTAGCATCACTCATTCGCAGGCATCGAACCCTCACCGTCCCTTCAACGTTTATATCACGAATTCCTTGAACAGTACGATTGCATGAACCTCCGGTACTTTCTAAACAACCATTGTAATTTTGGGTTTCCCCTTGTATTATTATCCTCATGTATCTAGACCACACCTTGTATAATTCGAAGGAATAAAATCCTGTTGTTTGCTTTTTACCATTCAACCCCTTAAATAAAGGATATTTTTTGTAATGATCAGGCCGGGAACTACCGGTTGTTCTGAACAAATTTCTCGGTATTTGCATACACACATCTACTTAACTCTCTCACTATAAGCCAGTCATCTTAACAACTACTTTAGTCCAGTGGGCTGGCAAAATGGCAAAAACAAATTGACTTGATCTCCGTCCCGCAATTTCTGTTCCTGTTCTGTGGATATTCTACGTTGCTCTGCGATGCGATCAGAATTGGCGACAGTACGGTGATTTAGAATTGGGCTACTCAACGATTAACTCTTAGTCCACTAATCGTCCACTAGCATACTCTAGAATACATCCTCGATCAAGAACCCGCATCCTAAATAGGCGAAATTCGGGATGTTTGGAAAAACTTGACCAATCCCCGTGGAGTATGACTCGCTCCAGCGAAGGCAGGGCGGTTTTGTGATACAGCACTACGGATTTTTTCCGGAACCCGGCAATAGCTGGTGCATCAGGATTTGCAACACAATACAGCCGAACAGTATGGATCGACTCGTGTAGACATCCGAGCATGACAAGAGTCTCTCGCCTTACCGAACAACAAAGTTCGCGAAGAGATGGTGCGAGTCTCAGAACATCAAACTGATAGCCATCCCCGTAACCCGCGAGCTGGATCACGCGTAAGGATGGTCCCACCCTCTTGAAGGCACAGTAATCCGAAGCGACCCCTATATTGTTAACAATAATATGTGCCAGGTTTGGCATATTTAGGCCATAGATACCAATCTCTCCATGAAGGCGCAAGGTTAACAGAGACGGGAGAGTGATGCTGGAAGGGCCAGGGAAAGGATCGACTTTATATCGGAGAGATAGGTAGCGGAGATTTGTCGTTGCGCGAAGCACCCCAGCAAGCCGATGACAATGAATGTCATGAAAAGTCTCGTTTCCTACTGTGCACCAGTCAATCCGTTTCACATTGGTCAATAAGGACGTCAAGGCTAAGGTGAAATCTACCCTTGGATCATCCCTCCAAAAACCGGTATTATCTTCCGAGCCACCCAACCAAGCCGGTTGAACAAGTATCTCAACTTTAGGACACCATTTCAAAATCTCTGTGAACCGGCTGCTACCACCACCCTCATATTCGAAGGGCCGATAGGGGAGGACTAGACGTCGAACGAACCTTCCAACACTTCGATCATTTTCCTCCCCCTTCCTCAAAAGCTTGGAAAGTGTATGAACTTCCATGTGTTCATAGAGAAATTCTACCCCCAAAGCCTTCCAATGTCTACAAACAAGGACAATGGATTTCTTTACTTTCAAACTATCGTCGAAGCTGTGGCGGTCAAGCCAGGACTCTCGAAATGGTGAAAAATCAACATCGTAGAGCGGACTGGACTTTGTGGTTATGGTGGCAAATCGGAAAATCGCTCGCCATAACTCGTCCGGGGCTGCCGGTACTAGTTTCGAGGTTTCCTGGGGACGTTTGGTGAGGGGTAACTGTGGGGACATCCTTGGAACTGAGTGGTTGCTTTTTCTAACGTTATTTTTACCCCTCTCCTTTTATATTTGTGTGCTTGAGTAAGGGCTATACGCGAGCACGAATCCCCGGTATTCAGCCACTCATTCTTGCTCGGGCCCAACAAATTGACATCCACTCCATCGACAGGGATGAAAGGACTGACTAAGGAGCTGTTAGTATAGCAGCCGAGGACAAATGCTGGATACGCCCTCGATTATATTGAGTAACCATGGTGTTCATCTTACCCCACCTCTCCTCGCAACCTGTTGCGATGCTAACGGTTATCTTTAAATATAGATAGAATGGTATGTTCAGTACTCATACAGAAATAAAATAAATTTGCCCCGTTACTTCGCTGGTTGTAACATCACCTTCCTCAATCCTCGGCTTGGTGCTATCCCCGACCACAAATAGCATACCGACCAGGGGCGCAGAAAGGGCTATCGTTTGATCTCGTTTTAACAGGAACGGAAGGCGTTAATGACATTCAAATCAGACAAATTTGCGATTTCGAGCCCCAGCCTTACACCAGGCAAACTTTTAAGACAAAGGCAGGTCCTTTATATGTGCCAGCTAGCTTAATGCTTTTCAATGTTATTGATACATTCAGGAGAGAGAAACCGAACGAGGGCAGGGGGGGACAAAGAGGTGGCATGTTTCATTCATACTTCTCCGTAGACGCTTTCTCCTCCACATCTTTCACTGGCCCGACCTTTTCAGTGAGGTCTCCGGGAACAAAATTGCCTGTTATGAATATCAAGTCACGCCCCTACAGGGTATCAATGAGGGCGTACCTTGTCGTAGTTCACGTTCCGCAGCCCTATGATCATCAACCTTGGAGTAGGGTGTGCCTGGGACAAACAGTGGTGAATTCTCGAATAGCGCATCCATTTCTATGTTATTGCTGTGTGACGGGCCCAGAAAGTAATTAGTTATCATAACGTACCTTCAAGACGCCGGCCCGTCGTTTCCTAGTATCAGTATATAGATTAGGGACGAGTAAGTGGTGTGATATAGTTACTTGCCGGATAGAACGCCCAGATAAATAAGGCACTGTTATATTCGTATCTTGATTCATCCCTAGACTGAACTGATAAATTATGCTCACTTTGTGTGTCCACAAATGGCGAAAACAAGGTCTGCATTACGAATATTCAAATTCTAGAATTTCGTTGGACACATGACGGAACAGGACGCACAGTATCTGGTTTAGGGATCAGTGTTTATTTTATTGTTAAGATCGGTACACACTTCCAGCCAATGGCTCCGAATGCTTTGGGCGTTACTTGTGCAATGAAGCTAATTTAAAACGTCATTATCGACTGTTGGAATGAAAATCACGAGACCAACAAGTTGGAAATCCAGGATGAAGAACTTGTGATTGCGGTACTCTTTGCCCTTGTTCTTGTTGAAAATATTTCTGCAGGATAAGCCCAAGAGAGAGGGCCAATGCAGGCGCTAAAGAAGAAGTTAAAAACCCAAGTTCTAAAAAAGAAAAGTGTCGTGAGAACTCGTTAATCGCGGTCACTGTGCATATCCCACGTTACTAGAGGTGAGGATAATCAAAATCATTCGTTAGCATTAACTTGAATCGTGCTGACGTACTGATGAAAATCTAGTCCTTTGTTAGTTAAACCACTGGATAAAAATATTAATTGACACTCACATAATGAGCCTATTTACGTGAGTCTGTTTTAGCGAATTAAAAGGATTATGTTACCACAGTACTTACAGCGTTACTATAAAAATATTAGTCGAATTCTAGACGACGGTCATCTAATGACGTACTTATCAACAGTACCAGGATATCTGGCCATCAAGATCGCGCCTACAACAAACGAAAGGCCAGAAGCCACATTGCCAATTATGAGGGGACGCCTTCTGCCTGTATGGTCGATCCACAAAACGCAGCAGGCTTCACCAATCAAAGCAATGATACTATTGATCGATTGGAACAGAAGAATTCGTGTGGAAGTGAATCCCATCTGTAGATCGTTCATGAGTATTCGGCAGGAAAAATTCGCGTCGTTGGGCACGATCTCTTACTGTTGTGAAGATCTAAGAACGGCGTATTGGTATATATTTAGTGAAGATCTCTTGATGTAAGTGTAACTTACGGTCGTCGAGTAATACTGAATGGCGCTGACACCTAGTTTGTGATTATCAAAACGTCCCTCCATGATGGTATGACTAATTAAACATACCAGTCATCTGGACGGAAAATTGTAAGATATATCTGTTGAATTATTCCCATGTAGACTTCGGAGTTGGTGAGGTACTAGATACATACCCAAGGCTTAAGCGACGAAAGTTGCTCGGAACGACAAATAGTTCACGCCAGCTAAATAAGAGTTAATCACAAATATATCGGAGTATCCAACCCTCAAACCTTGATTTCCCAATATCTCGGGCTTTGTGGATATCCGCTTTCATGTCCTCGATTTGCGCAAGCACAAAGGGGTCGTCTACGTCACCATGGGCATGGAGCCGCGCAAGGGTCTTGCGCGCTGACCATACTTAACTTGAATATTTGATGAAAATCAAAATTAGTCAAACCTTCTTCCATTCGTCCCTTTTCCGCCAACCACCGAGGCCTGAGTGGACGAAAATGATTCAAGAGACAATATGGGACTGTTGTCACTTACGATTCCGGAAGTAACAGCATAAAGGAAATTAAAGGCAGAGCTGGGAGAATCTGGGAGCAGCGTCACAGAGTGTTCTTTAGAAATAGTTATAGCTCACTTGAAGACCCAGGGGTATTCTCCATTCAGCTTGAGTTCCTTTGAGTCCCGCAGACGTGCCATAGGTCTAAAGCTATATGAACAGAATAATCAAATAAACAAAAAATTACAATTACGTACAACCCATGAAGCAACAAAGGCTTCATATCGAGGTTAGTGAAGCGCGCTTAATCCGGTATGTCACTGTACCTCCGATACCAAGCATAAACTAATGAGTTAGAATGAGTGAAGATCATGATTAAAAGGGTGTTGACTTGCCTGTTGGAGTGTGGTGAGACGCCCACGAATACTTGGATGGGCGATTTCAGCCTTACAATTTTGTGTTGAATGATTTTACCTCCCAGCCAGGAGGTCAAGGCGCACCTGATACAAAGGTGCCAAATCCGACATTATACCCACACCAAACCCTTTTTCTCGTTCAGACGCAACACATCATCGTACAATATGATTAAACTCACCCGCAAAAAAGCGCCCAGATAGCATCAGATCCATATTAGTTGCTCCTGTCTGCAGTGCACCCCCCAAGCTAAACAACCATCTGGTCAGAGATACTGATTGTTACCAAGGCACACCACAGACGTACATATAAACCGCAGCCCCAAGCTGAATGGTGATGCGCCTGCCAAATTTGTCGGCACAGTATGCGACGGGGAACATACCAAAGAAGCTTAAAAATAAGGTTATATAAGACAGGATCCAGAACATTAAAGCATTTCACGCACCATCCAAGAACTGCCCACGACTCCTATGAATCTAAAAGCATCAAAAAACAGTGTTTGGTGGACGCACCAAAAATGCTTGCTATCAAACCCTGCAAATTCGGGTTATTATAACGGTCGCCCATGACCCGCTAGTGGCAATAAGATTACTTCGTGCACGTTGCGCGCGGGGAGGTTAAAGTCATACAATAAAATCTGGAGCGGGGAGTACCCCAGCGATAACACCTAAATCATATCCGAAGATGATACTTCCAAGACCTGGTATCGTTTAGCTCTATCCAACGAAAATAATTCAGAGAGGAACACGTACTCGCGAAAAGGCCACAGAGCCATGTGTATACTTTGGGAGAAAGTGGCATACGATCGTGTTCGTGTTCGTGATGTCGTCTAAACGATCAGGAGGCCAAATCTACTGTCCTTCGAATTCTTTTCTTAAGTATCGAAGGTGACTCCATGGGTGTAGGAAGCGGCAATGACGGGCCGTGGAGATTGCTCCCGCTGGTGAGCGGGGAATGATCATGAGGTGTTGCTAGATGCGGTTACCGCCCCGCTGAAGCCTGGGAGATAACAGAAGCGCCTCATTGCCATCAAAATATACGTTTATAAATTGTGGGGACATGAACACGTGTCCGATGCCTCGCACATATATTGACGCATTAGGCATGCCGTCGGTGGGAAAAAATATACATTTAGGTCTCGACACGTAAATGAGGGTCTATTGATTCAACCCGAATACAAGAACTGTCGAAAAGAAAGGTTAGCTAGGAGGTGTACCCATGGTGGGAGGATGTACTTTGAAAAGAGTGTTTCTTCAACTTATAAGTCCCACTAAACTTTTCTTCCTTATGTACGGTCTTGACCTTCTCCTCATCGAACCCATTTCCATCCTTTAAATCAGGACTCCAAACTTCGTGAATTTTGATTGTTTCTTTGACACCCAGCACTCCTGGGCCAAATAAGATGGGAACCTCAAATTCGTCCCTATCACTACGGTTAACAATGGCCACGCGAATTTCTTGGCCGTTTATTCCTGTTGCCAGTACGGCACTGACATCAACAAATTTGGTCAATTTCGCAGAGTCTGGGGTATGTTGGGATATATTATGTATGAATGTTGGAACGGTAGGTCCTGTGTAGATCGTCGAAGGCGAAGGTGTTGTGACGTGTACGGCGAGCGAAGAACCACGCATCAAGTTTGAGAAGAGTTGTAGTGGGTAATATGTTGTCTGTCTCATAATTTTAGGTAGATACTGAGTAGGAAAAACGAGGCGAACCTGTTTAAATAGTCCTTCCGGAGAGGTAATTATCTGAAAATATCAGCGTTTAGAGCTGAGACGCAAGGCTAAATAGTTATGGGGACTTGCTGGTGATATTACATTGACCGACCTCAAAAGACATTGTCAAATTAAGTCATGAATGTTAGAAACAAGGACTTACTGGGCTATACAGGCAATTTTAACTATGTCGGCTTTTCGAACAAAGACGTTAAGCCACGCTGCTACAGCTGTCACGTTCTTGGTTTCAAAAATAAGGTCAAACCATAGATGGAACTAGTTTACCCAACGCATCTGAAAGATCATAGTGTTCTTCAGCGCCCTTCTCCCCCGGCGCTATCAAAGAGTAAGCAATTTCTAAATATCCAGAGACTGAAAATACCGCGAATGGGATCCCTGAGGCCTGTCAACATATATTGAATATATTTCGAATAATTAATCGTACCAGACGTTCCACTCATCGAAACAACTTTATACAGAATCGTCATCAGGAGCGGAATGGATGCGTAGACAAAACACGTACACTGTCAGTTCCTTAGTTAGATCATGCTCAATCTTAGCGAGGTCGATGAGGGAACGAGTAATCTCTAGCGCTTTCTCGGCGGCAGCAGCTATCACGCACGTCATGTCGACGAAAAATCGGAAAAGGAGGAGTACAAATACATACGACCCATAACATTTACTTCGTGCTTGCCTTGACTTACCGTATAAACTTGGCCCTTTTTATTAGAATACACGTTAAAAAGAGTGAGTTTATCACATACTGTGTACCGAATGATAATCGATGACTGGCGCCATTTTGCGCAGTATCACACGATCCCAGTCAGCATAACCAGTTTCTAGACGTGGGTTTGAGGAATCTCGACTTAACAGAGGCTACACAAGCAAACCTCCACAAGAAATTAAATTAATATTAGGGTCGAGGAGCTTCAACGCCTTCGCCCATTGAAACGCTTTCTTGGCGTAATCCTGCGACTCCATTTGACCGACTGTGCTGATGTGAGTAATAACCCAAATACGGCGAATCGAGAGCATACCCTGCCATGGTCCCCATACTTCGTTTCCTAATAACCTATCCAATAAGTAAGAATATTATGTCGAGAGTTCATGACTCGCCCAGTGCCCAGTACTATTGTAATAGAGATGCCAAAAATTCAGAGACACCCAAAACATTATTTATATTATTTGTGAACCAACCTTGACAGCATATGGCTCCGCATGACCATTCTTACGGCGAAGATTGGCATAGTATGTGTTGGAAGAGCTGGCAGAAATTTGTGGATGCTTATGGCGAAATTTTTTTTTCTTGTTACCTATTACAATATTCCACCCAGGCAAGGGCATCTTCCAGAGTTCCTGTTCCCATATTCAGGCATATGAAGGGTTCTGTTCCAAGTGTTCGGCACCAAGAAATGAACTCATCTGGTGATGGTTTGATTTAAGTGTCTGTAAAGGAGAAAAACATAAATACCGGTCCCGAACTGGTTGCTTTCTTCACTCAACCATGCTAATTCTGGCCGACGCGGACGGAGTTCCTTGGGGCCAATCCCATCTGCACATTTTATTTTTAGGGCAAAATAAATAAATAGGTGGTTTGAGAATATACCTTGCCAGCGATAGCTGCTTACAAAATTTCTGGTGTTGCATATCAGCCAGGCCAGGTAATATCAGACAAAATCAAAGCATACCCTCCGGGATATCTTACTAAAGGTATTTTGAGTTCTCGAAGAGCGTCTAAGACGTCCAATCGAAATCCGGATTTGGGATCAATCAAACCATGCTTGTTATCCGGTTCATAGAGCCCTCCATAGATACATCTGCCCATGTGTTCAGTAAAACCTGAATAAATTCGAGGGTCAACTTCATCGATGATGCGTGCTGGATCAATATGAATTGCAGGGGTTGAGGGCGCCATGATCGTGGGGATGAGTATTGTGCTTGCGATGCGCGGAGGGGAATGTTCTCCAAAAAATCAATCGTAGTGTGGCGGCCCGAACAAGTTCAGAAACGGACCGACTCCGATACTGGTGACGACGTGTAAGCCCAAAGGATTTGAACGAAGATAACCCGAAGCAAGGGAACTCCGGGATACCCATATATCAAGGGGGCTGCAATCTCAGGATCCCACGAGTCAGACTCTTGTAATGATGCTCACTTGGTTGTTATGGTCTCCCAGTCTCCCATGGACAAAAGCAAAGACAGACGGTTGCTCTTGGCGCCGAAATCTATCATACAAAGATCATTTTTCTGCTTTTGCATAAAATGATTTGCTCAGCAACGGACGTGCGGGGTTGGTGCGGCCACGATGATCGTGTTGGTTTACATTTAACGAGTAACCCTCATGTGATGGCCCTTCGAGTCTATTGACGGCTGTTGATGCGTCGTTGGTGGCGGTGTCAGAAATCGATGTCGCCTCTCGTAAAATACTCGTCCGCTGTTTCTTGAAGGGTTTATTTAAGATTCAAATAAAGTGTCCACCATTTATTTATCTTAGCGCGATACCATCATAACCGTGGCTTTTCCAAGTTCCATCATCTGTGCTGTGAAGAAGTTCGTTTTCTATCTATTTGAAATCGCAGACGATGTTATGGGCTTGATCCACACCATTCATCTCTATCCCTCCAAATACTACAAAAACCCACTCCCGACGCCCACTGCAAGCTCGCTGTTTGTACCGAATAGCACTTAATTCTCGGCGGGGCATGTTAACACCCAAGCTATTTTTTTGCTGCATCCGCTCCTATCTCGGAGTTCTTCAAGGCAGAACTGTACGGAGCCGACTCCTTTTACTCATCGATTGGTTGTCTTCCATTAACGGCCGTGGGCCATGGACAGGATTTTCCGTATGAAACAAGTGACTCCGATACATTCAGCCTCCATCCTATCATTCTCATCCCAACGTTGTGGTCTTGTGCTTTTTTCGTTGATGTGGTTCTACCGAACATGAACCACCTGGAGGCACTCACCACTGATAAATAATCCGCATAAATACGCGGACGTACTAGAAACCCTCCATAGTATCCCAACAATGCGAGCCTTCACCATAACCGCTCTCCTAGCTATACTTCCGGCTCTTTCTCTTACTTCTCCTGTTCCCGAGATACAATCCCGAGCTTTAGGCCAGACAGGATCGTATACCGTATCAGGACTCGGCGCGAGGAAGAAACAACTTATCGCTTGTGGCGCTAATGAACTTGATCTTGCCATTGCGATGCTTGAGTGAGTGCAACATTATCCCCACGGTAAGTATGGGGTGTATAACCACACTTCCAGGACAGAACGAATGTCCACGGATTATACTTACGGTGACGGAAAAACAAGTGATTCAGCCAACTTTGTGAGCGCCACTCCCAACAGCTTCACTTGTTTTAGTTCACCTAATCTTTTATTTAATTTCAGGGTGTTTTCAAACAAAACTGGGGAATGCTCCGTCAGAGCGTGGGTAGATACAGCGGGAAATCGGCGTAACTCGTTTAGACTCGTTCTTTACCCTCTCCCTGATAAATTGCGCCCCCAGAAATGACTGGAACACAGGAGCCGAATTGAATAGCAACCTTTGCTTGGATATCAGTCTCCGCCATGAATCGCAGAATCACTTTGGTGAAGGTGTGTGGGACTAGCCCTCTTCAAGGTACCGCTATTGAAGTTAAAATCAGGATTGTGGTTTGCGGGACATCGCAACGGTGCTAGGTAATGAATATGAATGACATCTTCAAGAATAATTACATCAATGTTCTCACCACTATAATATAGCGGCTTGTCCAATCCAAATACCCAGGACATTCAGAATTACAAAGATGCTGTTTATGTAGGTTTATTCTGTATTGAATCACGGCAAAAAATGACGCACATTCTTAGTGGATCCGAAATCAACTGTATTATTACAATAACGGTACGCACTTGATCTTAAATTTAATATCGTTCTTACCCCAGAGCGCTAGGTGCTGACATGACTGTGAGTTATCACTTTCATTTTTTTTGTTTATGGTTTGCATGTTTTGACGTTTTTTTAATTTTTTTTTCGCCGGGGAGTCCGATGTTCGATTTTGGGTGGATGTAAGTAAACATCTCGATCAGAGGGACTTGAGGACATCACTCAACGTCTTCTGCCGACACAGGTACCCCCTATCTAAAGGAGTGCATATCAGTCTCGGCTGCGGCTGAATCTAAGTCTTTCGTGCAGGAAGGGACTTTACAGGGGGGTCAGGTTCATTATGTACTCAGGTTAATAAGTGAATCTGTGGTATCTATAGTGACAAATTTCAAATATGTGGTATTTTTATTCATGGATGCCGGAAAATAAAGTAGAGCTGTAAGTTTTGCCCCCCTATACATGAAGTTCATCCTCACACAGGACGATTTAGTCAGCCATTGAGTTTTCTTAGATCCTGTAGCCTTCAACTTGTTGGGTTCCTAAAAGGTAAAGTGTGTATGCGAACAACTATTTTTTGCTCAACTGAGGAATAGTAATATTATGCTAACAACATATTGGGCGTATGCAAGGAATACGCTGTAGACTAAGGCTACCCAAGGAAATAGACTGCACCATACAAAGTCCATAACTAATATGGTTTACCATGATCATGTGCTCCTGCCCAGGTCTCAACTTCAACATTAGCAGCGCCACGTTGAACCCTTCGTTCGCGCAGAAGGATAACAGTTCGAACAATCGAGAAAATCACGCATTGTGCGACCGCAATTCCAATGATATAAACAACCAAAAAAGCTCCTTGTTTCTTCGGGTTAAGGAAGGAATACGCTATATGGGTATCGAACTGTATTAGATTTACGAGGAAAGGATATAAAACCAAGTACCTACCGTAGAATCCCTGTGTTTCGTAGGTAATGTACGCCACCCCTAAATAACCCGCCAAAAGTAGAATAGTGACAGGTAGATGGGTCCACGGCATAGGTGATACATTCGTGAGGACTATTTCGAACAGCGCAAACACAGTATTCAGCGCATGTTGCGAGATATTCGACCAGGCTATAAGTTATGCAGGGTGATTGATTAGACGCGAGAAACCCCTATGAGACTTACAAACATAGGGAGATTCGAAACTAGAAGCTGATGCAAGCAGGCCCCAGTAAACTATCGTCACAAGTATAGCTGTAAACAGACACTCAGTGAAATTTTTGCTTCGTGGCTTCAGCGGACATACGGAATGTCACGACAGTGGAATACATCAATATATGTAGATATTGAAGGCCCTTCCACCACAGTTGCAAGGGATATCCTGTAGAACCATTCCTGGAAAAGGCAATGGTATGGAACGCCGATATACAAAAGTAAGCGCATAATCCGACCCATGACAAGTGCGTGAAATAGGAGAGGTATCTGCACTCTAGTGTGAGCATATGACAAAATAAAGTAGAGAGGTTAAACACACGCATCGCCATCATGACTTTTCACCCCACTCCATATCCAGATGAACAGAAACGTGCATACAGCATATATTGCAAACACAGCTCGAATGGCGCCAAGAACATTGGGAGAAACCACAGGAGATGTGACAAGTTTGAAACGACTGTCGAAGAATTCCGAGCCAAGGTCGTAGGAGGTCATGGAGGGTTTAAGTTAAATAAAGGGCGTGCTAAGTCGTGAGATCGGGGGAATGTTGAGAAATAGTGGCGGCTATGTACCGTACAAACCTGCATATGGGTGTGCGGATTCAGGGACCTTCTGAATCAGTCACTGTTCCTGATAATCTAAGACTAACAATCCATTTAAGTTAGTCTTCATTTAGTAAAATAACGCATTATTCAATTAACCGACTGTGAACACAGTTACAAGAGCTGAGTCCACAAACATATTGCTATGAATTGTATATTGTCAGTCGTGTTGAGGTCGTAGTCGGACTTTACAAAGTTTTGAGTGAAAAGTTAAAACGGAAGATGAGTTGGTGCCAAGTAACCGACAACGTGCCTCCGGACGGGTGCCACATGGCTCGCCACAACTGACATCTTGGGAACACTGCCCCTTGATCATTTAAAATACGCGCCATCTTTGAGGATTGAGGAATGATGCCTAGGACTTCGCCTAGAGTAACTTAAAGACAATATGGCATACCCACCCACCACCATAACTCTCGATTGTGCCTGCCTGGTCATCATTCCGAAATAGTTTATAAAGTCTATTGATCAGCGATGGGGGTGTGGTATTACTATGTGGTCTACATCTAAGTTCTAGATAATGTATGGTGTAATTCATCTATATTAATTATATTATTGCGTCATTAGTTCTTCTTCCTAGGTCCTTTTGCCATTGCCATTCTCTTCTTGGGATCCAACACTACCTTCCTCAGCCTCACGCTCCCTGGTGTGATTTCGATGATCTCATCATCCCCCATATAACTCAGCGATTCTTCCAAAGTCATGATCCGCGGTGAGGAAAGGACAATTTTTTCATCTGCAGCGGCTGCTCGGATGTTGGTGAGTTGTTTCTTGACACAAGGATTCACATAGATATCTTGAGGTTTTGATGATTCACCAATGACCATCCCTGGATAAACTGATGGAAAGACTTAGACCTCATTCGATTATTATAGATGAAGTTCATACCGGAACACGAGGGCTGGATGAACATCGTTCCCCTCGCCTGCAAAGGTGCAATAGCATACCCCGATGTCTCGCCAGAAGCCATAGAAATCAGAGATCCATTTCTTCCGGTGTCAATAGCACCTCGATAAGGTTCATAAGCTTTAAAAATGTGATTGATTGTTCTAGTGGAATGGTTAGCAGAAGGTTGTATTATCATTCCACTCCACGTACCCCTGACCATGAACGTCATTCTTGAACTCTCCAGACATATACCCAATAAGTCCTCGGGCAGGCACTTCCATAACAACCTTAACCCAACCGTCTTCATCAGCATCATAGCTAATCATTTCGCCTTTCCTCATTGTGAGTTTCTGAACCACACCCCCGGCGTATTCTTCTCTAACAAGGACGGTACATTCTTCTATTGGTTCTAGCATCCTTCCCTTAGGTGCGTCTGGATCCGGGTCGGGTATCATGACGGCCTTGGGTGACCCCACTCCCAGTTCAAAACCTTCCCGACGTAGTGTTTCAAGGAGGACACCTAAATGTAAGACTCCACGGCCCCGAAGCTCAAGAGATTCAGACGTAGGTCCGGGCAAGACCGTCAAGGCTACATTAGTCTCTGCTTCCCTGTATATCCGGTCTCGGATTAACTGTGAAGTGAGTTTGTTTCCCTCTTGGCCAGCAAGCGGAGAGTCATTGGCGTAGACGAAGATAGAAATGGTCGGAGGATCAATAGGCGTTGACTAAGGAACATATACATTCAGTATTGACATTTGCGGAAGATAACATTTGCAACTTACAGGTAAAGGTTGAGGTCCTTCCTCTTTCCAGCCGTCAGGGTGCACAAGGGTTACATTGACACCACCATTTTTTATACCTGCAATGCTAACAATTTCACCAGCTCCTGCTATATCCTTTTCGACCCTTTCCAGCCCCTTCCTTCCATAAATCTTTTTGACTTTGCCTTCGCCAACCTTGGTGCCTTCCGTATTGAGTGCCCAAACAGTATCTCCAACCCGAAGAAGCCCAGTGTGAATACGACCCAAATACAGCATACCAACATAAGGGTCACTCTCAATCTGAACCGTTAGCATGGAGAACGGCTGGGTTCTGTCGAGATGAGTTGGAGGCGCAACATGAGATAGAATGAGGTCGAACAGAGGAGTCATGTCTGAATTGCTTGTAGGCCCTTCATTCTTGGCAGGAATCGAGTTATCCGTGGACGCGGTAGCTGGTTTGGGAGGGAAATCCTGAGCCCAGCCCTGCTTCGCCGAAGCATAGAGCAGAGGGTAATCAACCTGTTCATCAGTTGCTCCAAGTGTCGCGAAAAGGTCAAAAAGATCGCTTTCGACTTGTGCAGGGCGTGCGCTTGGTCGGTCAGATTTGTTAAGCACTACAAGGGGCCTATGAAAATATCGGGTGGGTGGAGTAGCAAAGAGGAATAAGACACAGGCTTACTTTAACCCGCGACTAAGGGCTTTCGCCAATACAAAGCGAGTCTGCGTCATTGGTCCTTCAGTGGCATCAACCACAAGCGCGACACCATCTACCATACTCATAATTCTCTCTACTTCCCCTCCAAAGTCCGCATGTCCGGGTGTATCGACAATGTTAATAAGGTTACCATTATAATTGACACTGGTGCATTTTGATAGGATGGTGATTCCTCGCTCTCGCTCTAGGTCATTCGAATCCATGAGTCGCGTAACAAATCCACCGTCAACAGCACTGTCTGCGGTTGTATTACTTGAGGTGGGGGAAGACACTGGGACAAATTGAACTTGTTCAGCTGCTGTGAGTGGCCTAACGGTTCCGGATTGACGTAAAAGTTGGTCTACTAGGGTAGTTTTACCATGATCAACTGCATAACGAAGGTATTAGATAAATGACATTAGCACAAATTGGAAAAAAGTGGGATGCTCACCATGAGCAATAATCGCAATATTTCTTATTCTATCCGTAGGAATTATACTGCCATCTACAATATCGGCGAAAACCGTTGGGGTGGACGAAAACAACCTGGGAGAGCACCAATAGCCATGCGCCTTCAAAAGTGTCCTGGCCGGAGTATCTTGAATTGATTTCCGGGTTGAAATAAGGAAAGACTTCCGTACAGTTGACGGAAATACAGATTTGAGCATAACTCGGCTCACAGACACGAGCAGAGTGCTGGACCAGGTGAACCATTGAAGACTTTTTTTACTCACGTGATCCGCCAGCGCGTCAGCCTAAAAATAGCCCCTGATCAAATATAAGTTTTGTGTATAAAATTTGGTAGGAGTACAGTCACATCTCACAGTCGCGCTGCTCAACTCAGGAAAGCCGTAGCCAGTATTACAGGGCCTTTAATCTTCAGGATCGAAACGATGGCTGGAAACGAGATTGGATTCCTTTGCTTATAGGCCCTATACTCGCTTTTAGTTGAAATGAAGAATCTGAAATCCCAAGACTAATACTACGAGAATCAACTGGAGGATAGTGGTAAATTTGACCATTTCCAAGACCTCGGGGTGGGACATTGTCACTCATTATGTACCCATCAATATCCACTGAAGAAAGATTTATAGTCAAAGGAGGACTACGATGACTGCATGGATATCTTTATATGCGTTAGCTTGTTTTATTGGAGGTGTGATATAAAAAGCCCTTTATGAGCTAGAACTACACTCATGACTACAGTGATTGATGAAAGTAGTTTACATCCCCTCTCTTGTAGTATGTTGCACGTACAGTGATAAGATCCTCTCTACTCACTACACACCAAATGGCACAGGGTGGTCTCAGGTAGTATTTCAAATTCGCCAACTCCCAAGATTTCTAAAAGGCTGGAAAACAACTTGTTGGTGAAGTTTACAGAAGTGTTTATTTTTTTCATTCATTGACCCGAGTCGAACCGTAAATTGATTTTGAATGCGTGAGAATTTGGAAATAAATTTGTTAGAGTGGTACTCATTTTGAACTGACAGTCCACCTTCCTATGCTGAGGCTTGCGCTTTCTCGGCCGTCCCGCATTGTTCTGCCATCTTGTCAAGGATGGCAGCGTTTCAACAGTAACGGCGCTGTGTAAGCAGGTTTCTAGCCTTTCTCCACTTTGATTCAGGTTTCAACTGGTTTGCAGTGTCTCCCCCGCCACATCCGGAATACCTTCTGGTTCTAATTCAAAACTCTCCTCGGAACCGTCATCCTCCAAACCATCGAAAGTTGGCGTTAAACCCACTACTTTGACTGAAACTCTTGACTCTACGCTGGTTGACCTTGATGATGGCTCAGAGTACGTGACGACAACCAACTTTGACTAATATTATTTAACTTTGGTGGGTTTAATAGTGCTTTTGTTGCATTCAAAAAGTGTGTGATACCCCTTGGAATTTGATTCAAGGTCCTAACGCGTCCCTTAGGGAAATGGAAATGGCGGGAGTTACTCCAGCGGATTTGACATCATCCATTAAAATCCCCGAAAAGTGCGCGTCGTCTGCATTTCATCTTCAAACTTGTTTTAACTAGTTTAAAGAATTGCCGACACCGAAGCCGAACTGTTCGGAAACCCCACACCCTCACATACTGGGATACGACACCGGTCGGAACCTCTTGCGTTGGACCCCAAAACTCTACCCCTGCGCACGCCTCTAGATGCTCGGAACAGCACATTCACCGAACTAGAGTATGCTTCAACACTCGTACATGGACGTAGCATCTATCTGCCGCCCTTCCACCCGCGTACCCACGGTTACCCAGTCGCGAATATCCAATTCCGCTCACATCACCCCCGTCTGCTCGACCTCTTCACCCATTTTGCAACACACGCTGCGTATTCTCTTGGAATCCCCATTTCACGCGTTTGCACCCTCCCGACAAAACGTACACTGTGGACCGTTCTTCGGAGTCCCTTCGTACATAAGAAGTCGCAGGAGAATTTTGAACGCCGCGTACATAAGCGTGCCATCAAGGCCTGGGATGCGGATCCAGAGGTTATTGACCGGTGGTTTAGATATCTGCGTCGACATGCATTGGGCGGTGTTGGTATGAGGACTACAAAATGGGAACGGATGCCACTGGGGATTGGCCGCACCCAATTGGAGGATGTAATGGATCGTCTCCAGGCCCCTACTACTCCGAATTCCGAGAAGATCAAAGCTCTGGGAAGGAAGATTGTTATGGAAGAAATGAATGCGGCTACCCAGTCCAACGCCACTGATAACGTTCAAAAGGAATAGAAGCATTTATCCTAATTATTAATAATATAATATGGTGTCGTCGTTCCCAGAGCTATGACTTCTGCTTCACCCGTCAATCCTATATTAACTTTCAAGGTAGTTATGATAACATTTCCGCGATTTAATTACTCTCTTAAGCTTCACTCATAATCCGCGTCCCGTGCTTGACCGTTTTTAGTCCTCAAGGTGGACTCCTCTAGAATTGACCTCGTTTCTCCCTGTTTCTCGTCAAGTTGTATCCGGACAGAGGTGTTCGATATGGCTCTTCCTTCTCAAAAACTCGACCACGACATTCCTTGCCCTTGAAGCTCAAGTCTCAGACGTCGAAGTCCTGTATGAGTCAAGTGTTTTCTTTGACGGGTGCCTCTCTCTGAAGTATGCTCAGCAAGTATCATACCGGTTAAGGTCAGCATTTACTACAAGTTACAGTCAAGGTGATTTCTGTTGATAACGGTAATAAGGTAATGGTTATCTAGACTTTCACGAGGAAAATAGTGCTCTCGAATCCACACGAATAATGATGGCTGTGTTCGAGGTTTTGGTGCTCTTGGGTCGAAATTAAGCATTAATTTTGTGTACAATACTGAGCTAAACAAGCGGGTGAGCATTTAGCTATTCCGCGATCGAAGAGTATGGAAATAAATATTTTATATCATATATCTTCCCGTATAAACTGGCTGGAAGAACGTGAAGGGATATCACTGGGTGTATCCGACCAAAAATCAAGGTTAGTTCGCACCCGCGAATCATACGTACCATCCACTCCTGTCTGGCTTGTCATTATCCCTTTGACGTTGATCAGAGCACGAGACACTACAATTGAGTAAACTCTATGCGGGAGTCACTCTCAAGGACCAGAGATATTTTAAGCTCAACGTACGCCAAAGATGGTCTGCAGATAGCGTGAGTAACAAGGTCATCCCATCAAGTTGAAAAGAGAATCACCCAATCATTACGGTAACTAAAGATAGTCTCGCCACATATGAGAGTATCATATGGGGCAGCCCAACAGCTATAACTTTTATTACCAGTTACTTTGTAATATCACTATGACGCTCACCAAGGACAGCCAAAAACCAAAACACTCCATCTCGGAGGAATAAACTAACTATGGGCATTCCGTGGCGCCCGTAGCCGTAAAGTGTCTGTGCACACTTGTATGCGGTCAGCGAGAACATCACCGACGTCTATATCTGGCTTCAGCCAACATATAATGTACTAAGTCAAATATACAGACGACGAGCAGTGGGGGAACTGGGTAGATATTGTACATTTTCGGGACTATGGCTGGACAGGAGATCATCAGTAACTGTTCTTGATACACAAAACCTAGTTCACCAAGAGAATAGCAACCCAAAAGGGCAGGGCTAGATCATAGATAGTCGGATTAGCTCAACATAAATGGGGGCTCAAAGTACCCAATATGAACATAAGCTACAGACCGATTTAAACTATTTAGTACTTTGTACAGGCTGACAGCGAAAAACAGACATACGATTAAGTCCTGATATTGTCGCTGATCCAAGGTAAGCCCTATTCCGTGAAGCATGAGAAAAAGTTGACCGAAAGCCAAGTTGGGACTAACATAACAATAACTTCAACTATTATGATGTCAAATTAGACCTCAAAACATATTACTAGACCGCGCACATATTATCGACGGTATCATAACATAAAGCACTGCCTTTAGCCTTCCGTACAAAACCCATACTCTATGCCTCAAGTTAACCTCTTAGTCTATCGGACAGACAATGTTTCCAATACTCACCTGAGCATTAAGACAAAATCCACAGTACATATGATAAGTGTAGCGTTGACACTAAGGATCTAGTATCACAAATGAGCCGAACACGAATATACCGCTAAGAAGTGACGCCACCTGTAAGTATGTACCACAACTTGAAGATATTTAAATTTGCCAAGATACAAAATAACTTGGAAATAGAATAAACGCACATCTGAATAAAACCCCGTCAATATACAACGAGACAAAAATAAAACAGTGCGTGTACATACCCTATCAGTCTTCATTTCGCGCAATCTGACTGGGCGTGCATCAGTACTACAGGTAAAATATTTCAATGGGCACCAACTGCTAGTGTTCAAACTAGGTTTGCATACAAATTAACTGAATGTCCAATGCAAGGTGAAAACACAAACCCCAGTGTGAACAGTGCAAAATAACGGTTCTACGGCACATTTTAACATTCGTACTAAATATATTTGAATAGACCAATCCTACCCAAAGCTAAATTTGGAGCGTCAAACTGTATGCGAATCAAACAAACAAACTGGGACGAACGTATACGCCTTTTGTTACGCTCCAATGACTCTTCCATATCAGGTCGACCTTGTGCACATAAGTCAGAATTTATTATGATTGTTGCTTGCTGAAGTGTCATTACTTCTTCACGCAAACTGATGAGGTGGTCATATCTGACATGAAATCAGACACAAACTGTCCAATTCTGGAGCTATAATTATGACATACACAAGCAAAGCCAATGAAGCGACTGTTTAAGATGTCAGCGTTAGAGAGACCACGTTCGCTGATTTGCTCACCCGCCAGATAGTTGGTATTGTTCGCATCCCACATCAATTCATGAAGGTCGAAGCCTCCGTAGGGTTCCATGGATTCAGTTTATTGTTAGTAATTGCGAGACACGATGTCAAGTAACGAAGGTTGTCTTGATGAGTGGTTTCTTTCCTTGCTGGAAGAGTCGTTGTGTACCGCTAAGCCAATGTACAGAGAAGCCAAGTGTGACACGGCCGAGTACGACTGTTTCACATACTCAAGCTTCACCAGGCACCGGATTCAGCGGACTCAAGACGGGCCAGGGCCAACACCCATCTGTCATCTGACAGCTCATTCCTCCGAGTCTGCCTATGGCTACAAAGTAGCTTGGTGGCGACGAGAATGAGTGGGTTGTAGGGGCGTGGGGGGTCATATGAAAGTGTCGAGATGGAAGGGAGCAACCCTGCAAGTAGCAACAGACAAACCTCCTAAACCAAATGCCGCGTGGGAACCATCGGCTTTCACGGCCCGTCAGCCTGCTCTCTGATTATGTCATAGTTTATAAACTGTACAGTTCCACAGCCACCCTACACAGCCACCACCCTCCCAACAATCAGAGGTAATGGCTTATGTAAAGTAGCCTTCAAGTAAGTTCTCCTCTTCCCCAAGCCATGGCCGCAACAACAAAATCGACCAAGACCAAGGCGTCTGCCTCCAAATGTATGTATTGAATGTCTGCCACAGCGCCAAGAACTAAAACGAAATTATGATCAGCCAAAACCTCGCCCAAGGAGAGCAAGGCCAAGGCAGCGAAAAAGGCCGCGCTGCAGGGAGCCCATGCCCATGCCTCCAGGAAGACGAGGACATCCGTGTCGTTCCATCGACCAAACACCTTGAGACTTGCCCGCGCACCGAAGTACCCCCGCAAGTCGATTCCTCATGCACCACGAATGGACCAATTTAGGACAATCGTTTCGTGAGTCTCTTCCAATTCGTTGACTGGAGGGGTAGAGTAGACCGGAGCTGAAGGAGGAGGCTGAAGGGTTGGAACTATGTCTAGAAGTGTTTTCTTGGGGCGTGTAGAGGGATAGTGTGGAAGATTTAACTACGGAAGGGAAATATGTCCCGAGTGTGGCCCCTCAGTCACAACCATCCATCGGCGACCCGAGACTAACAGATATACCCCACACACAGGCCTCTGAACACAGAATCAGCCATGAAGAAGATTGAGGAGCACAACACCCTTGTCTTTATCGTCGACCTACGATCGAACAAACGCCAGATCAAGGATGCCGTGAAGAAGTTGTACGATGTACAGGCTGCCAAAATCAATACCCTTATTCGGTATGGTCTTTTCTACGATTCCTGAAGAGGCTATACTAACATAAAAATATAGACCTGATGGCAAGAAGAAGGCATATGTACGATTGACACCCGATCACGACGCCTTGGACGTCGCCAACAAGGTTTGCCACCCTTATTCCTGATGTGTCATTATCTAGCTTACGACCTTCGTTTCTCAGATCGGCTTCATCTAAATGCCTGTTTATGTTTGAGAGGAGAGGGGCACGCCACCACTCTATCTACGTCGCCTTACAGTATGATTAATGCGAAACCATGCCGCGCTCCCGTCCTTGGGCTATGAATCATTGACATCATTATTGACTGGCCCTTGTGTTTAACTTACTTGACTGAACGGCTTTCATCAGTGACTCACTACTGTTCCAGTGTTTTTATAAGTGGTGTTGCTCGAGTTGCATCAGGAAAATCTTCAAGGCATCAAATCCAAGGGTTTCAATCCGATATATATCATTGTACAAAATGATGTACACGACTTATGCAAAACAAATAGATCACTGAAAAAAACGGGCGAGAGAAGCATAACAATATTATGTGGTTGAAATACTGTTGTTGATTGGTGCTTCATGTAAATTAAGGGCCCACTTTGCGGAGATATTCAGCCAGCTTTTATGCCGGCTGCATCATTACTATCCTTTGTTTCGTTTACTTGGCTTAGTGCTGCGTCCGCTTCCTTCAAGTCTCCCTCACTGAGACTCCTAAATGCTCCACCACCAGGTGTGCTGGCGCCACTTATAACAGATCCGGAGCGCGAGCGCACTTTCATGACCAGTGGGCTGTAATTGGGCGGGAAATATTCCGTTAGAAAAAACAAAGGGTAAACAGTCCATGTTACATACAAGGGATACATATCCTCCTCATCTTCTTGTGAACTAGGCCACTGGTAACCACGATAGTCACTTGTCTTCAGGAACTGCATCTACTCCACAAACCCCGTCAGTGAGGCAATAAAACACTAGAGAACTACTGACCTCCTCTGTTAAGGTTCCTATATCCCCGGGAGTTGCTGCCCCCCTTAGTCGTGGACTAGCGGGCATACTGCCTAAAGCAGCCCTCTCCACGCCCCCGCTGAAATAATCGCCTTCACCAGCTTCGCCTTCCTCCCACTCTACCCCCTCAAACCCACTAGCACCATAGAATGCGTCGGGATATGCACGTCGCAGGGCAAGCTGCCTAGCCTTGCTGTACTCAATACCTAGATTCTTCCAATCCAGAAGTGGACTTAACCGCTCGACACGGTTCCGTTGGTTAATTCGCTGCCTTCGAGTCTTACTGCAGAATGTGAACATATGATCAGTCAGTTGTGTGACTGAATCTTCCACCGATTGCATCCGTCTGTCAACGATGTAGCAACCTTCGTCCTGCGGCCGTTCAATCAGGTCTTGCATGAAACAACCGAAACCGGACAGGTTAGTTGTTACCGAGGGAATGCCCATCTGCATAAAATGAGCAAGTTATGAATAATATGAAAGGATTCACGTACAACAGTGCACTCCGCAGGAGTATAACCCCATGGCTCATAGTAACTAGGGAAAACGCCGAGATGGCAGCCACGAACAAATTCCTCGTAATCAAGACCGAGGATGGGGTTGTTGGAATTCAAAAAGTCAGGGTGAAAGACGATCTTCACGCGATCCGAGCTTGCGTTGAAGAGCTTAACACGTCGTATTTGGTTGAGGATGGGGTCGTTGGCGTCGTCTGCCATATTGTGAGTAGTAACTGGGGGAAGAGAGTTTCTCTTTAGAGCAAAAGTTCGGCGTTTAAGTAACACTTGGTCCTCTTCTGACAAAAGCTCAGGAGGCGTCGGAATAGCCTTCTGATCCCTATGAAATAATCAGGTACAAAAAAATAATCATGGGAATGAGCCATTACCCATGAAATCGCGCTGCATGGTCGAAGAGCCGAGCGCCAATACGGTTCTGGATCTCAGTAACTGTATCCCGGAGTTGCTTGGTGACTGCCTGTCCTTTAAGGGCCTCAATTGTGTAAGAATGTGTCGATGCGGGCATGATTACAAATGCGACGACGGTAACTGTTGAGCCAGATTTTTGGAGTCGATAATTAAGGCGAGCGAGCGACTCGATGAACATGTCAACGCCTTTGTTGCGATACTCGTATCGACCAGCGGTGAACATCTGCGGGCAGGTATCGGATACTTAGTGGGAAACTCAGATTAATGATATGAGGAATTGAAGGAAGAAGCGTGCTTTGAAACACAAGCTACGCAGAAACCACCCCTAAAATTGTTTCAAGGGCCGAAGCAACGTTACGGGACAAGTAAATGACAACTCACGTAGAGTGTATTGTCCAGGTCAAAGTCATAATGCCCGTAAAAATGACCCCTCACAAACTCATTAATCTTTGCTTTGGCAGTTGAATGAAGATTTTGGAACTCGTGCATGGCCTGGAACTTGACAACGTTAAGACCATTCGGCAACACTCCATCAGGTTTACGCTTCAGGAGGTGTTCGCTCTCGTAGGCAGTGATGTGGGACACAGTAGTGAAAACATCTGCACAGTGTGTGGCGCTCCGTTCGATGCAATAACGATGGTAGATGCCCCGTTTTCCAGCCTCATGATCGACGTCGAAGTACTGCAGGTTATTGTAGAAATCAACCGAACCTGCACAAAGGTAGCGACCGAGGAGGGTGGCATGGGTGGTAAAAACAGTTGTGACGTCAATATGCCGCTTGCGACATAGAGGGATGGCAAGCCCTGCCTGCCACTCATGAAAGTGGGCGACCACGGCGGTGTGGAGCTGGCGTGAAACGTACTGATATCCTTTTATCAGTGGGGCGGGGAATACAACAGAACGTGACTACTCACGTCACCAAGGAACCAGGCGACGAGATAGCCAAAAACTATAGTCTCGTTCGTTTCGTGGTCGTTTGGTGGGCTTGGAATCCCCGCAAGGTTCCACAAATCGCCTTTCCACTCATCGAGCCTAGAATACTGTGAGCTGGTGTCGAATAATAGGACGTGTGGGTTCCCCTCAATCAGCCAACGTCCGTATAACGCCTTGACACCCTGTTCCCTCATCAGCTCTAGTGTTGCAGCAAGATGTGGGTCGTTTGGCTCCTCTGCCTCGACTTCCATGGGTGCAGTCTTGTAGGACAGGGGCCCAATCAAACAGTATCTGTCGCCATACTCGGAGACGGTGACAGGAACCTTTGTTTTTATGACGGTATATATACCGCCTACCTTGTTTGCGACCTCCCAGGCGCATTCAAAGAGTAGTGGATTGTGAACATCGCGTTTTTCGAGGTCAGACATGGTGGTGGTGGTGAAAACTCAAATTTTCAGGAATGTTCAATCGATTCCTGCCAAGAACAGATATGGAAATTAAATAAATGATGTCATTGATAAGTACAACGTGCGAATAATAGAAATGTAACGGAATCAGAAATTTTCACTTTGTCCAATCTCGGGTCGAGGCGCTATCGTTAATGCTATACGTATTGTTCTCTGAACCCTCTCCTACTTCGATAACAGTCGACAGCACCTGTTCAGTATCCCCACAAATGGTCAACATTGGTAGTGTGCACGTCCTGGTTAATTGTCGCCGGCATTCAACGTCTCGCTGAGCAAGGATAACGAGAATGACTCGATTACAAAAAATGGAGTGTAGCGAGCGTTGTAACCTTGAGTACCCTCATGTAAGACCCATTTTTAGTATGACCGAAGTACTTACCCGGAGAGCATATTCTTTTCTGCCGGCAGCTACATACATCAAAGTTGAATCAAATCAAAACGTTAAGCAATATAAGATCTCACTTTTCCAAGGGAAGACACAACGACGTTGGCAATAGTGATAGCTGCCAACTAAATCAGCCTCGCTATCTACCAACCATCTAGATACAGTCGATTGGGCTCGGGCGTACCAAGCATATAAAGATAAAACAAGAGACCTAAGAGCGCGAGTGAGACTCGATAAGAAAAGATATCGATAATATTCACCATCCTTGTAAAGCCGCGATACCCAAGAGGAACGGTGCGGTCGATCTTGGATCGCCTTGATCATAGTAAGGATAACGATTGCTATGTGATAGCACAAAATCAGCATCCGTCGTAGCTTATGATGGAGTTGTGAGGCTGACCGGTTTCAGAGAAGAGGATCATGACATAAAGGAGTGTGGTTAGGCCACTCCCAACTTGTATATTGCAACCGTAGCGATACTCTAAAACGGGCTCGACTAGCCAAAAACTTTAGTTATTCTCCAGGTGAAAGCTAACTATCCACATACACTGAAATGTACCTTCTCCTACCCTGAGAAGGGCGACGAGGACTGCACATAAAGCCTGGGGAGGGAGTACATTGTTGGCACGATTTGAAGCTTATATTAGGAAACCATACAAATCCTAGACCGCAGAGAATGCCCAAAACCAGCCGATTACCGTTCCAAATGGCGTAGGTGCGAAGCATGAGAATGACTATTATTCATCACGTTGAAGTTTCGATATACCTGGATAATTGGTTTCGTCACCTTCAGAGAGTAGGATTCCGCCCGTAAGAATAGCTATCATGAGTCGAGTGTCATTGATAACTAAATACGAAATGACGGGAAAACCGCCTCACAGATGAAGATGATGTGTTGAACACGACAGATCTAGGGCGAGGTGAGCAAGTATGGAGACAGGGCACCGACGTAACCATACTTCAGGCGTCGTGACTGCTCTCGTCACTAGTTGAGATGCTTGAGAACTGTACAAGTCGCGTAAACAAAAAAATATGACGAACATCTCAAGGCCATAACCGTATCCACAAAAGGCAGATAGCGATTCAAAAGAAACAAGCAAGTTCCAAATGACCATGGCCGTGTCCAAATATGCGCTACCTGGAAGAGGGGTCAATGGAGTATGATTGAAGTGAATTGTAAAAGCACCTCTCGTTCCAGAGTACATAAATAATCATATGTCTGCAATATAGTTAGTACCACGCTTCAGTGACATCTTCCGTACGTGGAGGGTGACTGACAAGGACGGTGAGAGTTGCAGCAAAAACATATCCTTTGCCACTCGGGGAGTCATCACCCCGCTGAAGAGAACCAATCAACCCATACGACAAAGATTCGTATAGGAAAGCATACGTACATATACAGTCATTGGCACTCTACAATCCGAGATACCACCAAAGAAGCTAAACACAAAACAAAATATGAGCCATATTCGACCAGAAGGAGTTCATTTTGTTTCTGTGGGTCACGTCCCGATGTCCATGCGGTATCCAGTCCATTAACCGGTTTCTACTGATAGGGTGATGATTGACGAAACGGCTTCTGCCGTAGTTCATATTGTGGCGTATCCTCGCCTCAATAACGTGAGATAATCCGCATTGAACTCTTCTTGCCCGCCGATGCGTTTCATTAGCAGAAACCGGGGCGAAGTAAAAGCGATGCCCATATCGCCCACCTTTATGTACGGTGCTCAAATTTGAGTCGTTAGGTGCAGGAAATTTGAATAACGAGTATAATTGCATCTGACATGCGAGAGGGTATTCGGTGAAATTGGGGTTATAGTAACTGAGAAACAAGGCTGATCACGAGTTGGCCATTTGGTTTAGGACTTCATAATCGTTCCCGGCCCTGATCAATGATCGTCGGGTGGTTCTGGAGTTGTTCGGATGATTGGCGGTCTCCTAATGGACGAAGGCCTCGCCGATTGGTCTACATATACACTTTTCATGTGTATGTGCAACACAGAAACCTACCCGGAAAAGAAGTTGGATAAACCTCGAGATAATAAACATATTGAACTTTGTGTATATGAGGGATTAGTCCGGATTTGGCCAGAATAGGGACAAATTGTCGACAAAGGAACAAGTCTATTATTTTGACACATCGGTACCGAAAAGTCTGGGGCACTCTTAAGTCTAAGTTACCAAAATAGTCTGCGGAACGGGATAGAACAAAATGAATACTGTCAGTGCAAGAGGAAAAAACTCACGCCAAAAACCCTTGGGTTCCGGCTCAACCACTTCCTCGTCTTACGGAAGCGATTATATAGAATAGGCGTGAAGACAGGGCATGTATCAAGCCGAAGCCAGCAGGACAATAGCAGTGATTATGCTTGACACCAGATTGACCTGATTGTTGGTGAGAATATTCCACCCACTAACCACACGAATGTCACGACCATTAGTGCGTGTATCATCCTGTAGAATGAGGTGGCGATCTCCTGAATATCGTGTTTGCTGAACCGTCGCACCCAGCAGCGAGTCAACGAGGCTCCCAAACCCACCGGCAAAGGCACCCCAGCCCACCAAAGCTGTCAGTGAACCCACCCCACACGCCTTATTCTCCAGCAACAAACACGCGCCCATCACAGTTCCCATCACACCACCCCCCACAATAGACCAAACCGTTCCTTCCACCGACATCCCACCATTAGTTCCCCTTGGAACAACCTTTAAGTTGGTGATGAGCCGTGGTTCACTTTTCGAAAGAATCCCAAGCTCCGATGCGAGTGTATCCCCCAGACAACACGCAAAGTGCCCCAGGGTTGCGAAGACCAAACCTCGACTCCATTTGTCATCTCCAACAACACACCATCCATTAGGTGTATAAGCCCTCCCTTCGGGTTTCACCAGCCCACTAAGAATATGAGCTTGAACACTCCCTGGCACGTAGGTCGCATTCCATACTGAAGCAGCAATAAGAGCACTCAGGCTGTTACAGAGCACTTGCCATCCACTGCGATAGCCAGCCTCCTGATAACCCTCCTCATATCCCACTTTTCGCTTCTTCCCATCTTGTGGTATTCCGCGGTCAGTTCTCTATCAACCTCCAAACATCCCTATGAACGATCGCTCACATTTCGTAGCCCTGCTTCCAAGCAGATAAAACACGATTAAGCTAACCCCAAATGTTTTCAAACCTCCCGCCATTATACCGAACCCAACTATGAAGGCTGTGAAGCCTCCACTAAGCGAAAGCGACTTTTTTCGGATCCCATGGGTGCTAAGAAGTAGGGCTAGGCCAAAGGCATAGTATGGAAATATCGGGAGGCGCATCAGTGCTGTGATTGGGGATAAAGGGAACAGTTGGTACAAGTTCAAACTTTGGAAGAAACGTTTTAATTATTTCGCGGCCATTTCCGAATACGACATCAAGTCTAATTTTAGAGTGATATTATCCATCATGTTTCAAAGGCGAATACAAGAGAGAATGTTTTATGTACTGCCCCAGTACGATACTATTAATCAAAAACGACCGGGAATTATATTCTCCAGTAATTTGACTTGTTCGCAGTAAACCCTAGGTGCGTTGCATATATTTGTTCCTATGTAAGTGATTGGGTGTATTCCTGGTCAGACATCTATCCAAAGCCCATTGATATAACTTACCTGTATCATCGAGTCCAATTTGGAGGGTAGAGGGTCGAGAAATTTGTTGTTTCACAGGTCTCAATTACTGTAGTCAGAACCTCAGACGTATCGTGGTTGGAATATACGCCAACCGATAGGGATGGGTAATCATCCATAGAATACGTCGCTCTTTGACGGAGAATCAAAAGAATTACTCTCGTACAAAGGATGGAGTGTAACACGCGTTGAGGACTATTTTTAAGGTGAGTACAATGCACCTAACCCACAAAGTGGCAAGCTGCATACAAAGCCAGGAAGTTTTTGTAGCGTGGCGACTGACAGATCTCTCATAAACATATTTTTCCAATTCGGGTGAAAAAACTTACAGATGTAGTCACCGTTACTACTACATTTGCTATTGTCATTCCTGATTGAATATTGAGGAAAAATCTAAAAAAAAATAGGTTCATGAAAGAAACAGTGAACTTACCGAGCATGAAGACATAGAAGACGAGTCCTGGAGGTGTCCCATCAGCAGTCATCGATCAGTCAAGGATACGAACATCTATAATGTAAAGTAAATCACCGTCGCGAGAAAGTTGAAGAACCCACGAGGAGCGAGATCCCCGATTCTGTATAGCCTTAATAACAGTCAAGATGACAATAACTGAAGTATTGAGATAGATAGAGAGATACACCAGATATAAACGTACTTGTCTCTGATGCAAGGATTGTGAGGTAATATATAAGGGTAATGTCATTTGTTCTGATAATGTTGCAGCCATGATTGGGCCCTTTTGCTGGACCATCTAAATATAATATCAGTATGTTATATTACCACATCTCATGGGGGGCAGGGTAAAATCATACATGTTAGGGCATCCATTCCTACAATAAGCACTGCAAGAAGAGTGGATAATGTGACCTTTTCCCTTGTGAGTTATTTTAGCATTCTGTAACATTATGAGAACTCACCAGTGCAACGAGTATTAAACAGATTAGAATTGAGCGTTGACCATTCCAAATCGCGTATGTACGAAGGATCAGGATTACTGAGGTTTCGTTAGTCGAACATTCACACGAAAAAATAATTCGAAAGTGTACACTCAGAAAGAAACATGCCGGATGCAAGAAACCCTACCAGAAAAGAAGATTTCAGTATCTGTGTTATGTGACGGCATAGGCGGACAGACACATCATTATTACGTGGTGCCGATAACAGAACTTCAGAGAGGAAAGAACCAGAGTCTGAGCTCGTCATGGCCAATTCCGCAAATAATAATAGAATACCTGAGGAGAAGACGCCATCCAAGCAACTGCGAAAATTTCCTTTTCACATGAACGATGTTTTTGCGAAGCAGGACTGAGACGTACGATTCATTACCATATATGTGTCTACCGCTGGGAGATAACGGTTGAGAATGAAGACAAAAGTGCCTAGTGACCATGGCCGTGACCAAACATATGCCACCTTTTAATGGTTGGTTAGCAGGGCATCCGGAGGGACAAGTTCATTTAGTATAAGCACACCCACCTCTTCATCTATTGTACACAACCAGTCATATGCCTCCCAATTTGAAGCATTATTAGTGTTTCCGGTATGTGGGAGAGTAAGCCTACCAAGATGGTAGAAACGATGAGTATTATGTAGGATTTTAGCTCAGGTTGGGCACTAATCTGCCATATACTACAAGGTAAGTAAGTATCATGTCAGAAAACCTGTCAATTCCTCACATGAATGAGCATCGAAGAAACCCAGAAATAAAAGATAGTCGAAGGGGGGTACAAGTAGTATGCTTTTGTTTCCCTGAGAAATATTCTAGTTATAAGGGCCTGAAGTGCCCGGGGCCCATTCAGTCAGTTCACCAATTGACCTGAATATATTAATCCCTTGTCCCTGGGCGCTATGAGCACGTTGCTAAGGTGTAGATATAGATACAAATTTAAGCCTGTTTAGGTCATGCGCTCGATACTAATTGTGGTGATTCTGATTGCTTGTAAGAATGCCAAACCTCGCAAAGGACACAGATAGGACGATGAATTGAGGAGACTACATGTTTGGATGCACTATCGGAAGGGGAAAGTCGGAAGGGTTCAGATTTTGCAGGGGCAAATTCTTTGCTTCGAGATTTTTGGTGAGGGTTGGGTGTGGGTTGAAAGAAAAAGAAAAGTCAAAAATCACTGTACCTAATCATAACAAACGTCCACCACGTGATTACTTCGGATTCGGATGCGCATAGTTACTTGTTTCCAACTTCATCCGACGTCCTCATACGTGATATGAGTATGGCTTACTGGGACTAAATGTGTGGAGATAGGTGAAGGTACAGGAACATAACTACATTTACTGGTTGAACCGAGAGTTTCTGGGGCCAGGAATCTCGCCTGTGGTTGTAGTCAACAAAAACTAAAGGGAGTTATTCACGTTTATGGCGTAAAATCGGGTCTCTGGACATCTGTAAATAGGGTGGGGGGTTGGGCAGGGTGGCCCGACCCTAACTAATCAATTTATCGGAATATACACCCCGCTCGACTACGCCAGCCCGGGTCAGGGATTGCATTTCCTGACCCTCACTGAAAATGTTGGCAAGTCAAGCACGAACCAATTTCATAATCTGCGTTCATATCCTGAATCCAAAGTTCACGAGTATAAATTTCTTGAGAAGATATCAAGACTTAACAAGTAAGTCAGGTAAGAATCGAATTTAACGCATTTGAGACAGATGATTGCTCTAAATCTTGGTGGATAACCAATGTGCGTAGGGGTACGGTGTCAGTACCGCTTGGTGCTGCTCGGGAGGTCGTAGTTTATAATGGCTTCTATTCGATTCTGTTGCCAGTCAAATTTGATTGGATGAAGCTGTTGTGGAATTTCAAAAAATGGAAAGCAGCTATGATAAGGGAGAAATTTGGAAATAAAGCGAAGAAAACTAGTCACCTTTCCTATTCAGTCCAATCTAGAGGGTGAGTGGTCGATAAATCTGTCTCATCATAGGTGTCGATCACGGTGGTGAGAATTTCGGAAGCGTTGATTGCGGAATTAACCCGCAGGGGAGAACGACCGTCTTGAGCGTACATCGTTCTTTGACCGAGAATTAAAAGAATAACTCTGTTACAAAATATTGAGTGAAAAGCGCGCTGGGGGCTATCTCAAGGTTAATAGAGCAGTAGTTTTTGATTCTGAAGCGCGATCACGCACAGGGCGAGAATATTTTTATAACTTGGTGACTGGAAGGATTGCCATTTATATATGGTGATTATAGATAGGTAGATTGTAAAAGCTTACTGTGCTGACTAGTGTCAATACCACATTGGCAGTGGTAATCCCTAGATAAAAGACGTCAGCAATGTATTTCGCAGAAGTAGGCATGAACTCACCGAGCATGAATATATAGAAGACAAGACCTGGACATGTCATTGGGTCAAATAACCACTAGTAATTATGAAGCGGAGCTGACCATCCCGAGACAATTGAAGGACCCAGGAGGAGCGAGATCCTCGATGCTGTATGGCTTTGATGACGGTGAGAGTAACGATAACTGTTGTTTTATATCAATGAGGAGCAGTTTCGATAGAAGTATAGAAAATACTTGTTTCTGAGGTCAGAACCGTTATATAATAGAAAACTGTGATATCGTTCGCCTTGATGATCTGACAACCAAAACGAGCTCCTTTTGCTGATCCATCTGAACACAATTAGTACGTCGTAATGTCGCTGCGAGGTGACGTTGACTATACATTTTAAAGCGCTAGCGCCCACAGTGAGGGCCACAACGAGAACGGAAAACGTAGACTTTTTTTGGTGTGGATTAGTTTAGTCTGTATGATGCATCATATAAACATACAGTCATAACAAGGACAAGGCAAACGAAAATTGAACGTTTGCCGTTCCATATGGCGTACGTGCGAAGGATCAAAATTACTGGGCTTTCGTTCAGTTAAGATCACTTTGGTGAACGTCTGAAGACTTACACTCGGAAAGGAGCATCCCAGAAGAAACAAAGCCTACAACTAAAACCGTTAGCCCTAGATTTCGTCAAAACAGAAGCAACAAACCCATGAGCAAGACGTGATGCCTATGACATTTCTGTTGAGAGAAAAAGGTTTATAGATATTATATCAGAGGTATGAGGAATACCTCTGGTGTGGATATAGTCCAAGTTACTGGGGGTTCGTTAGCCTTAAACCCGCGAGAAGAGATTTAATGAAAACCAGAGTGACGTACGAATTATAGATAAGGTAACATCTACAAAAGGGAGGTAACGATTGAGGATAAAAAGACAGGTTCCGAGTGACCACGGTCGTGACCAAACGTAGGCTACCTTTCGGATTTTCATGGAATTGATGTGACAAATGGTATAGCCTCACATACCTCTTTATCAAGTGTACATATCCAGTCATATGTCTGTAAGAAATGTTATCTTTATTTTCCGCTATGAGGGCTAACAAGCAACCATACCAAGATAGTTGTCACGGCTGCTACTATATAGGATACGAGTATTGGCTGCGCAGCAGTTATCTAATGATGAGTCTATGTGAGTATCAAACAGTTACCATGAAGTTCTTACATATATCGTCATTGAAGGTATCACGTCCCAAACGAACTGCAAATAACTAGAAGAGGATAATATAAGATCGTACGGGTGTCATCGGTTTATATCCATTCAGGGGGGCTGTTAGTAAACGTCGTCGTTCCTGACGAGCCAAACACTGTTTCCACGGTGTGTGAATGCGGTCCGACAACATTAGTAGTTGACTAGTGCGGGATTCGTGACAAGTAGAATTTCGGCAACACGATGTTCAGGAATTCTCCCGATGAGTGGCTTGTATTTGATGATGACTTTTCTTCTGCTGTTCCCCTGTGCTTTTCGACCAGCATAAATAGGTTTTGGTGTTGCGCTTACGAAAATAAGGAAAAAGTTCCGTTGGCTCAAGTAGCGCGTCGACATGCCAACCTCCACTATATCTGGCAGAAATCAAGCACGGGTGCGCACATCAGTCATGGTGCTTATTCTCAGTTCTACCGGCCTGCCTGTACACTAAAATAATGCTTCCTAACCCGACGTCTTGGTATGGATGCGCCCACAAGACAAATTTGCCGTCCCTGCACTTGTTATCCATAGGTCGTTAGTCTGATGAAAAAAAGTCCGCATCCGGGTCAGGTGCTAGGCTTGTTTCACGTCGACGGCCTAAATTGTATGTCAAGGGAAATAAAGTGGCGTACATATAGTGAGAGGCAGGGACGGGAAACTTACCAAGCTCATTGAAAATTATAGAGTCATTTATAGAAGTTAAGGAATGGACGAGGTCGCTTCGATACAACTTTATTTCGTGAAGTGTAAGAACTGGAGCGATGGAAGTTTTGAGAGTGCTCCTGAAATTGAGCTCGAACGCCTTCAGGGAAATCTCAGGTAGAATATACTTAATAATGATAAACAGAGATGCGCAGATCCCAAGGCAAACTAGCGGAAACAGGTTCGGAGGGAGGGGATTGATCCTTCATTTTTATACACACGAACGCAATGCTGGCTATGAATTGCATTATATCATCCAAGAAATATGGTTCTGACCGTTATTTAGATACTTTCCCGTCTAAACTTTGACTCTCAGCTGAGATGTTCCATTTTCCGAATAATAAGCTAAATAATTGTTAGAAAGAGGGGCTGGTGAGTTTCTGGACACATACTCAAAGATTGCCATGATTGTCCATTTCCGGTTGTCCGCTTCTGGAAAGGCTAGGGACCGGGGTCCGTAGAAAACCTGGAAGATTCAATATAAATTACGGCAGTAAGAAGTTGGGTTAAAACGGGCTGACTTCATCATCAACCTCATCTTGTTTGCGCGGCAAGCAATGCAGGAACTTCCAATTTGGGTTCGCACCACCTTCCCGGCATAGGTCCTCGGTCACCTGATAGCCTGCGAAAGCTTTAAGCCGTTCTGCCTTCTCTGCCTCCTGACCCATCGAAATCCTTTTATTGATTTGTCACGTTAGCTCTTCTGCTCAGAACAACCTAAGAACTTACCAGGTGTCTGTGACTACGACATCAGCACCTTGGACAGCTTCCTTCGGGTCACTTCCCCACCAGATCCCTTTGTCGCATTCTAATTCTTTTACCCGGTTCCATACCTCGGTCGGTGCTCGGTATTGCTCCGGGCTTGCGACGCGTAGTTTATGCCCTAGTCGAGGGTATGTTACGAGCATATCGTGCAGGACGTTGGCCGAGTCTCCAACGTACGCGACAGTTAGTGGTCGGAGCTCAGGAAGAGTATTTTTGTACGCCGCCCGCTTGTCGATACTCGGCGCAGTGGCATCAGGCTCAAAGAGATGGGCGTTCTCGTGAAGCGTCAAAAGATCAGCGAGTATTTGGGTAGGATGCCATAAAGATGATAGAGCATTTAGGACAGGGACAGGTGAATACTTGGCTAATTCCTATGTGGGCAAAGTTAGTACGTTAAGGAAGCGTAAACTCACATCAACAACGTACTTCTATTTCCTCGTGCTCACCAACTCGGGCAAAGATCCCTTGGCACATTCCACCGATTACCCTGGCCGTATCCCTTGGGCTCTCGTTGACTCCGAGTTGAATGTCCTCTCTTCCAAGAAAAAGGGCGCGACCACCAAGCAACACAGCACTTGTTTCAGCTGAGAGACGGGTTCGGGTGCTCCGCTTGGAAAACAGTAGAGCAATTGTCTTGTTAAATAGGGATTGTGAAGGTAGTCGCAGCTTAGACGACTTTTTTTGGTAGGCGGGACCTTGGGGTTCAAGCCAGGGCAGTGATACCTGTTTGAGGTAGTGGGAATGGGCTAGAAGACGCTTGAGTTGAGGAACACTCAAGTCAGCCAAGGTCATAAGATGTGGAACGATGGGGCCCGTCATTTGTGAATAATTGAAAAGAGGAAGGGGGTGGGGGGGGGGATAGAAGGAGCTTTCAGGACTTGGGATATAATTGACTAAATATTTAACTTTTGACTCGATACATACATCATGTGACTTCATACACTTGTTGTGCATGTCATGTGGATGACGTGACTCGTCCATGAAGCTTTTGCGAACTGCTTGTAATGGATATATGGGACATTTAGTAAAATAATAGAAGCCCGCTAGAAACCTACCTAAATTTCCCTTTTCGTTTATTTGAGGAGTTGCTATTTTCTGCACCCTTTTATCGAGATCGATGGAAAGTAGAAATTATGGATTATACATCATGGTATTAGTCTATTGATATCTAACGGTTCGGTTCAACAACCCCCTTATGTTTGTCGTTTTAGCTCGTCGTGGATCGAGAATCCAAGCCTTCTCTGTGTCTTGGTAGCCTTTCTTCCACCTGTTTGCCTGAAGAATGATTATGAGCCAAGTATGACAACAACCACAGCCGAAAACCAACCTCTGCTCCTGACATACAAAACTTTCTGGAGCTCCTTCCCAGTCATCCAAAACATACTTTTTAACTCCTCTATTAGGACTCGTCGTATCATCCCCATCACCAAAGAGGTCCAACGCGAGTTGTGTATGGCTGACACCTGCGTATGTTGTTGGACACCGGGGGTTTACTAATATTCTTGCTGGCCTAAACATTGAGTTCGGAATCGATAGCCGTGGTGGCTCAGCAAGAGGAGGAATATCCTCGTCACCCTCCTCAGCTGGCATTGCGTCATAGTCTGATCCTGCGTTGGCATCAGGATCGACAGCTTGACCTTGTCGTTTTGCGACAACCTCAGCATCGCGCTTTTCCATCATGGGATCCCTCGCCGCGACCTCAATCACATCGCGCTTCCTGATTGCTCCTACATTGTTCGCCTTGTCGACTTCCTCCATGGCATCTTTTGCACTTCGAATCCAAAGATCCCTACAAAACCACGCCTGGCTACTATCCAAGCATGGGGCATCTGGTTCTCTCATAGGCATCCCCTCTGCCCTACTGAGGTTGTGATAGTCTGTTCCAGCGCGGTATGATATGCCTTTATAATATGATTGTTCGGGGTCGACTACGTGTGTACCAGCTTCACAGCAAAAGACTTGAAAAGGGAGGTGCTGTGCGTAACGTGCAGCACCTTGCTGATCTCTAGGTGGTACTGCGTCAGATTTGGACGAAGACTTTGACTGTCGGAACTGATCGCCTTCAATATCACGCGTTCGCCATCTGAATAGTATCAATTCTCGTGTACTCGGAAAACAAGGAAAGACAAACCGGTCAGAAAATATAAAAAATCCATTATGCTCGGCCCAATCCATCCCACACACCATGGCAGCCTCATTCGCGAAACTAACTTTAATTGTCTCGAGGATATCGTTTGGACAGGTGAACCCTTTGAGCCAGATAACACGATGGAATTTGATGTTCCTCTTTTGCTGCAGCTCTCGGAGAGGTTCTAACGCTAGATTGCGCATGTGTGCTTCCTCGAGTGGATAGTAGGCTGCAGAAGAATCCTCTGTCATCCCGGGAACACGTCTAATTCTAAATGGTACCCCTAGCAACGTTAGTACTGCCTCACATAAATCTGTTAGAGTTTCTGTTGAGTCCGTGGAATCATAATCAAGCATAGACACAAAGAGGTTGTTGGTTCCGAGACGTTTGGCCATCTGTACAATCACAGCAAGTTGGTCGACGAGGAAATGGTCTGCCGAGTGGATGATGATGGCTATGTAGTAAAGGTGGTCTTCACGAATCAGGTCGTCATAGGCTCCTTCATGCTTGTTTTGGCCGAAGGGCCGTGTAAGAGTGGGACAAAGAGCCGCAACCCATCCGTTGAGGGATAAAAGTTGGTCAATTGAACTGACGACGTGTTGGGCATCCATAGAAGATGTTTCATGGTTAAGGATGCTATTTTCCGTTAGACTGTGTAGATCGGTTATAGAGACTTGGGGCTTACTATGGTAGCTGGAAACGTTCCCAATAATCCATAACACCATCCACCACAGTCTGACCAAGTATTCCGTCCCGCTCGTCTCTCCCCATTCGCGCCTGCAAAAACCCGTGCTTCTGGACATTAAGAGACCTGTCCGGACGAGTTGCTCGTTCTACGAAGTTATGCTCTTTTATCTGGTGTGACGCGGAGGCTATATGTGCTGAATTTGAACTCGATGGGAAAAACAGCCAGCGAAGGCAGAAAATGAAGGTAATAATAAAAAGTAAACGGGAAAGATTACGCCGGCGAAAGGAAACAGCCATGGCGAGAAGAAAGATGACGAGAAGCCCAGACACGGGCTTCACAGGAAAAGTCGGTAGACAGTGGCAGCTTCCAGTCAAATGTATCTGGCATCATTCATGTCCAAATCCGGAACCAGTCATTAATCCTTTATTTTCGGACCTCGAATATTGGTAATTTCGTGTCCCACAACAAATTTTTCACGTAGAATAAACCAAAAACAGGAATTATCGCGCTCTACGAGTCTTCCCAGTAAAGCCCTTGAATACAGCACCATCATCGCTGTCATCATCAACGAGTATTGGCACAGGCTTTTTCGCGGCTCTGGTGGGTGCGTGCGTAGTTCTCTTGGACCGAACATTCGTCCCCGCATTAGATCGTAGAGTCAACACGTCGTCATCGCTTCCTACAGCCTCGTCTTCTTCCTCTGGTATCCCGACATCATCATCGGAATCCAGGAATAATGGCTGCGATTTCTTAAGTCTGGAATTTCGTGTCGAAGTTTTGTTGGATGAGGCAGCAGAGCCTGCCCTTGAACGTGGTTTATTTTTACCTTTGCGTGGCGCTACTTCTTCGTCCGAATCGTTCATAACCATCGCCTGAGTTTTACCGTGGGCGAAACTTGGTGCTGGTTCTCTGCCAAGAGACCCATTTTTCTCCTTCATTGTAAGGTCGCGTTGCACAGGTTGAGAATTTCCACCCTTCCAGTAAGCTGTCAACTGTGTCAACAAGGACGGCTCGGGCAATATGCAATCTTCCTCCTACCGGGCCCCATGCCGTAGTCATTTTCTTCACTTAAGACTAGTTCGACTGCGGCTTTAGGAAAATTGGTGCCCTTCTTCGAAATCGGTGAGTGATTTCTGATATACTACCTACTATGTTTTGCTTACTTTTTTGAACTTTTTGAAATTGGGCTTGCCTTGCCACTCTTGAACTTCATTGAAGACCCTCCGTTGCCGACCTGTATTATCCGGGATCTCCATTTCAACAACCACCATAAAGTTTCCCCGAACATTGGTCTCATCCCCGAAATCCTCCAATATCGCCCACTCTTTCTCTGGCTCTTCGCGAACCAAGTCTGGTTTTGAAATCTTGAGTTTGTTAAAGTCGCGATCAAATTCATCCTCCGCTTTCTTCCCCCGCTTCGTTGATGCGATTGCTTTCAAAAAAGCAGCGTCTTTATCTGGCTGCCCAGGGGGTGCACCGGGCTTGATGGACTTTGACGTGATGGCTGTCGAAGGGGGTTTGCTACCAGCGCTAGTACTGGTGGGCTTCGCTGTCCTATCATCCAACCTGTCTACCGCATTCCTATTCTCTATAGCCCTCCTTTTCACGGTCATTAGCCCATTGCGATCTCCGAACCCTTCCAATTCTACGTCTTCGTGGATATCAACATAAGCTCTCTTCGTTCCTCGTTCTATAGTATGGCCCATGGCCGACGACGGTGTTTCTTCTTCCTCTTCTCGAAGAACACTAAGATTGGTAGTCGCACTACCACGTAACTGTCGGCCTCTCCCTTCTTGAGTCTGGCTTTGTGTTTGCGTGTCAGTTGAGGCACCTAAAGTTGCACTCTGTATTTCTTCTAATGCTGTATCATCAAAAGAGCCAGCTCCCATCTTATCTGGATGGCTTGCGTCGAATAGTGCTTTGAATTTCTTCAAAGGAGGCTCTTCGACTGACTCCTCGATACTTAATGCAAAAATCCCTGGGTCCAAGCTACCAGAAGCCACACCACCAACCAGGCGGCGTTTTAGTTTTGTGGATCGCATCGGAGTTGGGGCCTACTGTATTATTCAGCTAACAGGTTTATGGCTTCTGATGATAACGCACCGTAAGATCTAACACAGGTGGAGGCGGGATTGACGTGCTTCGAGGGGCGGAAAGCTCAGGTATAACATCCATGATGGATGATGGATCGTCGAGCCCGGTCACGACAGGTATTCCTGCGTTTACGCGCCGTGTCAAAGCCTGGACGGAAGTTGGTTTGGGTCCTGGTATCATCAAATGAATGATTACCTACTCTACGAGGGCGAGGCATATCCACCTCCGTCGAAAGTTCAGGGCTTTTGAAATCAGACATTGGTTCTTGTGAAGCTTGTCGGGAGGTTACGCGCCGGGTCAACCTCCTGGGCGGACCAGATTTGTATTCAGGTTCGGGAGGTGGGACTGAGGGCTCATCTGGATGTGTGTTGGGGATGAACGACGGAAGGGGAGAGGATATTCCCCCCACTATGCCGGAGCAGATTAATGTGGTAAAGGCATATATCATAATCAATCACTAACCCTCATCGATGTCCATATTAGTCCCAGAAGATGGTGGCACGTCGAATAAGGACGGGTCAACATCTACAACGACCTGGATGATTGTATCTGGTTCAATAAGGTGCAAGCCAAATCTTAACTTCTATCAAAATTAAAATAGATTAAGCTCGTGTGAATGAGCTCACGTTTTGATTTCATCCAAGAGCTCTTTCCAGCCACCTTTCCCGACCGCGGCTTGTATTGAGTTCTCTTTGCCAACAACGAGTTGTTTCTTCCCTTCCTTCGCTTGACCCCGCGTCAGAGCTCTATGTAATTTGGCCGTTCCTCCATGCACATCGAACATTTCATACGAGCCTCCTCCTCGTTCAATGATATCCTTGAAGTTTCCGTCTAATTCTCTCATCTTTTCGTCCACCCAGAGGAACCGATATTTGGAAAACATATTGAGCCGTTCCTCATTTGGCTCCCATACATTAAAAGTCTTTTGTAGCGGCTGAAGTGATGGCGAAAATATAGGCCGATATTTACTGGCCAAGGGAAGGACAAATGTTTGTTCAAGTGAAACACCATCTGAAGGGTCATTATTGGGAGGCAAGTTTCCCAGTCGTATCACTTCCATGATCCACTCGGGCCTGACGAACTGGCATGCTGATAATAGAGACGCAGCCATTACTGGATTGGCTGCATAATTGGGGGTGAGGTGGTGTGTTACATACAAGCTCGGCGTCAGTACAACATTGATGCCTGACGGAAGGTCAATGCATGAATCTATCTCAAGAACGGGCACCGACCAAGAGAAGCACATGAGTCCAGTGGCACTGTGGACTTCCCACGAAGGGCTTGAGTGTAACAACACACTGGAGTCCATTGGACACTGTATATGTAGACATCGATATAAGGCCAGCAATAAACATCAGGAAACGTACGTGATGAGTACTCCCGATATAACAGCAACAATATCCCCATCCTCCAGCTCCCTCGTTGTCGAGGGGTTCACAGGATATTCTGTCTCGCCCCGAGAAATCCGCATACCCTTATCCTTCTTGTTGACAAACTCCAGAGTCGGTTTTTTTCCAGGATCACTCTAGACTACATCATTGAATATCATTCCCTAAGACAAATATGAGACTTACCACATCATTAATTGTGTATAGACCAACTACAAAGTCACAATGATGACTTGATATCTTCTTGCTGGAAATAACAAGCCCTGTACCCTTTCTGCCCAATGGGTATGTCATACTGGTCTTTAGAAGTTTGGTCTCTGTTCCATGTGTTAACTCAGATACTGCAATCATACCGTGCACTTTACTTTGGAATCCTAGTTCCCCTACTACTTCGCCATCGAAAGGGCCTGTCAAAGTCCACATGGCGAGTTATATTGGCTTCCAACTGCTCCAGGCCCCTTGAGCTTGCCGGTGGCACCTAAACTTGAACTTGCGAGTTCTAGGTCGATAAATTTCGCTCTTCCTAATCACACAAGAGTGGATGCTGGGCAGGATTGGCTCAAATATCTGACAACCAACTAGAGCCAAATAGTAGATTCCAGTCAACTTGAAAGCTTGACATAAGAGGCCAGACGCGTGAATAACTACGGTTGTCTGTTGTCAGTGTCACGCGTTTGTGACAGGAACAGCACCTGACGAGAGAAAGGACAAAAAACGATGTACAAATTTATACATTTGGATGGCTACACAAATCCATTTATTTTGTTATGTAGGAACTATAAGATGTATGATATGTGTTCAATGTGATGAAGGTGGGAGGTTAGCATTCATGATGTATGCGATGCAAAAAAAAAAAAACTATCAAACATAGTAAAAATGACAATAAGTATATTAAAGTACAAAAACTCTGGTACTTCCTGAACGCCAACTCTACGATGCTGGTAGAGCCCTTTTCGCTTCCGCTATGGCAGCCATAACAACATCCCGCAATTGTGGATTGGCCTGCAGAAGTTCGGTTATTTGGGAAGGTTGCAAAGATGATAGAGCGGCGAGCTCTCTGAATACACCCTGCTCGTCTGTGGTGGTTGTGGCGACCACGGCGGCCTGCGCGGACATCGGGATAGGGATGGGGGTAGGAGAGACGTGTGAAGGGATGGCAGGTTGTAAAGGGGAAGTCCCCTGGAATGTTGGATCAGGTGCCGGAGCTTTGAGCGTAGTGGAAGTAGGTAGCTGTGGAGCCTGGGATTGACGACCTGAAAGGATCGATGACTGCGCCATCCGATAGTATCCTGTCGACGCACCTGCCACAGGTTGAACTTGATAGGGCTGCTGCCAATTCAGCTGCCCTGCAGCGTACTGGCCTGGGGTATAAGCATACATATTGTACTGTGGAGCTTGCCCGGGAACCGTCTGCGGAGCCTGGTAATAGCCCTGGTGATATCCATAAGCAGGTTGGGAGGTAGACCCATACTGTGTAGGCTGCTGGTACGCCCAGTAGTCATATGGCCCAGAACGAGGCGGGTAAGGGTATGGCTTCCCATATGGCTGTGTCACCGTGCTAGTTTGAGGGGGTTGCACTTGTGGTGATGAATGATTCGCAGTAGCAGCCATTACGGATGAATAGGTCGGGACTGAAACACTCGTTCGGGGGACTGATCATTAAATTAATTCCATTAGTGTTGGAAAGTAGAAACGAGTTTCATAACCTACGCTGTGGTTCTGGAGCAAGTTCTGATGGGTACTGATGTACCGGACCGTCCGTGTTTCCGAATACGATGCTCCCCCACTTAAACTCCTTTTTTATGCCTCGATCCCATAAGACCTCAACGGAGTTTGTTTCTTCAATGACCCGGATAAGGGAAACTTCAAATACACCAGCGCTGACTCGTATTTTGATACGGGCCATACTTGGAAGTGCCAAAAGGTCGGCTCGAATCTTATCCTGCTTGTTTGCCCTTTTGGCAGCGGCAATTGCCTAGAAGAGTATACAGATGAATCAGTAAGACTAGAAAGTGAAAGGAGATCGAGAGTGTTCACAGGATTATGCTGCACACAGAGAACCTGCACCTCGAGCTTTCTTATGACCTTGAGCACACGAGAGGGAGGTGTCGCCGATGGATCTACATTCATCGCGTTTGGATCACGTGGCTGAACAACATGATCTACCTGCATTTGACTTGGACCTGGAGTGGGCGCGTTTATAGCGGTGTCAAGTAAAACGACCTCCTTCTCAACCTCTTTTAGTACGGTAAAGACGATGTCCGTTCCATCTTTTGCACAAGAAACATGAAAAGCTTTCGGACATTTTCCCTTAGTGCATTGTATAGGGGCGCCGTGCGCCTTAGGTCGGCTCTTCGTACAGGCAGAGCATTTCTAGACATTAGACCAATAAGCAATCGGCTCATATCTTTCTCCGTTGTAACACATACCAAATGCCAACGATCTTTAACTATTCCGTCAACCCCAAACACAACTTTTTCTTTGAACCCACTGTTTCCTATCTCGATTTCATCCACCCAGGTCTCTGGAACGACACTCGCACAATATTCATGTGCACACCATTCCTTTGGGTTCCCAGTAGCCTCCTCGGCGTCCTTGCGCCCAACCGGAGGGTCATAAACCCGCAATAACCCTTCCCTGTTTGTCGAAATGCACAAGCAACAAGGGTAAAATTCAGGTTCCGTGGGCCTGGGACCAAGCTTTAATGTAATCGACAGTTTCGGTTGTGGTTTTGCGGGATTTTGCGCGTGCGAGGAAGACGGAGCGCCCTTCGGTGGTGAGACCTTGATCTTGAGCTTCTTCGCCTTTGGTGCATCCTCGGTCACTTCCGACTTCCGTTTCCGAGGTAGTTTTGACTTGGTGTCTTTATTTTCGTTCTCTTTCTTAGATGCTGAGCGCTTCTGTTTCTGCGGCTTAGGTGGGTTTGCCGCCTCCATAGCACGATCCATCAGAAGTTGGTCAACATCTATTCGAACACTAAACGAAAAGATTAGAATATGAAAATTACGAAAATCAAACACATGCCTGTCACTAATACACTCGCAGGCTTTAGCGTTTCTCCCTAGTTCCAGCCAACTGTCCAACGCAAAGTTGACACTTTCGGCGCAATTGAACCCTAGATTGAACCCTGCATGATAGCCGCGGGGAAAAGTTATCACAAACTCGCCAGAATGCTGTACAAGATGATTAGGTCGACAGGCGGACTGGGCAAGAAGGGTTGGTGATGCAAGGAAGGATTTGTGGCGCAAGAATTGTGGACAATTAGATGTATCCTTCGGAAAGTACCCTAGAAACATAAATAACATAATTTAAGATGGGCGGCTTTGTCTATGCCTGATACGTACCTCTCATGGTCCCTTCCATTCCAGCAGCTCGACTCTGGGGTATAGCGTACCAGAATTTTGGGGCGCCGAAATGAATGTAATTGATGCTAAACAGATCCATGTCTTCCACGTGCCAGGCAAATGTCGCTCTCCACATTCCAAAGTAGAGATATGGCGTATTAACACCTGGTAAGCCTTGATCTGAGGAGGGTAGAATCCGAGACAAAGTAGATGGAAGGTGGGCTACATTCCATGACGTGGTTTCATCCGTATATAAGGAACCTAAGAAAAACAATTGTCAACGATGTGGATCAAGACAGACAATGAATTAAGAATCTACCTTGACTATCTGCGCCATACCAGGCAGGTTTTCCTAACCCACAATTTCTCCAATACTGTCGTTCTAGCTTTTGGCAAAAATCGGGAGTATAATCAGACGGTTTGGTGTTCGGTGGTAACCATGCAGCATGAGGGTTGAAAGTTTCGAGGAACTCTGAATCGCGAACCGCACGCTCCGCTAAATTTGCCTCTCTGACTTCTTTCGTCTGTGCTATCCGACGTCCTCTGACTTTGGGTTTCTCATCCACTATTTCCTCGGCCCCTGCCGGTGTACCAGTCTTATCAGAACCACCATCAATAGGCGACACTGGAGTCACAACGCTATTAGGAGGGGAGAGGACGATTGGGTTATGATTCGATCCGGCATCGCCGTGCACCATGGGTGTTAGTGAACCCAGGTCATCTACCGGTTCCTCCTTGATGATAACGGTGTCGAGTTCCGGCCCGACTGTTTCCGCTTTCGTGGCTTTCTTCTTCACCTTCTTCGCCCTCGGCTTCACATTGGCACTGCGCGCGTGCAAGCCAACCTCGTTGATGCCTGGTGCGCGAAAATCATCTTTGCCACACAATTCAGCCCACTCCCTGACACTCATGACCTTCCTCTTTTCCATGTTCTCCTGACGAAAAAGGCCACCTCGCCCCAACATATGCTGTTCGATAGGTGATTTGATCTTCACCTCCTTCAGTTGTTCTTTCAAGGAGGGTAGTGCAGCGGTCCTAAAGTATGACATCGATTGTGGGTGAGCTACCCAAACCAACTAGTAATAATAATACCGACCATTCCTTGGGTGGAATGACCTTGACAATGCCACTGCGCTTTCCCCAACATTCGATTTTGGTTATGTATGCTTCAAAGTCCCTGAATTCATCCATACTTGGCTTGAACACCGGTATGCCACGGAGAGCGTTTGGGTCGTCCTCTGGGTCAAGGGAGCCTTTCCCATCTGAGTCGGGGGAAGGTGGTAGTGGTACGTCCGTATACCCATAGAAATGATCTGGCTGGACTGGAAGTTCGGGGGAAGGAGATCTACTTGGAGTAAGAGAAGGTGTCCGAGACTCTGACAACATATTGAGGTGCAATTTAAGTAGCAGCGTCCTGAGAACAGGATTTGCTATGAATCAAGCGCCCAATGAACCACAAAGAAGCCGTTCGTTGCAGGATGCGACGACGGGGGTGATCTTTGACAGAGAAAAATGAGCTCGCTGTTGTGAAATTGCCCGATGGATGGTTTCAACGTCCCAGTGTGCTCAGCTTCGGTCGGAGTTCCAAATAAATTGCCTAGAATGGGAACTAGAAGTGGCCAGAGCCGGCCGTAACTGGTCCGTGCATTCCTCACTTTGCTTTCATGAGAGGCTCACTCCATAACAAAAGGCGTGCATACGCACTTTTCATTCAATTTGATATTCCATTCAAGCATTTAAATAAACAAATAAATCGAAAGACACGGGCATTTGCATTTAGTCGATCCCCGATATCCCCAGTCCTGTGTATATAAGTACATCAAAGTGACGGCGTTGTATCATTTGCACAATTCGGTCAGGGATTCCAAGAGCGTAACATCGCAGCGGTACCGCCGTTGAATTAAACAGACAAATAAACAAACTGGACACAGGCCAGTAAGGGGGAGGCGTGGGGACTCGTGATCTCCTCGCTTCATGTGGCAGACAGCCCGGTTCGTGGTGGACTAAGGGTCGACCTTACATTCCGTCACGTCCTCGATCGAGATTCGTGCTCCTCCTCCGTCGAGATCGGGCACATGCAAGTGCTGCAAATTATTTTGGTGCTCAATAATAATACCGCCCTGTAAATTTTAGTTTCATTTTCATCGTTGAAACTATACTTCCTAAATTAGCCGAAAGCAAGACCCTCGGGATAATCCTACTTCATTCACTTGTAGGAGGAGGTTCGGTGCCAATAATTGTGTTTGTAGTCCCTCATCAGGCTGTGCTATTTGCAATTGCTCCAGAGTACATTCGCATGAGTGGGAGCCCTACGATCCAAACGTGTGCTGTGCTGATTCGATCAGGTGATTGTCATTGGGCTGTTTTTAGCTTCCCCGCATGCTTCTTTTTATCTTTGAGCTGGCATTACATCCCGATGATGCGAGGTGGGTGGGTAGGATCGACTTGACAGGGTGGGATAAAAAGCGGGCATGGCCCCCGAGCAACGAATGGTGAAGGGGCAAGAGCTCCTCGGCGCGTACCCTGGGAGATGTGTGTAGATTAGACAACCTATTCCTTCCGATGCAACAGGAATTACCGGCCCGCGGGGCGTCGAATTATCACTCTTCTCACCGGCGAGAAGCAGGCCAACGCGATGTTCTTGATATTGTCGGTACGACTAATCCGGTGGTCCTTCTGTATCGGTGTGGAAAAAGAAAAAGAACGGATACGTGCAACCGAAATGACCCATGTGTATAGACGGAATACGGAGAGTTTCAACGCATATGACAAGCTTGACACAGTTAGAGAGGTTTTTCTAGATGAGCAGGAACGAGACTACTCGCCGCTAGCGACAGGCGGCCTATACTGGAAGTTACATACTTCCTACATAGCCTTGTCGATGCGCAGATCAAACCCTGGAGGATATTGAAGTTCTCTGGGGCACAAACTATGCAGCAGAAAACCAAAACTTTGGAACGAGGTCCACCATCAGCCAGAAGCACCTTCATCACGCAGATGAAAAGTCTAGAAATGAAATATTGTCAGATTCATATATACAGCTAACAGGCGTAATGGCAAAAATTAGGTTCGAGTTCTTGTAAGCTCTTAGGGGGATAATCAGTATGGAAAGCGGATCAATCCCAAAGGCACCACTAGGGGGGGGGGAAACAAGGGTGACTGCAGTCTCTTGATGAAGAGAAGTCAATAATCCTGGGTGACGCACCCAAGGTTCGCCAAAGCCCAAATTGAAGTATTGGGCAAAGACTAGAGTGGAGACGTTTAATACTAATACACTTGAATTGACCTGCATTGGATGGATACTGGTCGGCATAAAAATAGCTCATATCGCCAAGGAGTTGGAGATGAAATTGGTCCTTTCGACAAATTCCTCTCGAGTCAGAAACAGCGATCATTTTCTAGAAACACTGAGACATTCTCACCGAAACATAAATAACAATGTAAACCTTGTCCCGACAATCCGGTACTTACCCCAGTTATGGGACTGGCGCTGGTACACAGCAGATCATTTCCCTGTGTCGTCAGCAACGACTGAGAGGTGTGGGTGATCATGACGTGGATATGAACAGATACCATTTGTTTTCCGAAAACCAAATTGAATTGTTGCCAGTGAAGGCAGTGTTGACGAACCTGAATCAGTCCAAGGCAGGTTTATGGTGGCACGAAATCAAAAATCCAATCCTTCACCCGCGCCGGCTATTTCTTAGTTGAGTGTACTCAAAGGGATCGACATCTGCTGTGCAGCGGACACCCGCACTCCTGGATGAGGACCTGAAAATGCTTTAGGTTGGGGTTAGCCAACAATTGGTTTGGGAACACTCGGCCGCTACGTGAATCAACATGACAGTGAACAACGTTATCTCGAAAAGATAGCGCCTGGGATGTTCCGACATGTGAACACGTTTTGGTTGACCCTTTGAACGTGAAAGAAATGTGATCAGACAGACTTGGGCAGTCACTGTCAAAAGTGAATACGATCAGGGGAATCGTCCCGAGAAAATCCTGAAAGAACGGACGTGTGGCTGTTCGACAGGCACCCACCGACTTTGTGGATGCGAGAGTACGCCAAAATCGGCATATTAACTGATTTACTATTCATGATGCTTCTTTGAGCCGATTTATCCTTCGGACACGGATTACGGGCCATGGGCAATCGCGACTAAAAAAAAACGAGGAAATGGACTGGAGGGTGGGCAATTTCCGCCCAGGCCAAGCGAAGTTGCACCCGACTTACATAAAATATGCCCCTGACTTCCATTTGCCTTTTTTGGCGGACCTCCAAACCCATTCTCTCGTCTTCTTCGACCGTCCATGTGGCTTAACTCATTTCCCCAGCTTCACCGTGTCCTTTCAATCGGGACCCTCCCGAAAATCAAACCTTGTCATCCACCACGCCCCCTCCAAACTTATTATTATTATTATTTCCCGCCTTATTTAACGGAGGCTGTTCCTTCCAGGTCCATTAATCGGGCGCTCGATCATGTCACGAAATCTTAAATAACCCTTTCTGCCCTGTATCTCTTCATATAAAGTCCTCGCACCAGGGATCCGAACAACTTATTCTACATACATATTCCCTTTGCGACTTCTCCAGGATCATCTGGTCCCAATACCTGTACCCTCTCAAGAACATGAAACATCCTTACGCTCACCCCACCTTTGGTTTGCTCTTCTCTTCCCGCCCGTTACCCACTGCCTTGCTAAAATAATCGCGTAGGCTCTGAGGCTGAAGGTTTTCCGTGCATCAACATCGTAAACGACCCGGAAACCAGAGCCGCGCCATATTCACTTTACACGGAATCCCTGTATCGTGAAGTTGACAATAATAAGGATCTAGCTGGACTATATCTTGGTAATGCCGGAGACTCATCTCATCCATTCAGTACATCTCATGTCTCGTAGACCCCCAGGCCGCCTACCCACGATGGTGCACTGCCAGTCCATCTCTTTCTGACGATTTCGGTACAGTTGATGTTGACTCAAGTATGTATTAATTTCATACTTGGTCCACCTTTTTCTGATCACCTGTGCATTTCAGTGCTGTATCGCGATACCCACGTGTATTCCCCAGGTTCCTCGATTGATGGACTTTACACACCTGGTAATGGCCCAAAATATATAACAAACACAGTATCTAATTTGCTATAGATGATCAAGAAGACATGCTGTCCTGGACCTACAAAGCCTCATCGTGCTCCGCCGAATCTTCTTTGTTTTCTTTTGATAATAAAGGCTCGCCATCCAGTAGCTCCTCATATTCAGATGGTATATTTTTTTATTTTTACCTAGCGGCCCTATAACTCACACTAGCCATCAGGTTCTCCATCCCCTCTGCAGTTGAATGAGTTTACGAATGTTTTCGATTTCGACTTCTCTACTGCCCTGCCCAGCGAGTTCCCGCCCTCCTCACCAGAAGATCGTCTCCCAGAAGCCCTGCCTACATCACTATCAAGAAGACGATCACCCCCATGTACCGCCTCTCGCTCTCCTCGCAATTTGAGTCCTGCCGATTTTGTAACACCCGAATCAAGCCAGTTATCAACCTCCCATACGACTAGTCATGACCCCAAGCGTCGATACCCTTGTCTAATCCTGGGTTGTGCCCGACGGTTCACTAGTCAATACACGTTAAAGGTACATATGGAAGCACACCGGCCGAAACCTCGAGTCTCGTTTCCGTGTACGCTCGGATGCTCCGAAAAATTCTCCAGACAGCACGACCGGCTTCGGCACGAAGTTGCGAAACACGGAAAGATCTGCGAATTCTCATGTAGCGCTTGTGGGCGTTTCTTTTCATCAAGTAAAACGTTAGGAAATCACAAGTGCCCAGTATCGCAAGGGCAGACACGCTGGGTCAATGTATGAGGCTTGATACATTGATACCAAATCTCTTCAATACTCTTTCTGGATATTTTATAGACTTGGACATGGACGGACCACCTAATATGGACTTGACGGCTTACTTATATATTAAGGGTTCCCAGGGTAATTGTAGCTACTTGCCACTCGCATATAAAAACAATGGTTACATATAAGCTACCCATCTTATGTCAATGGACGGGACTTGAGCCTCGCGCGTACCTACCTTTTTTTTTTAATGATGAATGCGGAAATAAACATTAAAAATATAAGCATGTACGTGTGCCACGTTAGGCACGCGAATAAAGTTCCAGTCGTGCCTTCTTTTATCCCTCCAAATCTATCCTTTTCAAACCTTCAAAGCAAACTCTTTGTTATTAAAATATGTTTGAAAAGGGCACCGCGTTACTACCAATATTATAAGATACCCGAATCATGGCTTGGCAGCGGAAGTACTCTACCAAGTCCCAACCGCTCCACCCGCGGCCGCGGCCAGGCTGCCAATGACCAAATCCACATAGGTTAAACAACGTCTGACACGATCGGGAAAGGGATGGGAACCCTAGCCCTGTATGGTTGATCAACTGACCTTCCACAAGGACGCTACAAAAGCGAATGGACTCGACATTTATCCTCCCTCATCTCACCAGTCGGTCTACTTCTAACAATGGGCTCTCCTGAAACACTCCATATCGCGATAATGTGGGTAACCTCGACGCTATTCCACCCTAGTAATAACCATTTGCAGTGGCGGAGGGATAGGGGGACTGGCCTTGGCCGTGGCCCTTTCCAAAAGCCCCTACCATAACTCCATCATGGTGGATATCTACGAGGCAGCAGCAGAAATTGCGGAGATAGGTGCAGGAATAGCAATGCTACCGCGTACCTGGGAAATCATGAAGATTCTTGGTTTGTCCACAGACTTAACGGGCCATTTGGCCCATACCCCCAATACAGAACCAAGCAAGTAACTCATTAACCATATCACAATAGTCAATATCTAAGTATCTTACATTATTTCTAGGTATCGTCTTTAAATTCAGGAAAAGCGACCAATGTGAAGGGGTTGCTATCAAAGATTTAGTAATGAGTGGTGAGTTCCAGGAGGCAGCTGGTCGTCGTGACTTGTGACTTTCACTTACCACAATATCGATAGGTGGAATGATGACCTTCCACAGGGCCGATGTACAACGTGTATTTTTGAAGCACCTCGGCCCTAATTGCCGTGTTCATCTTTCTCGACGCCTTGTTTCTTTTACCGAATCTGAGAACAAGATTCAACTCAATTTCGGAGACAATTCTAGGGCCTCTTGTGACTTGATTGTGGGTGCTGATGGAGTTAACTCAGCTGTGCGCAAATCGCTCCTCAGAAGGCTTTCACCCATATCCGAGGATCTCAAAATTTCCATTGAACCAAGCTGGAGTGGGATTGTAGTATACCGAGGTTTGGTTTCAAGCGAGCTCCTAGCCCAGCACCTACCGGGACACCGTGCACTCAAAAACCCAATGATGGTAAGTAATCGCGTAACATACCTTGAATGATCTTGTGCTTAGTTCAGGTAGTATTGTGGCAAGAATAAAGTACGAGTTACAGTCCCTATATTGATGGCTTCATATATTCACGCATTTATAGCATCTTGTCGTTTACCCAGTCTCACAAGGTCGCCTCATCAATGTTGCTGCATTCGCCTCTCAGCCTGGTGGCGAAGGTACCGTGTTCTCTGGCGCGACGGTCGCCGATGTCTCCAACGAAGAATTGATGACGGTGTACAAGGGATGGGAAGACGAAGTTCAAGCATTGCTCAAGGTGTGTATTTAAGCATCCTCCGAGTCCTCCATCATAATCCCCTATAGTGCATTGAAAAACCATCTCGATGGGCAGTGCATGCTCTCAGCCCACTCAAGATTTATGCCTCAGGACAAGTTGCCCTTATCGGTGACGCTGTCAGTAAAATTGCAGGAACTTATCCGTAAAATTTGACCATCACATACCATTAGGCTCATGCGATGACACCTCATCAAGGTTCAGGTGCTGGTCAAGCAATCGAGGTGTGTGGCGGTCGTTCCTTGACACTCGGCTTAAACATGCTAAATCGGTGGAAATTTTTCCAGGACTCTTACATTCTTTCTAGCGTCATTATCGGTGCCCTTCACACCAGGGCACCCATCACTCGCACCACGGAAGTTTACAGCAGCATCCGGCAACCTTTCGGAAATGGTGTGCTAAGCGCCTCACGGAATCAGGGGATGTTGTACGAGATGACTGCTCCCGGTTTCGAACATATCCAGGAAGGTGATAGTACGGTGCCCTTTAGCAGACTGTCCGATATGGTCGCAAAGGTTGCAGAGGGGTGGAAATGGGCCTGGACAACATCGATAGAGGGCGACCGTAAACGAGCATTAGCAATGCTTTGAGGCACATTCCACCACAGAACACTTGTTTATTTATCAAATCATCTGGGACTACATACTTCTCAATCAAACCTTCATATACATCACGCCTTCGATCCAAGCGAATGGTGGCCTTGGTGACCCCAAATTCTCCTCCGTAAAATATACCATGGCAACGACCTTCGCTTGATCCTTCACAAATAAACTTAAAAGATGAAAGTGAAATCGTTTTCTTCTATACTTTCTATTCCTTTCAATCTTCATTTCTCTTTCCAAGTTTCTCGGGCTGGTCTCCATCATTTTCAAAACTGACCATCTGCTTTCCTCCTTTAATATTTAAACCATGCTATTTCAATCGGCCTTGATCCTCTCGATTGCAACCTTCACATTTTCTGGCAAGGCTCAAAAATAGCAAAATTTTGATTTCTTCTAATACAGAAATACAATCACAGCCCCTTTGTCATATGTCAAGCGCGCAAATCCTTGCTTCGTCACGGGCTCCGTTGCTTTGGCTCCTGAGGTTATAGCAGGTCTTCCCGCATTGGAAAAGGCGGTGACGTGTAACGCCGCTGTATGCACCTTTTAATCCCCAGATAATTCATCCAACAAAATACTCTATTTTGCAGCTCCAGGTTGCCCCTGGTGTTCCAGATATAATCTCGGGGGGTATTGCATACAGCACGATTGATTTCCAAAAGTCCAAAAGTTCACCTCTTGGGTTCGCCCTGTATGTTCAATCCATAACAGTCATAGGTCTTGAGGTCTGACGGACATCGATCCCAGCACCAAGTTCGCTACTCCGGCTACGCCAGCAACAGCAGACTTAGCCCTGTTGCAAAACCAGCTGAACACTTACCTCGCATTAGAAGCCGGAGTTAGGGTGTGTCCTAGTTAACCCCAGTTTCCGGTATTCTACTTCTGATCGTGTCAAACGATAGTCTCAGCCAAACTCTGGTAGTCTGCTAAGCCAGCTCAAGGGGCCCAAGTTTTTCCTCCAGTTTCAGATTGCCCGAGTTCAACAAGGGCAGGGTGTCAAGCTTAGTGGGGCAGGAACGGTTGAGCATCAACTAGGCAAAGTTACCAAGGTGGGGGAGCATTGATGTACCATCGTGACATGAATTCTGATCGTCTCTAATGAATTAGAATGCTGTTGGCGCATCCACTGCCGAAATCGCTCAGGTGACAGCGCTTTCGAAACAGCTTTAGATAATTTCCAGATCTCGAGTATTTCTTGCTGGTCACACATGTACGAGGTTTTGATTGTAATGGAAATATGTTGGAACTTGGAAAGTTGGGACCCAGTGGCAGGTGGGTAGTATAAAGCTCCCGAAATATGCCCAGGAAATCCCTGCAATCACGGTCAATCAAGTCAAAAACAACAACCAAAGCCAGCCAGCAATGCCAAAGCCCACTCTCGTTGATATGACCGCCTACAACCGATATCCAGACACGGACATGGACAAGGAGGTTTTTGTGCAGGCGGCTGGCTACGGGGAAAAAGCTGCAGGGATCCCTCAACGCATCCTGATCTGCTGGTTGAACCCTACCCCAACAAAGCAAGGTGATGGGGCGTACCAGATAATAGAGCTTGAAATGCAGGGTAATTATTACCACTACTGCTACCCCGTCGTCGAACAACGTTCAGCCCAAGTGATGGCAGACCATCAAATATGGTCACTGGGGGTTTTCACACGCGATCAACGAGAGCTTCTCTTGGAACTGGCGGAAGATGTTGAGTTCAAAGAGCGGTCATTAACAGAGGGGTCCCGGGTGTGGACAGCGAAGCTGCTAAGAGAGATGAGGCAGAGTGGATTATTGTCGCAAGAGCTTGTTACAAAGATCCACAGGGAGGTACCACTTCCAGACATTGAGCTTTAATCGTTTGTGTACACAACTGCGCCTTGCGTTGAGTTCGAATGTAATGGTGGCGCAAGGGAAGAAACGTTTGATTTGTTGATCGTCGTTTCCCCTCACGCTTGAACTTGAACACATTGCACAATGTCAGACCGTCCTCGACGTTCCACACGTCAACCAGCCAAATTTCAAGAGCCCTCCCCTATCGTTGCACGCCCAAAACGTAAAGCCCAAGATGCAGACAAACCCGTTAATATTCTACACCAGTTGCTTAAGAGTCCGAAAAGCGCTCTCACCAACATAGATATCTCTGTACGTCGGACTCAGCTCTGGTTTATTCTCGAAGCTGCGATCATGTCCTACCCGGTTATCAGACAACGAGCTTCTCAACGGACTTCGTCTCCATTCCTTAGGATCTCGTGAATTTCAGTTCGTGGAACATGCTATCACCAGAATCTCAGACAATGCTCAAGACTCTGCTCCCACCGACCGCGTTCCGCGGATACCAGCCAGTCCTTGATCCAAGCCATCCATCTGCTGTCGATTCTATGGCTGTAGATCAGCCTACAAGCGGCCTACCCTCTGATTCACTTGATGGTTCTGTTTTTACAGACTCCCATTTTCTAGCTGCCGCCCATACGTTCCAGGATCATATATATTCTGAGTGGTTATCCGACGCCCATGCAGACAAAGTAAAAAAATTCCAGGCCGGGATTTTAGATGGGACTCTGTCAGCACCATGGAAGGATGAGGTTTGGGAGAAGAGTAATAAGGTGAATGCCCTGCCGGTGGCCGAGAAGGGAGCCCCCCCGCCATCTACGATAGATTTCTCAAATAGAGCTGGGTGCGACACGTATATTCGTTGTTACTCAGGCTTAACAACTAATATGGCCGGCTCGTTACAGGGAAGCAGCAGAAGTGAAACTTGCTACCCTTGCGAAAAAGGGAGTAATCAAGGTTGGCGATGTAATTGCCTACAAGCGAAACTTCATGAACGTCAATTCAATCATCGAGAAAGACGCCATTGTACAGTCTTCCTGAATTTCAACCTCTAAAATTCTGACTTGTCTTCAGATTCAAGCTATACACCCTAACACATATGCTCTTACTGTTCTACTAGAACCAGGATCGACACAACATTTACCAGGGCACCTTTTGTCTCGGAATCCCTCAGATCCATCAGCACCAACACAGGCAATGACCATCACTACTCCAAGCATGCTTGAAAATGGAATACTCGATGTCGACGGACGTGTGAGCAAATCGAGCCGACCGAACGGAAATGCATGGAAATGCTTTACTGTCTGGAGATGGAGAGGAGAGACCAACAACTCTGACAACGATGTACGAGGCGGAAGGCAGAACCATGGAACGTTATTTTATCTGAGGGGCAGTTATCATTTTGACAAATAAAAGGTGGATGAAATTTAGGCCAAAAGTTTAGTCATTCTTTCCGCAGATCGCGTGCGTGATGGACTCGACTGCCCATACCTCCCACGTTAACTTTGTCAACCTCACCCCTTTAAGCTATATATTCACTATGCCTCACTTTTCTCCACTTCACCACCTGTGTTACGTTTTTACGACGTGGACCTGCTTGCAAACACATACTCGGTACACATAAAATACATTCAACCACCTTTACAACCAAAGTTCTGCCATGGTCACCTCAATCAGTATTTGGTGCCCTCAGTATTCACTCTGCCTGCAATTCTGGCTAGGGTGAGAGGGTGCCATGATCCCAATTATAAAACTTTGTTGTATATCTTGGCATCGCGATACTATAAGCCACCCTTGTTGGTCGCACACTTTCTAACTTGGAAGAGAGACGATGAAACCATGCGACGCTCACATCATGGTGAACTAAGCGACCCTTCGCCCTACTCTGTAAATAGCGGTGCGAGTCAAGAACGAAAAGTAGTACGGGTTTGTAGGGTGCGATCACGTTCTCAACTAATTATGGGTCTCAAGATGGTGTCAGCTAACGCACTGTTACAGCGCACTGCGGCACTACGGTTTCGTTCTTTGGAAAATAACAATATAATACTGGGTGTCTTACGTTAAGAGGTAACATAATATCACAAAGTACACAACAACCCAATCTAGAATAGTGTAATGTCAGTAAGATCTCTCAATGGAGGGATAGGAACTTACATGATGGAGATACAACGATTATATAATTATACAAAGCATTTCAAAAGCAAAATAAGAGAAGCCCGACATTCTGACCATGATAATCGAATATTAATGCTTCCCCTTTCCGTTAGCGGGGGCCTTGGGCTTATTCATGTCATTACTCCCGCCTTTGATCTTTCTTCCATTCTCATCTAGATCGAGCAACGCACTGAGTAGACCCTCGCTATGTAGCCTTTCAATGAGTGAAGTGAAAAACGGCTCGTAGTCAAATGTCCGTTTTACATGATCAGCCTATACGTGGGGTCATTACTATCACTGTTGATAGAGGGAAAGACCTACGTTCGACTTCATGCCCTTCTCAACTTCGTCCTCTACTGCGACCTTTGCCCTCAGGGTATTTCTTATACATGCCTCCCATGCTGGTATTAAGTTTCTCTCAGGCATATCCAATATCTTAATGTTCATATCCTGCTTTCTTGCACCAAAGTCCTTAGCATATGTTGTCCCAGTGCTCGACGGTGATGCATTATTGAGGTCCCGAGCAGAAACCATGAGCGCTGGATCGACCTTTAAAGGGCACATCAAGTTTGTTCAGGCCTGAATAAAATAAACACACCTTTATCTCCCATCCCACTTCTAGGCGATTCTCTAGCGCTATCCTCTCTCGCTTCAGAAGTTCCAATTCATCACTCGCTTTTTCATACACCCCGTCAACAATCGCTAGCAGACTGAACCGTATATTGCTCCCGCCCTCTGCGGAACCGCCATATTTTTCCATCTTCATCCGAAGGGCGGGTCTCGCAATATTCATCCAATCGGAGTTTGGTGGTGATAGTTCACCAACCTCCAATGGGCCAGACTTAAGCCCGTCGAGCTCCCAAACTTTGCCATACGCAGGTACATATCCAACAAAATGATAAGCTTCATCTCCCTCAGGTTCATCCTCTTGCTCGTCCTTCGTTACGACAGTCTTCGCCCGCTTTGCTGGAGGGGGTTTTGTACCACGCTTTGGAGTAGTTTTTGTTTTCACAGGAGCTTTAGCCTTGAGTTTGGATTTCGCAATATCAAGAGTGGTGGTCGCAAGTGCATTTAATGCACCACGCTGATCGGCTGGCCTACGCAGTTACGTCAGATATCTTCTACTTTGAGTACAAGCTAGTCGTACCGTGCAAGAGAGTTGTGGGCCTGTCGAAGCAATGGCGAGTTTGTAACAGCTAAACCTCTCATCTACAGTCCTTGAATTAGATATTTGCAAAGCGAAACGAAACGAGGGTATCAGGTACCACTGGGGTCATGTTCTGCGTGTCTTCTTTGAACATTTGTAAGTTGACCCCGATGTCGATTTCGGGGCAGTTCAAGACGACGTTGAGAATAGCATGCGAGGCACATGCGTCGTCGCTGAGTTGGTTTGCGAACCATACACGCTCGGCAGCAGGATCCTCAAATTCGGTGGGGCGGTGATTATCTTTGCGCCACAAAAAGCAGAAGATAAGTCCATGTGGATTGAGGTGGTCGACCGCCCACGGTTCGATATCGTATAACTCGACTAACTCTATGTTCCGAACGCCCAATTTACGCGTCAATGAGGTGAAAACGCCTGTTTCTCGTGTTGTAAGTTCGACCTACATTCGAGTCGTCATGTAACGCTGGTAGTCACCTGGATCGGATTCGATTACGGCAAAGGGCCCACCGACGAGGTCGAGCGGGTCCTTGGCCTCATTCCTTTCATCTTGGGCTTGGGAAGCATCTTGGGATACTGAGGAAAGTTGTGGTTGAAGGTCCATTACGGAAAGGATCCGAAGAAGGCAACTCCGCGATACTCCAGCTTCTCCATCGACGTCGAGCAAAATCACTGATCTAATCGTTTTCAATCGCGTTTCATGTTGTTCTAAAATCACTGATGACCCCAACGCTTCTACTTTCTGGCTAAATGATCCCCACAGTTCCCTACAATAGCCCACAATTCTCCCACTTTCTGGCCTTTCATGGCCTATCAAGGTAACTCACCAAGCCTTGGCTGGCGGTGAAATCTCGGGGCTTATGTTCACCTGGCTCACCTTAAATTTCTCCGGACCGAAACATACCGCGACTATCCACCGAATTGCAGCTCCAGAATGTTATAAAGGCTATGTTTCTCTCACTGGGAGCTCTCATTGGCCCATACTATGTCTCTTCTCAAGGTATCTGGAACAAAAATCGTCGACGACCAGGGTAACGAGGTCATCCTTCGGGGAGCTGGTCTGGGAGGATGGATGAAGTAAGTCCATCGTTACCTTTCATCGCATGCATCTATTCACGGGATCTATAGCATGGAGAATTTCATTTCGGGTGCGCTTGTCGAGATGTAGCGATTTGAACCCCATCTTAGCGTGAACCACTGAACCTTAGGATACCCTGGATGTGAGCATCAGATACGCGGTGCTCTAGCGGACGCAATTGGAGAGGAGAAATCCGAATTTTTCTTTGACAAGGTAAGGAGACTTCATCAAAAAATCACCACTCATTCACATTCCGCCCGATAGTTCTTAGAATACTTCTTCACCGACGCCGATGCCCAGTTCTTCAAGAGCCTCGGACTAAATTGCATTCGTCTCCCCTTCAATTATCATCACTTCGAGGGTCGGTTAATTCATAAGGACTTCTTTACCTTGGTTGAGTTTTATATTTAGATGACTTGAACCCCCGTGTCCTTAAGGAATCGGGATTCAAACATCTTGACCGTGTTATTGATATTTGTGCTGCTCATGGGATATATACTATCCTTGACCTCCATGCTGCGCCTGGTGGACAGAACACTGACTGGCATTCAGACCACGGAACCCATGTTGCCGCTTGTAGGCCTCCATTTATCGCTCCCCTTTATTTTATCTGATTTTGCGCTTCTTCTAGTTTGGAATCACAAGGATTTCCAAGACCGTGCTGTATGGCTTTGGGAAGCACTTGCGGCACATTACAAAGGAAATAAATGGATTGCTGGGTACAACCCACTTAACGAGCCCACTGACCCTACCCATACACGCGTCGTAGCGTTCTACGACCGTGTCTACAAAGCCATCCGTGCGATCGATCCCGATCACGCCATCTTCTTTGACGGCAACACCTTTGCATCGGATTTTTCGCACTTCGGAGACGCCCACAAGAACTGGGAGAATACAGGGTATTCCATCCATGACTACTCCTCGTACGGTTTCCCCGCTGCTCCTGAGCCCTATGTCGGCTCTGAGGAGCAGCGAAAGAGATTGAAACGGAGCTATGAGAAGAAGAGAGAGTGGATGGATCAACGGGGTCTCTGTGTGTGGAACGGAGAATGGGGACCAGTTTACGCGAGGAAGCAGTATGAGGGCGAAGCCACGGATAGTATCAATGAGCACAGATACAGAGTCCTCAAAGATCAGCTGGAGATCTACAACAAGGTATTTTTGTCAACCCCAATCCCACGTCTCCCGGGTGGCTCACGTTTTCACAGGATCGCCTCAGTTGGTCGATCTGGACATATAAGGATATTGGTTTCCAAGGAATGGTCTTCATTTCTCCCGACACACCCTACATGAAGCTCTTCAAGGAGCATCTTGCCAAGAAGCACCGCCTTGCGGTTGATGCATGGGGTGCGGACGACTCTTCCGTCCGCAACATCTACAAGCCTCTGCTCGACCACATCATCGAAGAGGTCCCAGAGAAATACCGCGCCCTCTACCCTGCTCCGGTATGGAAGCTCGATAATCGTGTCTCCCGCATCTCGAGGAACATTCTCGTCAGCGAGTTCCTGATCAAGGAGTGGGCTGAACATTTTGTAGGAAAAAGCAAGGAGGAGATTGACCAGATTGCAGCCAGTTTTAAGTTTAGCGAATGCCTGAAGAGAGAAGGTCTTAACACTGTTCTGACCGAAAATGCGAAGCTCGTCCAGTAATTCAACCCCAGGAAAGTAAATGTTACGCTAAGCACAGGACTTTGTACAATGTGAATTAAAATATATGTATGTGGTATCCAAGAATGATTTAATTTTCATGAGTGTTAATGATCGAAGGCCCTGGTCATTGCAGATGGTGACTTGAGATGGGGTATATACTAAGTGGTGTGTGTTACAGAGCTGCCTCGTTCTATCTGTGATTTGGTGAAACTATCTTTGCCAGCCTACTCCAGCACAACCCCTGAAGCTCCGGGGCACCAGAGGTCCGGATTCAAAGATGATTAGACGAAAGATAAAAAAGAGCCCTGGGGATATACGGTTTAGCCAGATAGATGATGGAATTGGGATAAGGTCCAGATCGTTTCATATAGACGACGCCGCTGAGGAGGGCGGGGGTTGAAAATACGGTGACACACGGAAGTGGGCTATGTTGTCATTATGGCAAATGAGCCACGGTTCATCTTGCTGAATTGTAAAACCATATTTCCCTCCCCCCCATTCATTACTGACCCACTGGCGTCCAGCACAGGGCGCAAAATTCTGCAGTGTGAAATCATGATGAGATTTATTTTAACCGTCAGAGATATTTTTCCTTCGTCAACAGATCGAGGGGAGACCGACACGTCCACGGCTTAGGAGATCCGCGGACGACGAGGGTCCGAAAAGTCTGAAAAGCTTCCCAATAAAAATAACTCGACGAAGTGGAGAAATCAGAAATCATTTATGAACCCGGCGAGATCGTGTAGGCAGTCGAAACTTTCCGGTGCATCAGATTTCACAGACGACATGTCCTGAAGAAGCCAAGAAAAACATGTTATTATATAATGTCTAATACAGAGACCGCGGAGAAAGACCCACCTGAACCCATATTCTGTCGAAGAACCGTATGTTCTGCCTGCTTCCAGATGTCTGCTTCCCGTCCAGAATGCGCTTCGCGATCCCGGAACGGGTCCGATTCTTTCAAAAACACAAGCCGAGGGTCCGGCACCGTCATTGAATCCAAGAGAGTAGCCGCGGTGCCCGTCGGGGAAGGGTCAAATATGAGGAATAAAGCACACACTTGTAGCTGGCTACAGCGTGCTAGAACATTCTCAATTAACTGAGAAATTACGCGGCCAGTGGTTTTGTCTAGTGCACGGGGGCCGACTTGAAGATCGAAGGACAAGTGGGTAAGGCATGGCAACATCTCAAAACCCCACCATGTTGTCCAATCCTCCCATTTATTCATGACAGATAGATGGGAGATTTGTTCGAAAAAAGGGAGCTGAAATCTGGGATATGGGGAACCTAAAACGCCGTGCAAAAGCACTGATAATTTCTTTGGGCGGAGCGGGCCAAGCGCGGCAGTTATTGCTGGCTGTAAGAGGTACGCCGATGGATTCCAGGTGTTTGGAACAACCCAGAAAGTTAGGCTGGTGATACCTTTACATACAGAAATGATTCTGGCCGTGCGGTCGTTGTGGATGTCATAGGAGATGCAGAGAGATTTAACATGGGTAGCAAAGAACGTTCGTGACTTTGTTCGCGAAGTCTCGATAGTCCGTAAAAACGCGCGACTCGTCGTCTCGCGATGGAGGTTTACGACTGAATAAAGGATTAATTCTATCCTGGAAAGGTAACACGTGTATTAATCGACCTATTTAATCGAATCTTATGACAGCACCACTCACCATGTTTGAACAACACGAGAAACCAGCACGAGCTTCAACGCTGCCCTCTTGTCATCGTAATAGATATACTCGAATATAGCACGCAATACATCGTGAGGGAGGAGTGGGCGTAGGGGGTGCGCAAGAAGCATTGTGAGTGTCAGTGGGATTGAAAGATCCGAGTCGACGCGAGTGGCCAGTATTTTGAGCACTTTCCCGATGAGATACTTAAGCGGTAGATGGGGTTAATTTGGAAACATGACTGAACCCAATTAACCTCGCTCCGAGAGCTGATCTGACATTTTACGAGCTGCATCGAGCTGCATGATCGTAGATTTACTTGAATGGTTGATTCTTTAAAATCGTGGACGAGTCGGCAAGTGGTGTAAGTCAGGGTTATAATTTTGTTTGATCCGTTATTTCTTCACGTGGTGGTATTGAACTTCATTTCTGTACGCTAATCTTCCAGTAAAAACCTGAATGATTATCGTTGTGTATGGTAAATGCCTCACCCTGTAGCCAGCTGGGAAAAATGCCACGGAGGTGTGGAACCCACAGCTGAGCTGGTCTCGATTTAGTAGTTGGTCGGCGTACGCCTCGTGCCTCGCAAGCAAACGCTCCGGCGACCAACTTCTTTCCCTTGTGTGTCCTGTTTGGGCCCCATAGTGATAACGCGAACGACTGATATCCCTCAACGCCATGGAACATGGACTACGCGGAGGCCTCGGACACGGGCGTTTGACGACAATAGACCACCAAAAGTATAAGGATCCTAGTTTCATCAGTGTTTTCTACGCGAGGGGGGCATGTCTGAAGTCAATGTCACATTAAACACACTAATGTGCACTTGCGAACGCCACAGGCTATACGACGATGCTCTGTCCTTGCTAGCCTGTGCCTCGGAGCAGGCGGAATGGTGTATTTCTGATGTAGGATCTGGAGAAGATTCGGCCATTTGGTGCCAAAGAAGCTCCGAAGCATGAGGTGCATCAGATCAGATACTCCTTGTCCCCTGGTAGATCCAGATAATAATATCAATACACGTCACGACCCACATAAGAGCTGACTTCCTCATTCTTTCAAGGCCTGCGACTGCAATAATTATACATAACGTACAGGGGTGCCTTGGTTGGCTCCACGACTCATTTACATACTGGCTAACATGCGGCGAGATAGCTTGTAAGAGCCGCCTTCTCGGCTGAATCCACCGACAGGTTGTAAAAGTGCTTTACTTGAACATAGGCTCGAACATAGGTGCAGCGGTAGCTGACCAAAGGGGGGACCCATTCTGCGGGATCTTTTATAGGGGCACCATCAGTAAATATTACACCGAGGCTTGAAGCAAAAAATACCTTTATCGCCTGAAACGTTTACATCATTCAAAATCAGCGTCAGATGTCAGTCAAGGGGCTCGAAATATTGCACCTTTAGATTGATTAAGACTAGATCGTGTAAACGTTAGCGTACAGCCGCGGTAACGGATTTGCAACCTTACTTGTCGGTAACTGCTACCAACTGAGGGCGGGTAAGATCATTCGCAAAAGCCTCTCGCTGGGCATTAGTCCAAAGGCGTGCTCCCGAAACCCAAGCCTGGTCACGGTATGGTTACTATGGTGTCTAGTTATACGTTGTCCTGATCTCACCTCCTTGAGGGGTACAAGATGGTCCTAAATAAGTCATTAACAGATAGACTTAGATATGAAAGGCCAGATATAGTGATTGTCAACCCACGATATCGAGGTCACTAGCCAGAGTTGTCGCAACGCCATCATATGGGGAGACCCAATTTCCAGAAGTTGCTGCACATGCCGAACTTGTGACCACATTGGTCCCATCTCTCTTCAGGACAGCTTCGACATAGCCTAAGTGTGTGTTTTTATCCAGAAACAAGGGGCCAAGACTTACTTTCCCTGGTGTCGCATGTGCCAGAAACTGAAATTTGTGAGATCGGTAAGTGCCAATTTCAGAATAAACAGGATGAGTGCTTACTAATATCCCAAGTCTTGAAGAGAGTTCGGTCATATGCTGGGCTATTAGACTCTGCCGCGACTGTCACTAGAAAAGTGTAGTGTTGAGGGTCAAAATGTGGTTTACGTCGTTCGTTTAAACGTACGTGCGGCCAGGTACGTGCGCGCAGTGGCAGCGGTAACAGGAGTGGGGAGTGCACGGGGCGTTGGAGCTGCCAGTACTGAGGAAACGACGCTGAGGAGGACAACAACAGAAAGCTTCATCTTGAGCGCAGACCGAGAAGGTGATCACTTCTAGGGCGTCTAGGGGAACCTTCAAGATGTTGTCAGTTTATAACAATGTTGTCCTTCATCGGCATATAGCTCTTGATCCGTAGTGAATGAAGTATTGCACCAGGATCGCATGGTTTCAAGTACCACATGCGTCGCCTCTCTGAGTAATCTTGGTCCGACGAATGGGGTCGCGTACATGTCTGGGGCCGAACGACTGTTGAACATTTTGAATGGTACCACGCGTTGCAACGAAGCTCAAAGTGAATTGATCGGCTGCCGTAGATCATGTGTGACGCACAAACGTGAGCGCCTTCGGCGCTTGAATTGCGACTGTTATGACAAGTCTTCGGAATTCCATTTAAACGAAGTATGAACTATCGAAAATGCACGTTTGTGCAAATAGTTTGTAGAGGCTACACGTTTTTATGAACTCAGTGTCTCGAATTGAAACTTTCTGTGCGCACGCCCTATCTGTGACTCTGATTGGAAAAATAGGCCAAGCTGTCTTTCTTTGCCGCAATAAACATGTACTCGTGGTCGCCTGTCACGATTACATGTCAGAATTTATAATAACTTAGCTGATGAACGTTCAAAGTTTTATCTCCCACACCAATATAGGCAACATCATCGGTTATGATAACAAATAGAAGCTCCTAACTCAAAATTAGATGATGATAGTAGAATGAAGTCGTACCAGTGCGCACCAGTTGACCTTGGAAATTTCAGTGAGGTTCTGATCAATCATCGACCATTGCTGCTACCGTGCTGTTTCTGCGGAATTTCCTGAGTAGCTATGTGGGCTTTGACGGGCTGAGGATGGCCGGACTTAGCTGTTTTGTGCTTCAAAAAATCTCAAGGGGGGCCAAAGGCTGATGATTTCCAGGGGAGCGAGGAGCGAGTCAGAAATGCCGCTGAGTAAAACTGAAAGCCTAAACCAATCTGGTGTTGAACGTCGTAAACTCTCACGATACAAAGATTAGGAACAGCTTTAACAATGCTTGAGTAACATCATTCATTTAGTTTAGGGATGGCCTTTCGAGGATTCTGGCAGCAGCATCGCAGAATTTCGTAGGCTTGCAGTTTTAACGGAAGAAGAAAAAAGTCTTGTAAATGCTTCCTTCGACGTCGTTGTCATGGCTGTATGTGTAGTGAGCGACCTGGATTACGTGTGCATTCGAGGGGGCGCTTGAATGTTTACTGAATTCTGGAAGAACAGAGTCTGTCTAGAATCATGTGGGGACTATATTTATATACCGACAGGTTTGATTAAGCACAATCCAACCAGCTGGCCATTATAGTTGCACCCACATACCGAACGTGCGCCACTAGGTCCCTTCTCATTGTTGGCCCTTTGCTCCTGTTTCGCAGTACTTCGCCAAAAACTTCAAATCCCATAAAATCGGTAGGCATATTTGCGTGGTTCGGTCGAGCTGTGATAACGCGCGAAGGAGTTGTGGATGCTCGGGGTAAAGGCTTCACAATCTAGGATTAGGGTTGGTACGATCTCTCTGGGTGGTCGCTGGAACACGGGGAAACATAGCAGGACCCCGAACCAGAGTTTCATCAATGAGAGGACATCCAAACGACCCAAATTTGCACTGAACCTGGTTAGTTGGATGATCATCTTGTTTTCTGCGGTTGGAGATTGATCGATACGTAGATTGTTCTTCGTTCGCTTCCGGGAAGGCGCGGTTGTGTTTGAGGTTACAACAGAAAATATGGATGAAGGGAATTTAAAATTCAAAGCCAACAACCATACTAAAATTGTTTTAAGAGTCCAACAACGTTGTAACCGATAGAGACGATGATTGTAGTTGAGTGTTCTCCATCACAAATAGTTTCCCACCCCTAATTCCCAAGCCAATTCTTCATACTACCGTCCCCGCATATCGTAAATATCAGGCCGCCAGCAACCATTTCATCGATTTGTCTCTGGTAGAGATAGCCATTAGGTTCCGGCCCAATCTCGATCCCGTAGCCTGGGAAGACCCCTTCACTCACGGGCGCCACCAACCTGACACAACTCACTGTTGAATTCTTCACTACATCTGTAGCATTTCTCACCCAGCCTTGAGAGATCCGAGGTCTTGGTTGACCTCGGTGTCTCCTCAATCTACTTACCCGAGCTACACGGGCAGCATCCTGTATGTATACCAGTTAAATATACACGCTCCCAAACAATTATCCTCCATTGCACCATATATTACCCCATCGATCCTGCGAGGTTCCTGTTACGCCCCTGCCCTCATTATCGTCTACGCTATCCACATAACCTACACCGTAACTTGCAGCAGCGTTGAAGTGTACATCTGGACATGTGAAGCCCAAGAAATTGGGACAGGCCCTATCGACCGCCGTACACCTCTCTAAGCATGGTAGCAACATGCTATATTCACTATCCATAGCAGGGAGGGTAGGGCTTCGGGCCTTGGAAATATCTGTAGACTGTGGCACCAAAGCTGAAAACACTTGCTGTAGCTGAGACCCATCCAAGCCGTTTGTTGGTCGAACGGCGCTCAAACCAGTCGCGTCGGGTGCCGGCGGAACGGCAGTAAAAGCATTTGAGTTAGCTGGACTTGGTTCACCACAGCGCGTGAATGTGATTGCGCAAAGCCACCTTCTGTATTCGCGCTGACAGTCATCGCAGCCCACGAGCGGCGAATACCAGTCGCGTCCACAAGCAAATGTTGTCAGTGTCGTAGTAAAGTTTGACATGTAAGATAAGAGAGGCGTCGTGATTTTCGTTGGGAGGTTCGTCGCATCATACGCATTAGACCCGAGTGGTGGTCGGGGCAGTGGAACACTGTAGGCTATATTCGGGCAGTACGGCAGGGAGTGTACGAGGGGACACGAAAACGAGGCTAATATGTGCAGTTAAGCCACCCAGCTTTAAGAGTAGCTAAACACAAGAACGCACCCGACTTAGTTGTAAAAAATATCGGGCCGCTGACTTTTGTACGATCTTGCACGACATAGGCAGTATAATTCGTGGAAGGTGTGAGAGCTTCCAAGAACCATTGTGCTCTCCACCCTTCTTGGTCTTTCATCCAGAAGGTTTTATTAGTAACTCTCCCCAATGATCGTTGTGCTGATAATGAGCATCCCGTTTGTGGCAAGGCGGTTAGCGGAGACGTGGGCAGAGTTGTTGAAATTATAAGAGTAAGGTTTGGTGCAGAACTTGGTGGGCTGGGTAGGGACTGATTTGCAGGCGGGAGAGTATAGTTTGGATATGATGGCGGCTGAATCAGTGGTTTGTTGAACGCCGCAGAGAAGATGATAGCTTGGTTTGACGTCGTGTCCCCCAAAACAGGTAAACCTGGCACCACTTCATGTATTGGACGATCTGTTCCATAGGTTACATTAGAGGATGAGAACTTCAATTACCGAGCGAAGAATTCACCTCCATCGTCTGACACCCCTAGTTCAAATGATGTCTGTCTCCCATCTACTACTGATAATGTCCCACCATCTTTGAATGTGCCTGTCCAGTTACCATGGCCGCCAGTTATTGGAATCTCGAACACATCCCTCCCCCCACCAGGGCCTGGGTCGTCGACGGCTGAACTATTGGTGACGAAGAAACGAGGTGACCCGTTTGCAGTGCACAATGCAACTGATATTGAAAGGGTATTTGCCGAGGGTATTGTGAATATAGGTGGGTTCGGTAAATTCGAGGGGGTGAAGGGGGTTACCTGGTTCAATGGGATACTTTGCCTTGTCTGCGCTAGAACAAAGGCAGCGTTTAACAAACAGAGGAGGGTTTCAGGGAGCATAGCTAAGGTCGTTTGATTGAAATCAGCATTTGCATGAGTGCTCTTTGCTACTGGCACCAAATTGTGTTGGTCTCCACGTGGTCTTCGGCTTGCTCATGCTTGAAGCGGAAGCTGCCCGGAACGTCCACCCCGAGCGCTTGACCTATAAAGGCAAAGCCTTTGTCCGAAATCAAATCGTTCGCGACATTGACGGCATTCTTCAGGAAATCATGAATTCGATCAACTTCCATCTAGGCCAAGAATCCTGCAAGCTCTGAATCAGTACTAACCATTGGGAGTTTAGCACCCTCCATTTTTTTCAGAGGGCCCTCCTATCCTGTTGGTTCAAGAAATTTTTAGGTAACGCCCTCCAAGTTAAAGATGAAATTTTAATAGAAGTAGCTGGAAGTTATATATGTGCTTGTTGGGTATGAAGTAACATTCGGGTTATACGACCATGACAGTGGTTAATCCGCTTTGATTATAAACAAGGCAAGAGTATGTGTGATAGATATGCATTTGAGCTTCTACACTTTCAGTGGAAGCACGAACTGTGCAGATATCGATATATTCAGGAAGCTAGAAATACAGATCCAGATTCTAATGATACAGACAACGAAGCCGATTAGTATGTAGTCGAAAGGCAAGATAGCAACCTAGTTGGTTCTAGGGAAAATATGTGCAACACAAGAACCCAGAGTGGTGATAAAAATGATGCAAAAGAGTGTGAATCGCGTCCCATGGAAACGGGCGGGAGAGGCGAACTAAGTTGTGACAAAAGGAAGAGTAGTATGAGTGTGGCGCAAGGCGGTCGGTGAGGGCTTTTGATATATACGTGAGGGCATCAAGCCTCAAGTATTGTGCACGGGACTAAGTGGGGATGGAAATGAGTATCTTGTTTCATCTATACTAGAAATGATATTAACCTTTCAGATACATTGCCATCGGCATCCGGGGTCTGCTTCTGGTGCAGGCTCCGGTGTTGGTTCTCGTACAACTGCTGCAAGGGCTTCGGCTTCGCGAGGTAATGCATAGTGCTAGAAGGAAAATGTTAGCTGTAGTACATGTCGGTCAAAATAGCTGATCTTACCCTATCGTTGCGAGCCTCGACGTCAAGGGGAGGAGAAATAGGGACGGGAGAGGCAGAGACAAATGCGGTCACTGACAGAGAACATGAATATCGCAATTTAACATGATAGAACATAGAGCTTACTGCATGAGATGACAAAAGCGGCAATGAATTTAGAGTGCATTTTTCGAGTTGGTTGCCGAAGAGGGATATGTGGATGACTCGAATAATGGAGGTAGGGACAATAGAGGAGCTATTGAGCGAACTGAGGGTCCGAAGAGAGTCATAAGAGGTTTATAATGAAGAATTTGGACAAGGCAAAGCCCAAAAGAGGATATGATGTCGCGAAGTAATGTTGGCAGGGGAATTTGGATGATGCAGTCTTTGCGAGATCTGGGAAAATCGTGGATCAATTAGATGAGCTTTGTGGGTTCCCCTGTGGGTAGACAAGCGGGTCGCCTTGATTAACACCACTATCAAATCGGTTTCTTCCATTCGCTTGTATTCGGTTAGAATCAAAACCGGATTCGAGGAGAAATTTGCGCCTCATTTGGGGATACGACAAACGAAACGCTCGAAAAGGCAAGAAGTGCGAAGTTGTCCTTGTTCTGAATTCGGACAGTTGTTTGCTATAAGATTTCCACGGGGTGGTTGAGGTTCTGCCTCGCTCGATGATACGATGTCATTCAATTCACGACGAACTGATACCTTGATACAGCCGTTAACCTCGTGTCTGAAGTTGAAAGGAAAGCGCAAAAGGGCCCGGGGCGGAGAAATTTCCCTAATTGAGACCGAGCTTGACATTGTTTGGATCAAAGGCCATCAGACTGCCGAACGCGTCATGTGCGGCAGCGATGCCAGCAAACTTTCGACGTTCTCGGCGAAAAAAAAACAAGTTAATCGGCGACGATCGTACGCCTGCAATGCCCGCGAAATAATCGCGGCAATTCTCTCCTTCATCCTCCCACTTCCCACTAGCACCTATATAGTAACATCGTCCGAACGATACCCAGTGCAATACCGTGCACTCGAATGTTAGGGCGACCATTTGTGCACCGTCTTCTGCGCTCAACGCCACAACGGAGCATACCCGAGCTTGTATCTCGACAATTATCGACCACGGAAGTACCGCTTCCGCGACCTATATCTCGGTTGACTAAATATGCCCGAAGAACAGGCTATATTGTAGCCGGAATTGGAGCCTTCTATGCTGGAGACAAGGCCTTTAACGCTTCTGCCATCTCGCGGAACTTCAGAACATTATGGACAGTGAGTATTTGTTTCGTGGACGGTGAAATGGTCTCTCACCGATATCCCAGTGTGCCGCTATTACATTAGACTATAAATGGAATTTTACACCCGAGAAGAGCGAACTTATACCCGAGCTCCACGAGCGGGTGGCAAATAGAATGTACAATTTATTCACAGCTAATGGAGGCCTTTACATTAAAATTGGGTATGCAACCTGTTTATCTTCGTAGCCCAGCCTCTAACCTACTGGAACAGTCAAGCTATTGGGGCAAATGCGGCGTTTCTTCCTAAAGCAATGCAAGAAAAGTTCGCTAAATTATTCGACGACGCCCCCCAAATTCCCTATTCGATCGTAGAACAAGTGTTTTTGTCTGAGCTTGGCTGTCCACCTTCCGGCCCGGGAGGTGTATTCGAGATTTTTGAACAAGACGCCATAGCGAGTGCCAGCATTGCCCAAGTCCACAAGGCAAAGCTATGGCCGATCGACGGAGATGATAGAGAAAGGTGGGTGGCGGTCAAGGTCCAGAAGCCTGATGTGGCGACCCAAATGATGTGGGATTTGGGTGCATACCGAGTTGTTATGTGGATGTTTGAGCACTGGGCGTTTGATCTCCCTGTGTACTTTGTTGTCGGTGAGCAGGATATTTAACCGACGTCAGTTCATACACCGAATTCTTCTAGATTTTGTTTCGGACCATCTCAGGAAAGAGCTTGACTTTGAAGAAGAGGCAAAGAACGCACAAAGAACAGCAGAATTCGTTAAGGCAGAGCCAAGACTGGCGGATAATGTATACATTCCTAAGGTCTATCCGGAATACTCTACTAAGAAGGTGATGACTGCGGAATGGATTGAAGGCATCCGGCTCAGCGATCGATCGTCAATCCGAGAATTAATGGGCGAATATAACTCTTCATCCCCAACAACAACATCACACACCGCGCCTCTTAAGGGTGGCGTAAAAGCCATCATGCAGGTCATGGTAGAATTATTTAGCGCTCAGATGTTTAATTGGGGTTGGGTGCACTGCGATCCTCATCCGGGAAACGTTATTATCCGCCCGCATCCCACAAGGCCTGGGATACCGCAGTTAGTATTGATCGACCATGGCTTATATGTTGGTGTGGAGGATGATTTCAAAAAGCAGTGGGTCGATTTGTGGAGGGGAATGCTCGCTGGGGATTTTGATTCTGTGGAAAAAGTAACGAAGGAGTGGGGGATGGGAATGCCTGACCTGTTGGCGAGCGCGACGTTGATGAAGCCTATAAGGCTTCGAAAAGGGGAAACGGCAGCACAGAAGCTGAATCGAGAAGAGATAGAAAAGGACCAGATTGCTGAGCTGCAAAGAAAACCAATGACCCAATACGAGATGAGCGTACTTATGAAGAAGCGGCTTAAGGGTTTCTTGAAGGATACAGACAGGATGCCCAAGGCCCTTATATTCTTAATGCGGAACATGCGGTTAGTCTTCTTTCCTGTGATCAGCTCTCATTATCGTCCCTCATGATTTCACTCATCCTCGCAGTATGGTACAAGGTGAGCCTATTTTCACAACAATTTTAGAATAAGCATATCAATAGACAATACAGGAAATAATCAATCTCTGGGTTCCCCTGTTAACCGTATCAAGATAACCGGTTTCTGGGCTTCTCGTTCGCTCTCACAAATCCCAAACATCTCTTTTACACAGCGGGCACGCGAATACTGGCATCACCTTATTTTCCGTGGTATCATGCTATCCCTTGATATAGCATTCTGGAAAAGCAGGCTCACACAATGGGTTCGAGGGTTGCTGGGTCTTCGGCCTGGGTTTGGGTTCGAAGACGAGATGGAACGGTCTATGAGGGGTTTTGCAAAGGCAAACTTGGGAGTTGATGTTGCACCCGGGGCCTTTGCGGGCTGAGTAGTGCAGAGACTCCGATTTGACTATACGAATAATATTAATTTCCGCTCGGGCGTTACTCAATACTCATAGTTCAATTTTTTCCTTACTTCATCCTTATTTTATAATTATAATCAGCCAAATCTAAACTAACAAAGTCGACCCAGGTGGCTTTCATCCACGAAAATGTATGAGACCTATCCAATGTCACATAAAACTTCTCTTAGCAGAACACCGATGGTGAAGTGGTTATCATGCTTGCCTTCCATAATTCAACGGTAGCAAGCGGCACGGGTTCGATTCCCGTTCGGTGTATCATTTTATTATTATTGCGACACACTTCAACATGCACAAGAGTTGCTTTTAATGATGTTGGATATTTTGTACATACATATATATTTAATACACTAGAAGTCTCCAAGAAAATGTTGATCATTACAGCTACATTGCTATTAACAATTCTCAATCATTCCAGGTAGTAAATCGGTTATTCCGTTCGTCTTGAGCATCACCATCCAAGTCTTCCCTTACCTTCTCGGCAACAACTCCTGTCCTCTCCATGCCTCCCAAAGGGCTACTCTTAAATCTAGCTCCTTTCGCAGTGAGGATTGACCTTGAAGGGGCTACTGCAATCGCGGTGGGTACGCTAGATCCAGCACCACCACCCAAGCTCGCGGTAGAAGCCACGGCGGAGGGTGCTGCACTCACAGTCCCAACCAATCGTCGCTTGCGATCTAGCAGGACGGCCTCTAGGGGAGCTAGGGGAGTTCTCGCAACTGGACTAGAAATCGAGTGCCCAAGAGGTAGCGGTTTATTCTTCTCTTCTGCATTTACTTCTGAGTTTATCTCCGTTGGTGATGTCAGGCTGTGTTCCGGCGCCACACTATAGGATTCAACCACGATTGAAGGCACCAGTCGCTCTGACATTGCGTCCGGCTTCGACGTCTCAGTTGTATCAGTTTGGGGTATGACTGATGTTTCATACTTTTTGGTGTATTCGTTGCCTTGATCATTCTCATCAGTATCTGGATTTACATCTGTGTCTCTGGGAATTGGCGGAGCACTTCTCGACCGTAAAAATCCCAAGCCCCCGAAATTCTTGAGTGCTGTAGGCATAAGTATGGGAAGAGAAGGAGGTGTCGTTTTCGGGATAGCCGCCGCTTCTGACTTCTGTGTTACAGTTTCTGGAAGCTGGGTGTCTTTCTCAGGGACCTCGTAAGGATCTCCTCGTGCGCCCTGTGGGTCAAATTCGTCGTAGATTTCCTCTCCAATTAATTCTGCAATAAATAGTCCGTTAAGTCGGTGTTTCGAGAGACACACAAAGAGGAACGGTTCCACCTTCGAGGACATCCTCAAGGGTAATGATGCCGAGAGGCATAACGGCCGGGTCGAAATTCTGCAAAAACTGAGACCCAAATACTTGATTAAACGAGAATTATGAAGATGCATCAAGCGCTCACCTCTTCAGCGCCTTCTTTGGCCAAAACCGCATCCGCGGGCATGCTCTGCTCCAACATGGACATGGACGTCATACTAGCCGCAGCCTTGGGAAGCTGAAAGCTTGTTCTCCTGCTCTTCTTTCCATCAGTGATCTTCCCATCATTTTTCCTTTCGTCAATTGTGCCCATCTCTATATCCCCATCAACTTTCCTCTTCATGCGACTTCTAAATCCTCCCCGCTTGGCGCTATCGGCCGACTTTGACTTGCTGCCGTTCACTTTTTCGCCTGAAGGATCCAGTTCTAATAGGGCATCGCCTTTCAAGGTTGATGTGCCATCTTCCATCGTCTCTTCGCCGTCATCGCTTCTCCTACTAGATTCTTTCTCCTCATCACTCGAGTCTGAATCGCCCATACCAACACGTTCTCGCAAACGTTGTGTCAATCCACGCTTGACTGCTTTCTTGACGCTCGCAGCCTATATAATGTTAAAAAGGGTGGAGATAGGTATGAAGTGAAAAGCCACCTTCTCGACACTGAACCGGCTGACGATAGCCATGTGGCTTCTCCCCTCCTGAAATTTGTCCAAAATTCCCAGTAGGGGCTCGTTATTGGGTACGAATGGGACTTTGTTGAGAGGTATTTTACGGAGAGGCGTGGCATCTGGATGTATTAGTGACGAGAATTGATAAACTGGATGTGTATACCTTTGGGATCCAACAAGACACACTGCTTGACGAGTAATATTCCAAGAATCTTCTTCATCTTCTGGATCCGCGGTGCCGTATCCCCATCGTTATCTTTTTCCTGGATAGATACGGGAACATCAATTTCTTCATATACAGGTACACGGCTGTGCCCTGTCTGGCAAATCTTTTTGAGAAGGTCATAATCCAGATTTGAATCGATAGATAACATGAAGACGTCACTGATTGGCGTCATTGCCTTAAGTAATGATTTTAACATGATCATCCGTACACTGATGAACTTATATACTTACTTGTTTGACGACTTTTTCTTGTAAATCCAGAGTCGCTCCGATGATAGTGACGGTGTCAGTTTTAAGGTCACCACCGTGTGCCCCATGTGATGAGTGCATTGCGATAAGTTCTTTGAGTTCCGCCCTTCGATAAATGATGCCGTGATGTGCACCTAGGACTAATTCTAGCAGCTTTGCAACAGGCCATGCTATGATACCCTGAATGAACTGATTAGCCTACAGCTGATAAAATAAAACCCTCCAGAGCTCACCAAGAAATATATGAGAATTTGAGTGAAGCCGGCCATCTTTGCACCCAAATATAGACCATGGCGAGTGAACAAAGACTGAGGAATAATTTCTGCAAAACTGGAAAGAATAAGATGGATTTGTATGCCTGTGGCGGACCGAGGTTGCCAAGAAACAGATCCTGCCAAGGGACTTGGGACTTTATATCAAACACGATCGAGGAAGCCTAAAGATATGAACGCGTGACGTCATCATCGCAAAGACACAGCCATCCCTAGTGGGGGAGAATGAAGGGAAAACCCTAATTATGGGTAGGAACGGGGCTTCCACGTTAAAGAAACGGCGGACATATACCAATGGAGTGCAGGGAGCAGAAGGAATTACTGGATGTGTGGCGACGGGTAGGCTACTCACATAACGATGAGGACCGTGCTAATAACAACACTCTGGAAGGCACCGCCAAGTACACGGTCCGTAATGAGGGGGAGAGACTCATTCACAATCATGTTTGCAAGCAGCAGAGTGACGAGCAAACGGTGACCGTTTTTTCGGATGGGCTTGATTTTATTTGCGTATTCTCGCTGCTTTCTATTGAATCCGGGGCATCCTCATTATAAGTTATGTAACATTCTCTGAGTCGCTGATACACATACGGCGTTCCACTGATACTCAAAACATTAAGCTGAGTTTCATCCAAGCTCATATACCCCAGTGTTAATCCGGCAAACACACCAGAAAGGAGCACAAGGATGGGTATGAGGACCGCGAACACGATATCCTCTCGCCGGTGAGGGTTGAAGCCCTCCTCTCGTTTTGCCAGCACGCCGCCATCGTTGTGGTTGATGGCATTCCGAATGAAATGTGGGGAAACCTGGAAACTAAAGGAGAGAAGAGTGTAGAGAAGACGGGATGAGTGGGGATAAACATTTCTTGCTGACACAGGAGCTGGGACCATTCGAGGTGGTGGGCGTAAAGTAGGAGAAGTTTCGAAGTCTGACCTTATACGAGCCAGGGCCACAGTCACGGGACTAACACTGATGGTCGCATGAGTTACAGACCCCGTCGTCGAACGACCCACGGATCACTTCATATATACTCATAAAGTAGGTAACCCCGCAATTCTATCGTTTATTGCTCGGTAAGATGACACAACGAAGCGTCCTTTACAAGTAACAAGACTTATCAATACCATATCACGAACCTTTACCCTTGCTTTGGGTCGGCACGACGAGGGCAGGGTTCGGCTGTATTCTATGACAATAATAAACTCACACAACATCACCGAGCTATCTGCGCCTAACCACTCACCGGCAATGCTTAAGTCCAGCTGAAGTAAGATTGTACTTTGAGTAAGACTGATGGCGTGTTCCCCAACGTGTGGCAAAGTAATGAATATACTGACACTCGCAACTTTTATCGTTGAACTCAGAATTTCTAGGCAACGGCCGGAGACGGTCAGCCTGGAGAGTTGGTCCGCAGCAAACACTTGTTCGATATAGTATCTGGCCATCTAAAACGCTATCATTATGAAGCTATCAAGCCGAGCAACACACACACCTCAAGAAACCTAATCATCTTGTGACGTTAAGGTTGGGAGATATCTCGGCACGTACGTTATCTCAGGCGGCGGAGTAGCGTTCTAGGCGGCTCTTCTGTAGGGCCTTTGGGGATTACCTTTAACTTTTTGTACCTAGGGGTGGGGTTTGAATCGATGAAGCGCACTTTGTAAGAGCACTTTCGGACATTGGGTTGTGAGGGGGTGTGCGCGTGAGACTGGGGACTGTGCACGATGGGATGTCGAGATTGGACTCAAAATGCTGTGTCACGTGGAACTGCATTTTTTTTTGCATCTCTTCAGTCGATCCCCCAAGTTTTTGATTGAAATTAATTCCATGGCGCGCCTCCGAAAAGAGAAAGGAGGCTCACGAACATCAAAAGAAAAACCCACTTACAAAAAACCGGCCGGTGGAAGTTCAGGGGATGCACTCTCGAAGAAACATGTATTAGCACTTGGAGGAACCCAAGATGATCTTGACCTCCTGAAGGACATTAATGATGACACCAAGGGAGGAGGGTCTAGCACAGACGTATGTTTGCAACCCTAGTCCCATCTCCCCCATTCAGTAACTGCAATCAAAAATCTTAGCCTATAATATCGAAGGATGTTATCAAGTTCCTTACAGAATTGAAGGCGAACAACGAACCTCGGCAGGCGGGGAAGAAAACGCCACGAATGGCTGAAAAGTCTACAAATAAGCCAAAGAAATCTGACTCTCATAAGGACAAGTCCCAATCTCAGTTGGAACCTACGAAAAAAGCGGGACAATCTCAAAAGAGCGAGAAACAGACGAAGGGCCTCGCTCGGGACATCCCAGAACCTGTTGTTTCCGTTTCAAAAGCAGAACTGCCTGCTGTAATCCATAAGGTCCAGCTACCAACCAAAGTGTCATTTGACCCGAAGTCGAACTTCGTATGCCAACCTATCGCGCTCTGGCATACCATTGTGCCCCAACTCTCCCCCTCTTCAAAAACACCATCCCCATCCCCATCACAACTCGCAGCTCTTACATCCAAGGCTACAGATCTCCATCACAGCGATACGCATACTTTTCAGAAATCGTCATCGTCCAACTCTTCCTCCTCAGAAGCGAGCTTCCTTTCCAAAATTATTCAATCTGGAACACTCTCTGACAGGCTCAGCGCTCTGACCCTTTTGGTCCAGAGTAGTCCAATACATAACACGAAAGCTCTCGAAACTCTCAAGGGTATGGCGGAGAGAGGCAAAGGCAAAGGTGGGCGAGATGAAAGTTTGAAAGCGCTTCGATGTATCGTCGATTGGTGGGTTGGCGGAGGTGCACCTGATCGAAAGCTCAGGTAAGTAAAGTCATCTCCGATGCTTGCTGGTGCGCTGATATCTGATCAAGGTATATCCGGGACCAGCCACTATTAGATCACTCTGTGACCGACGAGCACCTCCTATCGTGGTATTTTGAGGACTGGTTGAAAAAATTCTTCTTCTCTATCCTTCAAATCCTTGAGGTGAGTCAACGCTTCTCCGTGACACTTCTTTTCTTATCCAAACAATAGACACTCTCATTAGACCCTCTACCATACGTTCGTACACAGGCGTTGACATTGATTTTCACACTCCTTCGTGACAAACCTGAGCAAGAGCAAAACTTGCTCCGCCTGCTTGTGAACAAGCTTGTAAGCGATTAACGTATTTCCATCATACGCACGGCTTGCGCTCATATATTTCCAGGGTGATACAGAAAAAACACTATGTTCTCGCGCTTCATACCACCTCCTCCAACTTATGCAATCACATCCGTCTATGAAGGGTGTGATTGTTCGTGAAATTATCGCTCTTGTCTTACGCCCCGCTGCACCTCCACCCCACCCATCCGGCTTTACAGGGACAGGTAAACACATTCGGTTCACCGACTCAGAGCCTAAGCCTAAACCCAAACCATCGCCAATGGCAAACCGGGCTGTGAACGCACATGCACGATATTACGCTACGATCACGTTCAACCAAATCGTACTAACCCCTGGGGATCGCGATGTGTCATTGAAATTAATCGACGTGTATTTTGAAATGTTCAAGGAACTTTTGGGTGAGGATAATAGTGATGACCTTGAAGATGATGAGGGCGAGACAAATATGGGCGTAGAGAAAGATATTGTGAAAGATAAAGGAGGGAGGATTAAGGATTTTAAAAGCAAGGGTAAAGGTAAAAAGCAAAAGAAGGGGGTGACAGAGATTAAGGGTGCTGCTGGGTTCACGGAAATAGAAGACGCACAATCGCGTCTTATCTCTGCAATTCTGACTGGGGTGAATCGAGCATTGCCTTTTGCCAAAATTGATGCAGGAGATGTAGGGTCTGTGACCTACACTTTTTTTCCGAGCTTTGCCCTTCCTAATTATCCTCCAACAGCCTGAACAAGCATATTGACACTCTTTTCCTCATCACCCACACATCCACGTTTAACATATCTCTACAAGCGTTGGTATTGATTCAACAGATCACCTCGTCTCTTATGCCTTTGGCCTCTACTTCCACCTCGTCGACCTCCGCCTCAAAATCGATAACGGATAGGTATTACCGCACATTGTACACATCGTTGCATGACACACGCCTCGCTACATCGTCGAAGCAAGCCATGTATCTCAATCTCCTTTTCAAATCCATCAAAGCCGACGCTGGGAATTACGAAGGTGAAAGGGTGAAGGCAATGGTGAGAAGATTTGTTCAGGTACTAGTCAGTGGTGGAGGGGGTGCAACGGAGTTCATTGCTGGCGGGCTTTTCCTTCTGGGAGAGGTAATTTTTATGACTAGCTTTGGTCAACTGACCTCACGTCTTGTTGTTAGTTGTTCAGTACTGTTCCTGGTTTGAGAACCATGATCAACCAAAGTCCAACCCCAGACACGGAAGCTTATGATCCTCGTAAACGGGACCCTCAATTCACTCATGCCTCATCATCACCATTATGGGAGCTCGTCAGTCATTGACCGCAGCCCAAGCCTTTTCGGCACTAAATGTTTAACTACAGGTACCATTGTTACACCACTACCATCCCGCAGTCTCATTGCACGCTCGACAGCTCCTCTCCTCTCAACCACTCACCGCAAGCGCAGATCTCTCACAAAATACACTCTCCCATTTCCTCGACCGATTCGTATATAAGAATCCTAAAAAACTTAAATCGAGCGAAAACGCAATGGGTACAGGGAAATCAAAAGGCGCTAGCGCCATGCAGCCTGCGGCCAGTGGGCTTGGTGAAACTGGTGTTAAGCTTATGAAGGGCGAGGTTGATGATGATGGTTTAATGAACGCGGAAGAATTCTTGAAAAAAAGGGTGGAAGATGTTCCAGTTGACCAAGTGAGTGTTTATAACCCACCTAACAATAGAATTGCCCAATTCACACATTTTTAATAGTTATTTTTCCATAAATTTTTCTCACGGAAGAGTGAGAAAGAAAAGGCTAAAACTTCGAAGGCAGGAAAGCGGAAGGGAGAAGACAGCGACGAGGATGGCGATGACAAAAGTGATGAAGGTGAAGGTGAAGGTGAAGGCGAGCTTGGTAGTGACGAGGAATCAGAAGCTGGAGACGAAGTACTAGGGAGCAACGACGAGGATGAAGTTGATAGCGACGCTGACGAAGGGGAAATTTGGAAGGTAATTCAACGTGGCCTCTGTTAATGTTAACTTCTGCTTCTGACTTTCCCTGAATTGTAGGCGATGAAAGCTACTATGCCTCAGGCTATCGGCGATGACGACGATCTAATAGAAGACAGCGACGACCTTCCGTCCGACTTTGATCAAGACCTAAGCAGTGACGAAGTGAGCACATATGAACATGAGATCGACGGCGACGACGCTCTGTCACTAGTGGAAGGATCGGGCGACGAGGATCTCATCTCCCTTGACGGTGACATCCCTGATGGCCTAATTGACTACGATGGCTCGGATGCAGACGGTGATAACGAGGAAGAATGGGGTGGCATAGGTGGCGATGCGAATGGTGGTGGCAAAAAACGGAAACATGAGGAGTCGAGCCGCGAGAAACGGAAGAAACTGAAATCGCTACCAACATTTGCGAGCTACGAGGATTACGCAAAGATGATAGAGGACGGCCCCGAGGACGACATCTAAAGCGTTCTGTAGTTATAATTGATTTTGATGCACAATACCACATGACGTTGATATATACTTATGTTGTTGCATATTTTTAGTCATGGTAGGTTAACGTGTATTTCGACCTCAGCGGCGTCTGACTCTTCGTTTTGCGCGTCCAACGTCTAATATTTGCTCGCCATTTCAATCTGCCGACTGTTCAGGAAATAAGTGGATACATGTAAAGATGGGAAACCATCAGTGGAGCCGTTATGTATCGTCAGGGTTTTGAAGCCGATGCCCGCGGGCCAGAGTCCGGGGTAGGTGACGGGGGTGGAATAATGTCAACATTGGCCAGTTTGCATCAGACTCGCCAGAATTTATGGTTATCTCCTCACCCCCGGAGAAGACTTTCCTATTCGATTAGAATCTTACCAAACCTGTCAGAAATAAATGTCTTCTCTAGGCGCGTAAATGCGTAGACTTGTCCACCATTCCTTATATAATACCGACCCCGTCACCCTCGGTTCGGATCTCAAGCCTCTTGTATTTTAAGGGCCCAGACCACATACTCTCTCTTTCGTCACCCCACATTCATGTACAGACGCCCGCCTTCGTCTCTAGTTATTCCCCGAGCCCAACGACCCCCTCTCACTGTTGGAATCCGGTGAGTTCGATCCCACCTCGCTGAACGAATCTCTCCTAAACGCTCCCTTTGAGGTAGTCGTGAAGATCCGAATAGAATATGGGAACGCCGTACCCCGTTGACTCCGGATGCGGTGCACTACCTTGTCTCACAGAAGAATGTCAATGTGCACATTGAACACTGCGATCGAAGGGTGTTTCCTGACGCAGAGTACACGAAGGTATGCCGTATTTCTATTCCGCCCCCGCTCCAGCGTATACCTATAACTATCCACGCCTACTTTCTACAAGCTAAACAGCTAGCCCACTTCATCACCTGAGTCGCCATTCTACCAACCATGGATGTGTTGAACGACGGGGATTCAGGCATCGCGTTTGTGTTCATACATAGTCCATGTTTCTATCTTGTTCATTGTGCTTTTTATTCATAAACTGATCTTGCACCTTTTTTAGGCTGGTGCTAAAGTCAAGTCCAAGCTGGACGACGCGCATATATTTGTGGGGATTAAAGAGACGCCCATCAAAGAAATTATAACCGCTCCGGTCCCCACTCCTGCGACATCGCAATCGAATGAATCGTGGTCTGCACGTACTCATGTAATGTTCTCCCATACTGCGAAGGGACAACCATACAATACTGGGTTACTGTCACATTTCGTGGCACCTACAAATATGAAATCCGAAGTTGACAGCACAATGCCACGTCTCATTGACTACGAGCTTCTTACAAACGATGCGGACGGGAAACGTACTGTTGGGTTTGGCTGGTTTGCAGGAGGTATGAAGGTGTCTGGTTTTTGGCTATATTTTTAACTAATGATAGCGTATACGTTTCATTCACAGTGGCTGGAGTTCTCGAATCCCTCTCATCGATGGCTCATTCTCATCTTGAGATTGGCATAGCCTCTCCTTTCCTCGTAAGTGGAACTCGCAATTTAATATCTCATTTTCAGAATTTCGACTGTCATATAACCCTAACCCTAATTCAATAATTGACCTAACCCTTTGTACAGTATACTCCCCGACCACATACCCATCCCTCCTTGGAAAGTCTTCGCACCGCGCTGCGTGGTATTGGCGACCGTATATCCCAAGAGGGCACGCCTGCAAGCCTCGGTCCATTTGTTATCGGATTGACAGGGTGAGCGATTCCCCCGAAAAACAGAGCCTAGACTGATTTGAATATCTGGTCCAGAACTGGGAATGTTTCTAAAGGCTGTTTATCCATCTTATCAGAACTGCCGATTGTCAAGGTGTCTGTAAAAGATTTACATGCCTTAGTAACGAACAAGGGTACGTTCTGATATGGTTTTTCGACCTGTGTTTACTAACTAGAGGGTGTATCTTAAGAGACCGATTTACACAAGGTACGTAATTCAGACATCACCCTAGTTTTATTAATGTTTATGTCACCTGTAGATTTATCTGGTTCACGCCTTGCCTGGAGACTACCTCTACAGGCAGGATGGTCAGAAATACGACAGGGAGCACTATTATGAACACCCTCAATCTTATAGATCGACCTTCGCTGAAGACGTTAGTGATCGATTTTTATATTTTTTCCAATCCAAACCGTAATGATCCTTACAGGTTGCACCATATCTAACACTGTTATTGAATGGTGCTGGCTGGTCCCCTTCGTTCCCCAGGCTAATGACGAATGAGCAACTTGTGGTAGCTCTTGACCGGGCCAGACCTCTCGGCGGTGCACGTTTCACCAATATTGGGGATATTAGCTGTGATGTTGGGGTACACTGCCGCTCTTTCATTACCTCTGATCCTGCTTTCTAATGGGTTTTTCGATTTTAGGGAGGCCTAGAGTTCCTCACCCAGTCGACCACGCTCTCGTCGCCATTCTACACAGTCAGACCACCAACTCTCCCCGGCTCACTTCCTTCTATCGAAATGATGTCTGTCGATATTCTCCCAGCATCGCTCCCACTCGATGCGTCAACACACTTTTCTAAAGTGTTTCTCCCTTACCTAGAGAGTCTTATTGAGAATTATACTAGTGGGCATTGCGACGAATATGCTGGTGCTTTGGACAGGGCTACAATCGCATCTAATGGCCAATTGGTTGGGAAACACATCTGGCTTCAGAGTTCGGTTGACAAGTTTTATGCATCGGCTGCTTTACAATCTACAACTGGCGCTCAAAGCGCGCCCATCAATACAGAGATCACGCCAGAAGCGGGTAAACGCGCTACCCAACCTGGTGTCGTAAAGAAGAAGAAAATGCTGATGTTAGGAAGTGGAATGGTAGCTGGCCCTGCTGTTGATGAGATCGCGAAGAGACCAGACATACAGTTGTTGATTGGTACGGACTATGTACGCAATTAGCTATTCAGGAATTTCACCATCTTTTTAGCAAGCAATTCATTGGTAGAGGCTGAGAAGTTGGCTGAAGAACACCACAACGTGCAATACCGGATCATCGACATGGCAGACAGAGACGTGGTATCAACTCTAATCTCCGAGGCAGACGTTGTTATCAGGTAGCATACTTCTTTTTGGCTATGTTAACTTCTAACACTGTTATTTAGCCTATTACCCGCAACATTTCATACCGCGGCGGCTGAAATGTGTATCCAACATCGCAAACATCTCGTCACAGCATCGTATATTTCTCCAGCCATGGATGCCCTTCATAAAAAGTTAGGAGTTTTCTTCTAAATTTTTTCTTCGCATCCTTACCAATATTTCGTAGGGCATCTGAAGCCAATGTCCTCCTCCTTAACGAGATAGGTCTCGATCCTGGAATCGACCATTGCTCTGCCATCTCCCTGGTATCAAAGCTGCACGCAGAGCGCAAGCAGGTCGTAGCATTTACCTCGTTCTGTGGAGGACTTCCTGCCCCAGACGTTCCTCATGGTCCTTTACGATATAAATTTAGTTGGAGCCCCAGGGGTGTCTTGACGGCTGCCCTCAACGCCGCGCGATACAGGCTTAACCACAAGGTAATATTCTCGTAGATAATTTGACGCATGCGCTCAAACTTTTCTATCCCTTAGGTTATTGAAATTTCGGGAGAAAATTTGTTGAAAAATAGTTTCCCAGACGTTCCTATTACAAATGACTTTGCCTTGGAAGGTATAGCCAATCGTGATAGTATACCCTATTCAACAGTTTATGAACTTGGTTACGTCCGCACTATTATGCGAGGGACTCTAAGGTCAGGGGGGCGCTCGGTTTTTATAACAGGGACCTAATGTCCTTTGACAGATACCCCGGGTTTTCCGCGTTAATGCAATCGTTTAAAGACCTCGGATTGCTCGAGTCCACAAAGACAATTAGCTTAGATAGCTGGTCTACGTTGGTGCAACAATCAATGATGTTGAAGGTACAGGATACTCTTGATCCTAAAAATACTCTGTCTGCAATTGGCACTTTGGTCCAAGCCGACCAAGTTGAGCCCCTACACGATGCCTTAGAGTGGCTTTCATTGCTCCCCAACACCACAAATCACGGAGCCGCTCAAATGCCACCCCTGCCAACCCAACCGATGGCTCCTCTCGACCTCTTCGCATACTTGCTAGCTCAGAAGCTTCAATACAAACCTCATGAGCGAGACATGGTCATCTTATCACACGAGATAATTGCTCGCTCCCATGGACTTCAACAGCCCGAAGAAATTCATACCTCATCTTTGATCACATATGGGACGCCAAAGGCGTCTGCTATGGCGCGTACCGTTGGTCTTCCCGTCGCTTTCGCAGCATTGAATGTGTTGGATGGCAAGGTCAAATTACGGGGTGTTATCGGACCCGGAGATCCCAGTGTGTATAAACCAGTCCTTGAAGGTTTGGAGAAAGTCGGCCTGGGAATGAAGGAGTCCAAGCGGATGGGTAGTTATATTGACACGGTAGAACATAAGATTATGGGGACGCCAGGGAATTAAATAACAAAACGATAGTTATTTTACAAGCGAGTTATTTTCAGATTATGTAGAATATACTGTAGCATACCCACAAGTAAATACTGGAACCTCAACATATATATACCATGATGAGAATGTAATATATGGTACAAATGCCCTCTGATTCAAGTTTCCTAATTAACATCATCTAATGCTATATAATTGATATATGTTCCTCGGGTATTTTGTTATAACGTATCGAATAGCGAGATATGGCTGCTAGATATTGGCCGGAAAAGATACACCGAAGTAGTCGCAAAGGATTGTAATGGGTTGCGAGCCGGGAAAGCAGTTGGACTAATTGGGCACGTTCTATGAATAGGTAGCAACCAAGACGAATGACACCTACTGTATTGGAAGAAGATGGTAGAGAAGGGAACGGGTTGATTCTATCAGGGAAAACCATCAAACCACCACATAGAAAGTGTGAAGACTTCTCGTCACCTTGATAACAAGCTGTGGGTGTGACAACCCGGGGGTATTGATCGCAGAAAAATATATACCTCCTAAGTTCTGTGAGCCTTTTCAGCGAGACGATAGGGACTAACACCAACCAGGAAGCCGCCATGGATCTTTGATTCGAAGCATCAGAGCAAACAACGGAAAATGATTCAGAAGTGCAAGCAACGTCTCCATACAAGCTTGTAAAATGAGGATGCCAAATCTCATCTGCAAAAACAGTTGGCCCATGCAAGTCACGGTGATGAACACGACTGTCCTCACCATTGCAAATAACGCATAATACGCCAAGACTGTGGGGAATAGGAACGCCAACAAAGTGAATAAGATCGTGCCAAAAATTAGTTGATCAATATCATATTCCCATGAATCGGTTCGATTGCGCAAAACATTGTATCGTTTACCTAAAATATATGAATTTATCAATAAGCAATGATTGAGAGAGGTATAACCCAGTACCTCGGAAGAGGTTCCATAAGGATCCAGCGGTCTTCAACATCCGTTGATACACAGCACCTGAGACAGCATAGCAAATGTAGATGTGTGCCGTAAGAACTGCCAATAGATCGATAAACACGGAAATAGCCAAGGTAACACCTCCACAGCTGACAATACCAATGATATATATCAAGGCTGGTGAACAACTTGCAAATCGCAACAACAATCCTGAACTAAACGTCAAAATAAGCTAAATGGAAGAATCATAATTTGTTTACCCCCCCAAGCCGTCACAAGTCCAATGAAGGTATGGGAATAGAACCGGCTGAGTTCTGTATTCAGTTTCAGACCAGCAGGCCACGAATCAAGCCACACAAGAGCCCGTTGGACCCAAATAATAAAGATATCCTATGGACACCTAAGATTGATCACAAGCGTGTACCCAAAGATCACATACCTCTACTGTTCGGTTCAAAAATCGCGATAAAACGAGATGATTCTCACAAAGAAAAGAACCGAAGGCAAGGCCAATAGTGATGTCGTTTAACATCAACCACACGGTGTTGAAAAAGCTAGGGAGACGTTGAAAATCAATGCAGAAAAAATATGTGTATAGATGGCTATACTTAGTGTATCGAGCTGAATGCACCGATATATGTGTAGAGCTTCGTCGGTGCACCGTCACCGCTTCCGTAACAAAAAACTCTCCTTGTTCAGCCCTAACGTCGATCTGTTGTACTATGTACGGATTTAGTAATCCAATTGAAGGCAGAGGTCATCATTTAAGACGTACTCGTGGCGGATATATCTTTCAACCGAGGCGACGTTCGAAATGGAAATATTGGAACGCTACATAGGCACGCTAGTAAACGGGATATAGAAGAAACCGGTGACGAAAATCTTCGGTTGACCAATCTCAGGAAAGTAAGCCAGGCGAATCCAAGGGGGTTTTGTCGGGTATGTAGGCGGGTATTTTGGAGTAAACCATCCGGCACTAGGGCTGAGTTGAACTGAGATAGTGGAGATAAGTGGTTTATGTTACGGGGATACAATAGTGATACATGCCTGATTGATTACAGTATCGTCCAGGCCAGACTTGACTTGCCTTTTCCTTGGTTCGGTGAAGTCATGTTGGGACAATTTAAGATATTCAGAACCACTAGCGACATCAGCCCGATTAGCCGTGTCCAGTCCTAGAGTTTCCAGAGCATAGAATCGCAAAGTAGATGGCGAGTGACGGTAGTAATAAACGAATATATTGTCTCTGGGTACTTTGCGGTCAAATTGCAGGACTTTTTATGCATGTGCGATTGAGCGTACACTGGTTCTGACATCGACAACTGAAGAACGGGGAGACGAGAACCGTTCGTCTGAGAGAACTCGCAGGTGCCCAAAATAATGGGCTCGCTGCCGCAAAGCTTGACGAGCTGTTCCCATTGAGGAACATGGGAAAGTTGCCGCAATTTCTCCTGCGCATCCTCAAGCTAAGTACAATTTAGCTTAGCGATACAAAAAACGAGCCTTCCAATAGGCAGATACTCACCGTGCCTACTTGTAATGTTCCCGATACACATATCGCAGGATTAACCCATCCATAACAGAAGCCAGCTTGCCTCACATCATCGGGCCAGAAGATGGTAGGCATAAGCAGAAACGACCACGTGATCTCAAGCTCAACCAGGAGGTCGAGTGGATGCGTTCAACGGTCAAACTGAACATCCTCTCCGTTTATAACCTCAGGTCACCGTTGCTCTTTTTTTTTAAAGATATTCACGAACCTGTAATGGAAGCCTCATATCAAACGAGCCAATCATCTCTTCCTCCTCGAAGACCAGATCTCAAACGAAAGCTCGTGGTCGTCGGTGATGGTGCGCGACATAATCACTTGAGGTTCCGTCGCGAGCGCTCATTTTGGAAATTATGCAAGGTGGATGTGGGAAGACATGTCTATTAATTGTGTATGCAGAAAATCGATTTCCGGAGGTGAGCAATTTACTCAATCGACTAAACTTCTAATTAGATGCGGTTTCCCGAGATTCACAGGCGTATATTCCAACAGTCTTCGAGAACTATGTGACACAAGTGAATTTTGATGGGAAGGAGATAGAGCTCGCGTTATGGGACACTGCTGGTCAAGAGGAGTACGATCGACTGAGACCACTGAGTTATCCAGAAAGCGATGTCATCCTCATCGTCTTCTCTATCGACTTCCCAACCAGCCTCGCAAACGTTCAAGATAAGGTGTGCAAGGGCCCAAATCACACCACAATTATTTAATATTTCCTCCCCGACAGTGGTATCCAGAAGTGGCACATTTCTGTGAAGGAACACCACTTATCTTAGTGGGTACAAAGACCGATTTACGAAGTGACGAACAGACAAAAAGAATGCTAGGAGCACAAGGACAAGCTCCTATAACACCGGAACAAGGGAATAACGTTGCTCGGGAAATTGGCGCAAAATACGTAGAGTGTTCTGCGAAGACTGGAAGGGGGGTCCAGGATGTTTTCAATCTTGCGTTAAAAGAGAGTCTGAAAGGAAAGTGGGGGAAAATAGTGAAGAAACGGAGATGCGTAATTACCTGATTCCATTTCATCTTTTCTGAAGCGAAGGGCAGGGACTATTACTGATATAACTTCTTCTTATATTCCTGTGTGACATATTTATTTCCATCATATACACACATTGCGGCTGGCAAGCCAGTCTCATGATCGAATCTGTCTTTAATACAAAACTCAACATTTCTAGTTGTGATTTTATTATTCTGGAGATAGATGTGATGTCATAAAGTTATATGCCCCACAGTGGTGGCTCTCAGCCAAATCAAGTGAATTTTGTCCTATGAAAGCTTTTATTTTTGTCATACACATAAATAGATATGGACTAGTAACTGAACAGTGAGCGCTCCGGAGTCCGGAAACCAAGCCACAGATACAATATATGATTTATACATACAGACGTGCCGACAACTGCAGGTAGAGTAGTGGAAGTACAAGTACAAGTAATATGATATTGATTATGGATATTCAAAGTAAGTTGATTGTCACGCAAGCGTGCCGGACCTGGATGTCAGCCGGGTCGACCCATACGCTTATGGTCATTGAATAATTAGAAATATGAATATGTTGAAACCTAAACGCTGATATATCGCACAGGAGTGAGTACTGCGGATGAGCAATTTTGGTGGGGCCGAGATGATGACGAATTTGAAGAGATAGTGAACGGCCTCTCACATCCGGTATCGAGGCTTCGTCGGGATTTCGGCGGAGTATCAGAACGTGCCCGAGGACCCGCCGGAGGAGACCGTGATGTTGATAGAGCACGGTTGGGATGGGGTGGATGGGTGATGGAAGGGGAAAAGAAAGGGTCCTGACGAGATGGTGGAAGCGTGGGGAGCGGGAGGGATGGACGGCGAACAGGAGCCTCCGGAGTTATCTTAACGTGCGAGGGCTTGGGAAGAGATGAAATGCACATTAAATCGGGTATGACGGGAAGTCGTCGGATTGGTGCCATTTCATGAGAAGGAGGATGTTCCTTTACAGGTGGCTCCGATAAAGGCATCAAAGTAGGGGGATTTTGAATATAAGCAGGAATACGCGGGACAGGGGGAATGGGTGTCGGCGGATACGATTCAAACACTTCACTATAGCCAGAATCAAGACGGGGTGTCGGTGGAGCACCGTATAATTCAAGAATACTCCAAGTCGTGGAGGTTGATGTGATGGCTATGGGGGAAACAACGGGGGAAGGATCTTTCTCCAATATCGCCTCCAGATTAAGATAAGATACTCCTGACTTTTTAATGGAGTCCTTGGTGATGTTAGGTTTGACGAGGGACGGTGATGGGGGGAGGGTAGGCGAGAACGTGACTGGAGAGGGAAAGGATCTGAAAATATTCCCACCTGTTTGCCAAATGTTAGACAAGCGGGTGTTCAGATCCAAGTTTGAATTCTGGCCGGAGAGCTCGAAAATAGGCAGGTAGGGCTGGCCATCCCCTTGCTGGACGCCCTCCCAGTTTGTGTGCGTCTCATTAACATTGGGCAATGCAAGCGACAGCTTAGGCATTACTTTATATCTCCCAGAAAAAGGTCTGAGAATAGCCTGTGCATTGCTTTCATCGTCGCCCTGGAATTTCTCTAATTCTTCCGCCAACCATGCCATAGGATCCTTCGTGGTTGCTGAGTCAAGATTATTTTCTTCGTCCGAATCGTGCCATGATTCAGGATCATTGAATATTTTTTCTGCGATTGCGCTCCCTGGGATTCCACCCAACATCGTACCAAACGGGTTGGCGGAGATCAAAGGAGACTCCAACAAGTCCAAGTCGGGGTAGTTTTTCCTGAACATCGCGACAGCGACGAGAAAGGCAGGGTGTCACAGTTCCGGACTGTTTATAGTTCAGGTGGGGGCGAAGGGGCGGGGGGGGGGGGACATTTTATATACAGGAAATTAGATACCATTGGAAACCGGATATCACGGGAAGCGGACTTGGTCGGGAGAGATCTGGCCACTACCTCAACATTTGCCACAAGTGATGAAAAATGATACCAGGGTCATCGATTGTTACAGGTCGGGAATCGATACTTTGTGCGGATTTCGCGCATAGCCAGCATTGATGAATTCGAAACTCCTACAAAGGCGCGAATCCGCCCATCAAAATCGTCCGAATGCGGCATACGGATGTCCATTTTGGGATATTCATGAAACTTTAACATCAGGCCCATGCGCATCACAGTTTTGATTGAAACCACTCTTGGATCTCCAAGTACAATCGTGACCATCAATACAGGGTATGGAGTCGTGTCGTTAGCGTTTCCCAACCCTACACTATCGAGTAAAGGTCAATGGAACGTATGCCAAGCATCCGGCAACACCTGAAATACGAAATTTATAAACCTGCATTCGCCCTCAGCGCTTTATTTAACCCTTCTCTTTTCTCACAGTTCTCAAATCTGAAGCTCTTCGCAAGTTCTTCCAGATTTGCAAAGTCCATTCCGCTGAACATTTCTGCCCATTCCTTCACGAGAAATTCGGCAACGAGCATCGTCCTGGAAAGCCGTGTCACTCGTTCCTCAACACTCCACAGAGGTGGATACAGCTTCAGGTTTGAGTCATCTGAAACTGAGTCTTTGATCAGCTGCACTATAGGCTGGTAGATGTGTTTAACATCTTTGTCATCCTTTCCCCAAGCATCGACGGCAAGGCGATGCTTTCTTTCGAGGAAAGTTTTAAATAGCTTCATATATGGCGTTAATTGTGATACGTAGACCATTCCTTGGAATCCAATATCCTTGTAGAGCCATATCGACCAGCTTAGTTTGTCCTACCAACAGTTATTTTTTGTTAGTTGTCGTCACCAGACGGATATCATCTGAGCAACAACTTACTTGGGCATAAATCTGGAGTTGATCTTCGAGCACCATGTATCGTCGTTCGTTGATCTGATCGGTTTCCTCCGCGTCATATTCCCTTCTGGCATAGACTGGTCCCCACTCTCCATTCCAGGCACAGAGACCTTTCTCATCAATCCATCGCCTCTTTCTCTCATACGTCTTCCTGAGCCTTTCCAGCTGCGCTCCACTCCGCTCATATGGCTCTGGGGAGTTGGGAAAACCGTACACTGCATAGTCATGGATTGAGTAGGCAGTATTCTCCCATCGTTCCCCCGAGTTTTCGGGGAAGTGAGAGAAATCTGTTGCAAAAGTGTTGCCATCTAGGAATAGAATGTGGTTAAGATCCACATTGCGGATTGCGGTATAAACTCGATCGTAGAATGTGATGAGACCAGAGTGCGTCGGGTGCGGGTCGGCAGGTTCATTTAATACATTGTAACCGGCAACCCAAGGATTGTCCTTATAATGCTCAGCAATATCCGTCCAGAGCCACACTAACCGATCTTGAAAGTCTTTGTGCACCCAAAACTTTGCGATGTGAACACCTGAGTCTGAGTGCCAACCACCACTCTGGCCTCCAGGAGCTGTGTGCATATCAATGACAGTGTAGATTGATTGAGCTGCGCAGATATTGATGACCCGATCTAAATGCTTGTAAGCATCCTTCTTAAGGACCCGAGGATTCAAGTCGTCTAGGAAATATTATCAAAACTTCATGTAATACGAGCGATTGCATTCAATTTTACCTTCAAAGTGTCGATAGTTAATGGCGATGCGAATGCAATTCAAGCCAAGTGATCTGAAAAACACTGCATCCTTTTCAGTGAAGAAATGCTCCAGGAACTAATGAGGTGATGAGATATCGAATATTCCTCCGATAACAATACGCACCTTGTCAAAGAAATAGTTGCTTTTTTCCTCACCCAGTACTCCTTCGAGAGCTTCTCGTACTTGGAATTCACACCCTGGATACCCGGTTATGAAATTCTCCATCCTAAGAGGTCACCACATATTAATTAGCACCTCCCCCATAGAAAACGTCTTGACGCACGTCATCCATCCTCCTAAACCGGCTCCGCGGAGAACTACCTCACTACCTTCACCGCCTACAAGCTTTGTTCCTGATACCTTTAGGAATGCCATAGATAGTGGGCAGGATGAAACCCAACAAGTTTCGATTTATTTGGATAGGGATGATTGTTAATTTCTCCGAACCCGGCCCGTCCCCGGTTCCCGCCCGATAGCTCCTCGCTTGAATAGGTTTTGAAGAGATACAGTGTCCAAATATACAGGTAGGGTATTACGTGCAATTCGTAGCGCACCTTGAAAAGCGAATTTCACAAGAAAAGGGCACAACGAAGGAAAGTTAAAAAAAGCAGAATTTGTATTCCTTTTTGTACGTCACAGTCACCGGTGTTGTTCAAATCTATCCCGGGCTTTCTGATTTCGCCTTAAGTCTTCGTCTTTCAATTTTGCATTCAACGACGAGAACAGCTCTCGAGCATATTTTTCACCATCCTAATATTCAAAGTTAGCCAACCGAGAGAAACGGGTGTTGCCACACCAACCTTCACAAGGTCCTTCAGATAAGATGGTTTTATCTCTCCAGGGCCTATTATCCGCATACCCTGAATGTCAGGAGGTGTAGAAGGGAGGAAAGAGAATGCCAAGAGTAACTTGAGCGGCGTAGCAGCCTCCTCTTGCAGAGTTGCATCCAGGTAGTGCACAGGAGGGACCTAGGACTACGTTTAATACTTTGAGACATAGAAAGAAACAAGTGTAGCACGCACTAGGTTTAGTGTAACACATACAGGCCATTTATCTCTTCCATCCAAAACTTCCCCTTCGTCCCAGTAATCAGGCAGCTCGAAATCAGTCGCATTTTGGATTTGGCGCGTGTCGAACCCACTTGGGGTATCTTCGTCTACATCCATATCTCCTGACCCACCATTTTTACCAGTTCCTGTGGTCACACTCGATCCAGTTTTCTTAACCTTGTATTCTATACTTCTTGTCCTCGGTACTTTGGTATCCCACAGTGCCGCCCTTGCGGCCATGAAGAGTGCATCGTAGATGTTGCCGGAATCCGAGAGCACAGCAATGTCAAGATTAAGCAACCAAGATTTTTTGTTTGGAAGAATGCCAAGATTTTTAGGGTGCAATGAAAGATGAGAGAGAGTTTGATGAAGGATTGAAGACATATCATGTTGAAGATCGTCCAATCCATTCGAGGATATGTGAGGATATGCTGCTGGAGAGCTATCTTCAACTCATTCAAACTACATTGCGGGATTTTAAAGTGGCCAGACGAACCAAGAAACTGTACACATAATCCTCCCTCCATCTACCCCATCTTCTCCAACACTTTCTACTTCAAGTTTTGCAGCGGCTAGTACTTCAGTTCCCCCACCATTCGAAGTCCTCCCTATGCTAATTCTAGCACTTCCGTTTGCAAGCGGGGCCACGCCGGTTTCCAAAGCCACGGATCGAAAATCTAACGAAGAACGACCATCTGCACGTAATGGTGGATTTGAAAGTAGTCCAGTTTGAATATACGATTTCTCAGCTTTGGATAGCGAGATCGAAGCCATGGATGTTTTCAAGTTGTAGACACTTTTACGGAAGCCGGAAATGAGCCGGTGGCAGGTGTGCCACAAACTTGAGCCTTGGAACTCGGAAGAACAAAAGGTATTTCTCCTACTTACTGCCACGATCTCTAATTCATAGCTTCTTTCATTGGTCATGGTGTATCCTGGTCAATATCTTTCCCAACCTAGCATCTCGTACTTGAGCTAAATCGATCCGCTACAGCGCAACAACATGTTCTTAAGACCTTCGAGAGCCTTGTAGGGATACTACCCGCATCTGAGAAGACCAAAGTGAGATCTGCGAATACTTTCTATCTAGGTTACTGTCGATCTGATCTATTTTATAGCCTCAGATTCTTTTGCTAGCCGGAGAAGTAACAGGTTTCCGCAACGACACAGATCGCGAACTCGTATTCCGCCAAGAGTCGAATTTCTACTATCTATCGGGTTGCACAGTTCCGTCGTCGTTCTTGCTCATCGCCTACCAAGCTGGAACCTCCTTATCGAAGGCTCCTTCCGTGAACCTTTTTATTCCTAAAGCCGAGGCTGCGGATCTCATGTGGTCGGTACCACCACCTTCGCTTGTGGCAGCTGCAGAAATACACGACGTTACGCGCGTTGACCACCCCAGCGCTCTTCCCGCCGCGATTGATACTTTGATCAAGGCGCTGCCGGGCGCTTTGTTTCACACCTTCCCTAGGGGATCACCTCTTTTCCCTATTCTACCCGAGGAGTACACGCAACCCATTCTAGCAAAGGAAAATGAAGGCGGGGCCGTCACCGACCTTTACCTTTTATCTGCGCTCCACCGCGCACGCTTGACAAAGGATGAATATGAGATCACCCAAATCAAACGTGCGAATGAAATCAGTTCGAGAGCTCATGAAGTCGTCATGAGAGTCCTCGGTAAAGCTGTCAAGGGGGGTATCGTGAAGGGGGCTGGTGCCGTTGTAGATAGGCCTCTTCTCCCAGGAGAATGGTTAATCGAAAAAGAAGCTGAGGCCGAGGCGGTATTTGTAGCTTCGTGTAGGAGGGAGGGGTGTGTTTAATTATTGTCTCCGTTGGTCCGGATCTCTGACATTTTTCATACAGTGCCGTTCACCAAGCGTATTTGCCCATTGTTGCTGCGTCTACTCGGGCCTCCACCCTCCATTATTGCTGCAATGATCGTGAATTTGCTTGGGGTCCGGTCCATCCGCACGACCATCAAAACAAGAATGATTTTGCTCACGGAGGAGCCAAAGAACTGAATCCCCAAGTTTTACTTATCGACGCAGGCTGCGAATGGGACTGTTACGCTGCAGATATTACTAGGACTATGCCTGTGGGAAACGGTGGGAAATTCACTCCAGAAGCTCGCGCGATCTATGAGCTTGTCCTCGAGATGCAAAAGGTACGCTAATGTCGCTCCGCAACTCGTAATGGGACATGGCTTTTACGAATAAACTAGGCTTCTTTCAAAATGCTTACACCGAACTTACACTGGGACGCCGTCCAGCTTTTGTGTCACCGCACCTTGATCAAAGGTTTCCAGCGCCTAGGAATTTTTAAATCGCCTGAGTCTCCCGGATCAGGATCGTGGAATGCAGAAGAAGCTATTCTTGCCTCAGGGATAAGTTCTGCGTTTTTCCCACATGGTGTTGGTCATTCTCTAGGAATGGATGTCCACGATGTCCCTAGTGCTAGCAAACCCGCAGTCAACGACACAATCAAGTCAGTATTAGGACATGCCAGCTTCTATGAGTATTTGAGACTGCGACTTCCTCTGGAAGCTGGAATGGTTGTCGTAAGTCGTCTTCTAACAGTATAGATATATGTATCTAAGGACCGCGTTTTATTTAGACTGTAGAACCCGGCATTTATTTCTCCCCTCACCTCTTAGCCCCTGTGCGAGACTCAAAGCACATTGATCAGGAGGTCCTGAAACGATATGAAAGTGTTGGAGGGGTGAGGATCGAGGATGTTGTACTGATAACCCAGTCAGGGTACGAAAATCTAACCACTGTCCGAAGCGATACTGCCTGGGTCGAAGCAGTATGCTCGGGTGAGATCTAAAGTACAGTCCATGACTAGATCTTCCTTTATCGTGACAGTTAAAGTTTGTTCTTGTATCTTTAACCTGTACCAGTTAGTGCACCTGTCGTACTTTCTACCAATCAGCTTAAACAACGTGTATGTGGAACACTGGAACAGCGTCTTGGAGTTGCAATTGTATGTATATTACTACTACTAGGTAATAATCGCCCGACCAGCCATGAGGTTTACTTCGTGGGTAACTGTTCCTAACTGCTCACCACTTTTTGGCTCAGAGAACGCAGTCATATTTGTGCTTTTGCATATCGAATTTCCACTGGAGTACCAAAAACATATTTTGATCATTTTACAAAGCCCCAAGGTTCACGCATCAATGGAGTTGATTGATCATATGCTTGTTTTTTTTTGGGATCCACAGGTTCTGGTATTTGCTTCAACACCAGTAATTTGACAGCCTTCAGGTGGGGTGCACTCAATATGGATATCATCCTATCCATCAATGGTTTACCTTATCGCACCAAAACCCACATTGGTGGGTATCATAAGGCAAGGTGTGGGAAAAGCCCATTCATGACGCAGCTGCTATAGGTCGCCACCAGCATGAACCTCTACTTGTCCAATCACTCACCGATCCACTCAACCTTCACGGGAAATGATGGACAGGCGCTCTATAAAGTCGACACACCAATGAAAGTTTTTGGACGAACCTCGACCATCACCCGAGCCGTATCCGAAGAGCTGCTGAATTTAGAAGACGGTGTCGACATGCGTGATAGATTCGAGTTTCTGGCTCAGATAGAGTACAAGGCCTTCGCTTCGTCTATTATCAAGTTTGAAGACACTAGGGTAGAAACTCGAGCGTATTTTCAGAAGGAAGGGTGGGGGCCTTACGGCCGGTGAGTACGTCCACGTTATCACACTGACGGAAGAAAATAATTACCGGCAGCCCTCACGCATTCACTGGACCGGATGGAAAACGGTACAAATGGTTCATGAATTTTTTTACTTCCGAGGTGGGTTTCGTGGGTTTGGGTAGTTTAAAAGTTGCGAAATAAAGATCCTGCTATAGCTTATCCTGAATGATGGCTCAAAAACTCCTGTTGCTCAGTTTCATCGCAGAAGGGTCGGTATTTTGAGGAAGTCCCAACCGGCGTACCTCGAAATATTCCCTCCTGGTAAACGTATTGTGGATACCATCATAGTGACTTTTATTTATACCGAGAAACACCGGAAAGACAGGGAACGAGAAGCCTCGTAGAATTCAAAAAGGGAGTGATCAGTGACGAGATTTAAGAACACCACAGCTCTGTATATGTTATCACATGTACTAGTACCAGTTATGAGTTGAAATGTAATTGATTGGGTAACGTTTGAACGTTTGAATTCCGGTTAAGCGCGGGGAAATTGAACGTCATCCGTCAGTTTAAATTTTTTTATTTTCGGCTTAATTGTACTGTGTACCACTCTTCTCATATGCATGACCGTCTTGGTGTGGTTCTATATTCGACCTCAACGTTATCAAGTGTGAGAAGAAAAGTCTACGAAAAACCATTGGGCACTTTTTGAGTCATCACATGGCGCACCACAATTCTCTTCCTTGGAGTTGTCAAGGAGATCCCACAACACCCTGGGCCCAGACAACATTTGCTATCGACCACACAGAGGCTTTGGCACACATCCAATCTACTCATTTACTCAATGGTCTCTGTCGTTGCGACACCAACGACAAATCGAGATTCTTTACGCGCTTCCGTGTTCGATGTCTGCCTCGAATTAGGAGCACTGGATGAGAATAGTCTTGTTGCGGAATGGATGTTCAACGACCCCTCGTCGGATGGTGCGAACATCGATGACGACCGACGGACGATCGGGCAAGAAAGTATATCTATCGGATGGGAAGATACAGGTATGGCACATGATGAGAGACGCCACATCCCCTTTTCAGTTAGAGCATCGGCCTTTGCAGCGAGGTTGAAGCAAAAAGGAAAATCCAGGCAGAAAACAAATGACTCGGCCATCAACAGAGACACGAGCCATGAGTTTGGGACAGGTCACATCTCTCTGAATCGCCGGACATTCTTTCAGCGCACCGCGCGCAAATCTGACACAGGCATACATCGTGACAAAATAGCATTTACGTCCCCCTCCCATACGGGACTTATATCTACAAACCCAAAATCGTTCTTTCGGCTTAAAACTCGTTCTACAACAGGGCCTCCAAATACTCGGAATCAGCCAGAACCCAACCTCAAAGCATCTGCATCTCTACCCACCCCTGACGCGGACTTGCAAGCAAGTTCATCAGGGACCTCGGCCCCCGTACAGGTAACCAGCCTTGGGGAGGATGATGATTGGGAGGAAATAGAGGCTCGCCCTCAATCGCCTCTATATGCGCTAAAGAACAAAGGAATAAATCCAGCACCTGTAGTCCTCACAAAAAAAAAACGTTTTGGAAATTATGCGAAATATAATAACGATATCGAGCACGGTATATCCCATCATTCGACATTCCTACCCATTCGATCTCAGCGCCAGAACACTACTTCTCGCCCAATTACTCTATTTCCTTCATTCCGGTCACGGCCCAACCGTCGAAAATTGAGCATCAGTACGAATTCCCTACAGCCGCGGGGATTCTCGACCTCTCTCCCTTCCTCGCCTTTTTTGCTTGTCACGTCTCACAATACAGGCGGTGATCCCGTCGCTCTTTCTACCTCCGTCGTTCCGTCGCCTCTCAGCACTCCTTCAGCTCCTGTTTTTCCTGTATCGATTTCCAAAAATCATCGAACCAGTATGGGCTATCACAACCAATTCTTCCCCAACACTCCCTCAAAGCGTGTGTACCCCAAATCAGCTTCGTACCCTTCACTCCCCAAAGCAATTGCTTCCCAAAATGGACGCCAGATCCCTTTCCCTCGTATGCCAGTATGTACCCCCCTCCCCGAACACATGATCATTTATTGACTTAACCTCTAGTAACGGCTGACATTTGCATGTATTTGGCTCCTCCAACACATAACTCCACTATCCCTAATCGCGAACAGCTGAAATATTTCCTTAGGCTATCTATTACAACACTTGAGTAATTTTTTATTCTGTATTCTAACAGTTCCATGCAATACCAACTTAGCAGATTCTCTAATTAAGAGATTTATCAGTAAAGCCCTGATCATAACCCCCCCTCCCAAAAAAAAAAGTACTCGCTGCAAAACTGGGACCGATCGCCGAAATGCATGGATACCTTGTAACAACTGGAACCCATCTCACCACTTTGTGCTTCGGCTACCGGAGTTGTCCCGTAGCCGTGCGTTTGCCGGTCTTCCTACAGTTTTGCGGCTGATAGAAGCCACTTCCTACAAATGACCGTCACGAAACAAGTTTCAACGGGGGCTCGAAATTTCGCCTACTGACCAGAATGCAAGATGGAGTGGGCTCATGCCCCACTTCCCATCGTTCAGCACTTAGTCACAACACTACGGCCTTACAGAAACAAGTAATCAAGGGATGCTCTTGATCCATGACC